>QRFJ01000907.1:135374-275320 GCA_006176705.1 Cocos nucifera | reverse complement strand
GTTAAGACCAGCCCATATGGATGGATTACAGGTTCTGCCTACAAATATATGTGCGATGGAATTTGGGAATTACAGAACATAAGTTATCTAAGATTCGATTAATTGTTGTTTTTATGCTTGCCAACTATAAGCCTATGTGATGCAACAATTGTATATGTAGGACAAGGGACCAGCTCTTCGTGGCCTCAATTGTTTATATTATTGTTTTTGCATTTGCCTATTACGATTGGAGTCTAAATAATGATGAAACGAAATTCTGGAAAAAGATGATCTACCAGATCAGGAAGCCCAATAGAATACAGACAAGTTCTGATGAAATGCTATTTTCTGGCCCTTCCTGTGACATGCTCTGTTTGTCACTATTCAACACCTGAACCATTATGAGCTCTAGCAAAAAAAACCAGACTCCTATGATACTGAATCCACTGTACCGGACTCAAAGAAATGTGCAACAGCAGAGTAGATTTGCTCCTCTTCAAATGCTTTGACCATAATCATCCACACCACATGTATGCATACTTCGTATGTTGCCTGGACACACAAAAAATGGGTAAATTGGTGACGTAAATTATGGCCTTTCGCTATGCTAAAATTCATCAAAAATTAACTGGACGATGCGCCACTGACCGTCGTGCGACCGTCGGCGATGTGACCATAGAAATTTAATATGACGACATGCATAACCATCGCAAAATTGCCTCCAATGACGGTTTTAACCGCTGGCAAGGAATAGGCCCCCGGCAATGGTTTTAATCATCGCAACAATGGATGTCGATCGAGGATTTTTGGCCTCCCGACGATGCCGTACCATCAAGGGTTTTTGCCTCCGATGATAATTTTACCCGTTGGAGATTTTTTGGCCTCTAACGATGGTTTTACTATCATAGGCTTTTTGGCCTCCGACGACAGTTTATAGTGATAGCACCAAAAATAACTCTACTCATTACATAGATAGGGTGAGTCGAGATCGTATCCTCAGGGACCTTGGGCTAAGTTGAGATTGCAAAATAAAAGCAAGAAGATTTATTTTAATTTAGAAAATAAACTATCCTAAAATCGATGTAATTATAAAATAAAGAGCTCGAGAGTTTTGAATTAATTTTGTACTAGCAGAGTTGTATCTCTTTTTTAAAAAAAATTAAATAGATGCGATTAATTTTAAAAAAAATACATGTCTTTCCTCGGCACGGCCCATACCTGTAGATTACAGTATGTCTCCGAAAAGTACTAAGTAAACAACTCTTCTTTCCTCGATACGTCCCATACCCATAGATCACGGCGCATCTTCGGAAAGTAAAAGTTATTCCTAAACTTAATCTAACAAGAGAGCATAAAAAAATCATATAAAAAAGTAAATAAAAAACTCATGATAATTCAATAAAAGCATAATTTTATTATATATAAAAGAAATACAAAAGTTTGAATAATAGAATCTGCTCTGTATCATTATAAAATTTTTTCCTTCCGAGACTGCTACTCATACCATGGGTGAGTCCCTTCTTCTTTAGTCATTCTCCACCAGACTAATCTTGGAGCATTTAATGCTCCCATTAATTGCAAAGCTAAGTTATAAATTAAATATCTCTTTTTTATTTATACCACTCATATCCTTTACTTTCTTTTTAGTTGGACTTTGTATTAAGCTTGGACTTGATGTAGGATTACATCTTGATAATCAATTATTCCCATATCCAGTCAACGCTTTAACATTCATGCAAGCTTCTTTCCATATGGAGATCCAATCGTTGATATGCATGTGTCATGACTGTTAACTACATTACTGAGAGCTTTGATAATTTCCAAATTATAGATATAATAATAGAGATTAAATAGCACCTTCTTAATATTTCTTATGTCATATTTAATGCATTGATCACACCTCCTAACTTGAGTTTTGCTCGTCCTTGAGTAAAATAAATCAGTAATGTATCTCGAATTATCTTTGAATTGAAAATTATCCTAGGCATTCCTAAAGGCAGGTGATACCTGATTAGACCATTAAAAAGATGCTTCATTGGATTATCAATTCAACCATGTTAGTAGTTGAGTGTTAACCATAGAAATTTTAAAGAGCTCTTCTTTCACCAACTTCTCACTTTACTATTTAAATCATCTAACTAGATGTGAGCCGGGTTTATTATCTTCTACAATTTAGTCCTCATTATTATTATAATATTATTATTTTGAACTTTCTTGCTGACTCTTGTAGTAAGCTTTCAGCCAATGACTTCCAAACGAGTTAACTTTAGGGCATTAAGTGAAAAACATCCCTCGGGCTTACTGACTCGAGTCCAAGAAAATATAATTAATTTCTTACATCCTTACCTTTTGACACGAACCACAATGCTTATTTAGGCAAAGGGACCCAGTTACTCAGTGAGACAATGTTAAATCCTTTTTTTTTAACATAATCTAAGAAAAACTTTTGCATACTTCGATCTTTCCACCCAATCTTCCATAAAGTCGATTCTTCATTAAGATCAAGTAAGAAGAAGGCTCTGGAGTCACACTAAAATCTGGTCTAAACTCTACTATTCATTAGATTTTCTTAATAATTATCCTCAGCATCTCTAAAATTATCTAGATCGTTAATCACTTATTGATTAGGATGCTTGATCAACTTCAAATTGAAATAAATTTGAATAACACAAAATTAATTATTTTTGATCATATTTGAGGACTTTATTAAATTAGTTTTCTTTCCCCCAACTTAATCTACATTGTCCTCAATGGAGTAAAAAAATAAACTAAGCAAAAAAAGTAAAGGAGGGAGTGCACCTAGGTAATTTTGCTTTGAAAGTTGAAGATAGCTTCATTGATTAGCAGGTTCATATTCTAAGTTCCTAGCTGCAAAAAAAAAAGTAAAGTTATTAGATTGCCTTCCAACAAGCGCTAATTTTACATCTTCAGCCAGACGAACCAACTTTCTCACCTTATCCAGGATCAAAATACCATTTAAAAAATTTCTCATGATCTTTACCTCCAAATTTCAAAAAATAACTTGCAACCCCATTATTCATAAATTTTATTATTTCTTTATTATCTATTTTAGGAAGATGATTTGCATTCTCTCACAATCCTTGTTTATCAAGGTTTCTTCTATTTGTTCTTCTACCATGCTTCTAAATTGGATTTCCAAATTATGAGTTAGATCTTATAAACTAATTACGAGAAGCATGTCATATGGTCCTATACATATGTACTCAGGTGTGATCGAGGGTGGTTTCAATTCCAGGACCAATGGTAATTCTAAAAGAGGAAGGTATTGTAGTAAAGGCTCTATATTCTCAGCCCATGGAGAAGTGGTGCTAAAATTGGTGGGCTCAAGTAATGTGTTCACATCTTCAATATATCCATCTAGGTCAAAATCGTCCACTCCAAAGGATCCCAATATGTATGTACTAGATCCGAGAAATACTTTTAGGGATAGTTTTCTCTATTGTCTCTTCTACATGTCTACTTCGAAACAAGTAGTGGTTTGTGATCCATGGAAAACCTAAAATATATTTAATCTCAACTTTCTATTCCCATAATAAAACATCCATGATCCTATCCATAATTAATATATGCATTGGCTAATAGCTAGGAAGGCCGTCTTAAAAATTATGAAAATCTATCTTGGATCAATCAGATACCATTGCATTTATTTCCTATACAAAATTGAATAACCAGACAATGTTAGATCATCAAATGAAAGGAAGAGACATCCCTTTATCTGATTGATTGTGAACTTGAACAACTAAAAAAACTGATGGATTTTCTTGGAGGCATAGAGACAAATCCGCCTAATTTATGGCTTGTGAGACCACAACTTTGAGAGGCTGTTACTTAATTCAAACTCAACTAAGCTTTAATTCCAAATTAATTAGAGTCGGCTACATGAATTATGTTCCTTCATTCCACTTGGTTTAGGACTAGTTTTTGAAAGATGTTGGTATATCAAGACTAGTTTTTGAAAGATGTTGGTATATCAAGTTCTTCATTACTACATCTCATTTGATTTTTGGTCCACCCTCTACCTCTCTTCATTCCTTCTGCATGCGTCAAATCACTCCATATTTGTGCATCCCTTGGCCTACGTTGTACCATATCCAAGACATATAAGTTGTTCTTCTCTTAGTTTGTTCTCAGTTGGTGCTACTCCCATCTGACTTCATTTTTTACTTTTTTTTTTTTTTTGTATTACCATACATCTATCTCAATATTCTTATTTCGGCCACACTCATCTTATGCATAAATTGTTTTCTATCTCCCAATATTTTATACCATACAGTATAGCTAGCCATATGGCTATCGTTTAAAATTTTTCCAACTTGGGAGGTGTCCTATGATTACATAGTATTCTATTTATACTTATCATTTCATCCAATCTACTTAATCCAATGGATAATATTCTCTTCAATCTCCCCTTTCTTATGAATAATAAATATAGCTACTGGGTGGTCTTATGAGCCATAAATAGGGCAGTATGTGCACAAAGATGCTGATTTCAAGAGTCACGCTCCTACTGGAGTGTCTTATTAGCAACTAAAGTGGCCAGCAACAGTAATGTTACTTGCTTAATCAGATTTTCTCAGTATAACCTATATATCCAAGAATGCTCATTATATATATAGTGTCATGTACTGTGGTAGCATATGTGTATTCTATCATATCCACAGTCCTCTCTAATGAACCACAAAATGACTCACCCCATCAGATGCAGACTGAAGATTTGGTACTGCATCCGCACTTTCAATTTTGACAATCACTTGTATATCTACATTGTAACATTAAAAAGAGAAAGAAGAGAAAAAGAAAGAGCGACATAAGGTTTTCAAAAAGAAAGAAAAGTAAAAATAACTTGTAGGCATAGATTCAGAACATTACATTGGAGATAGTCTTTCAATTCATGAACCACTTTAGCATCTTTTACAAATGAAATAGCATAAAAATAAACTTTGTTCTACCCCCCAAATTTAATATCTTCCTAGTCTTTCCCTACAGAATATCAGAAAATAATAATCAGATTTACTTAAATTATACTTTCTTTGAATGACATCTCCAAATTTTCAACAGGAACAGAATATCAACTCCTAGCAATACTAAAAGGAGTGACCTGTTATAGACAATAGGGTTGTACTTTTGCCACCTTGATTTCAAATCCCCACCATAAAGGACTTCGTATTTGACCATATCCATTGTTTTTGACTTCACCACTAGTGACATTATCCCTCCAAATAACTAGAATGACAAAGAAAGCCACTAGAATAATGAAAATACTAGACACTACATAAGCAAACTTGATACCAAGACATTGGAATGTGTTATAAATTTGGCAGCAAAAATATCATGTTAATAGTTCACTTCTTTCATATATTCATGGATGATTGTTGCACAAGTTTAAAGCCTTTTTAGTCCTAATTATATGACTGAAAATAGCTTTCCTAGAAATCAAACCCAAGTAATCCTAAAAAACCACATGCATGCAGTACAGCACCATGAATCACTTATCCAACTTGGATTATCCCACAAATCCAAAATCATAGAAGTTGGTATATGGTTGTCAAATATAATAATTCATTAATGTAATGAGAAGAAGAGCTCATCTTAAAGATTTTTGGAAATCAAAAAAAAAAAAAAAGAAAAACATAAAAAGAAAACCAAGCGAAACATGGACCAATTTTTCAGAGTATGCACTGCCATCAATAAGTGTATTCCTAGAATAGCTTTTAAATTTTAAACACTGAGATATGAATCAAATATCATGTATGATTCTATGTGCACTCACCATCAACCAAAAGAATATCACCAACTTCCACATCATTCAAAAAATAATCATGATTTACGCTAACGGTGTCCCTAGTACTGACTCCTCTTTTGATAGTGAAGTTGAATTCTTGGCCCTCCCTAAGTACCATAGGCTAGGGAACATCTGCACTCCTTACCTCAGGGCTCTACAAAAAACATGTTTCTCACCAAATGTGTCAGTCATATGACTGTTTCATAAAAAAATGAGAAAAAAAACTACATACATACATTCATATATATATATATATATGTGTGTGTGTGTGTGTGTGTGTGTGTATGTATGTACGTACGTATGTGCATACATACATACATATATATACATACATATATACATACATATATATATGTACGTATGTATATTGTTGGGGGTAAAATAGCTTCCACTGAAGTCTGGTAAGTTCTGACCTCGATGACCCACTAAAAGTGCCATCCGGGTTTAGGGTTCAACCCAATCCAAGGTTCAATCAAGTTAGCCTCCTGGTCTATATAGTTAGGCGCCAAAGGATTGGCCCCAAAATTCGTTCGAGCTTCGAACTTTAGCTGACGATAGCTCATCCCAGAAATGACAATAACTTTTATTAATATCTGATCTTGTATGTTAGCCGAGCTTCTAATAGTAGTTGAACAAGCCTTATCATAGTTCAAATCAGAAACCTAATCTACAAGTTTGTCACTCCTAGTCCAAGGACTAATCCTTAAGCTTAGTTCATCCGATCCTAAGCTCCAATGACATGGATCAAGTGACTCATGCTTAAGCTCATAAGTATCTGATCCCTTATTCGAACTTCAACAAATAAAAGCCAACTATTAGCAAATGGCGATAAATGATAGCCCACTCTCCATAACAAGCTCTGAGCAGTCCAAACGGCCTACTGACATTCAATTACGACTATCACTACCTATATATTGTAGGCACCATCTATAAATAGGATCCTTCATATATGTTTTCTTCTCTAAGTATTCTCTTCATTAAAAATTTTCTAACTACTCTATTCTTGTTGGCCAGACTACTAACTTGACCGTCGGAGGGTCCACGCCCGAGCCACCTTTAGCCAGGACTCTGTCTTGCAGGTTCCACCAGCGAGATCCAAATTTCCACCTCCAACAATCTCCGACGGCCATCTATTTTCTACACTAATACATATATATACATATATATATATATATATATATATATATATATATATATATATATATATATATATATATATATATATATAGATAGATAAATAGATAGATAGATAGATAGATAGATAGATGCATACATACATACATACATACATATATGCATGCATGCTTGCATGCATGTATGTATGTATGTATGTACGTACGTATGTATGTACGTACGTACGTATGTATGTATGTATGTATGTGTGTGTGTGTATACATACATAACATACATACATACATATATATATATATATATATATATATATATATATATATATATATATATATATATATATATATATATATATATATATGTATGTATGTATGTATGTATGTATGTATGTATGTATGTATGTATGTATGTATGTATGTATGTTTACACACACACATACACACACACACACACACACAGATATATATATATGTATGTATGTATGTATGCATGTATATGTATATATATATGTATGTATGTATGTATATATGTGTGTGTGTGTGTGTGTGTATATCTATATATATATATATATACACAAAATCAAGAACCTTAGATAATACTTTCTTGCTAATTTGTTGAGATGAGGTTTTAACTTGTTATAATTTTTTTTTTAAATCGAGCTAAAAGGGGTGGGAACAAGCTAAACCTAGCCCTAGCTGTTTATTTGGTTCGCACCTTTCTTGAGAAACCAATTTAAATTTTCAACAATGGCAATTTAAAAAATAACAACGTTTATAATCATTATAACGTTGAATAGCGGTCTCATTGAGGTCCATTTTAATGGAACAATTGTGGGAGATGCTTAGGGTTTGGTGCTACTACCGCTCCTCTTTTTGTCTCGTAGTGAAATTTGAGCCATATGACAGGTGGACCCTAGCATGATATTCTAGAAAATCCACAGCAATCTGAATGTGTACTAAGTTTGTGCAGCACATGCACTCCACGTATAGAGGAAGGAAGCGAGAGAGAAGGATTCGATGGCTCTCCTAAATCTCGTGTAGGACTAGCAACTGGCATGTCGCCATTTGTAAAAGCCCATGGAGATTCTATCTATGGGCGCCTCAATAACTAGATGCATTATTCTGCATAGATGCCATGTAATGCATTAAGAATTGTGCTTGATGGATTGCTTTATGCCTTTGTGTGATAGCTTCTGATGTACTAGCTCACATGACATATGTCCTTAGTATGATAAAATATCTAGCAGAATTCATAAATATTTAAAGATAAATATTTTATGAAATTATTTTTTGTGTTCGATTCATTCCATATCCATATCTATGTATGTCACATTAGTTGTTTCGTTCGAATCCTTACACAGAATGATTTTTCTTATATTCTTGTAATGAATTTTCTTCACTGGATTCTTTTGTTAAATAACTTGTTAATTTGAAATACGATGGCCACCATCTTCATTGAGAAGCTACGGAGACATTTCTTCTCAACATAAAAAGTAAATGAATACATCAAAATGCTCCATCTTGCTAGCTGTTGGGCCAAAAATGAGTGTCTGTCACTCCAAAGCAAATGTAATTTGTGCATGGTGGTACCAGCATGATGATGCCATCCTGTTACATATAAACATTTTCAAGATTAATGCACTATCCCAATATGTTATCCACATGGTGGTTGATTGACTCTAAAATAAAATTGAGGGTGTGTTTGGTTTATGATCAGAAATGGAGTCGGAATCATAATGAATTGGGACAAGAATTAGAATAGCTACATCTTCGAATACATTTGGTTTGGAATTGGAATAGGAATCAAAATGACATTTGAATATTGGAAAAAAATTAGATATTTGATTTTGAAATATTAGAGTATTCCCACTTCCTTCAAAATTGAAATTGAAATAGGACTCCCTCCAATCAAATGACTAAAATGTGAGTCACTTATTTCCATTATCATTTTAGAGTCTAGCTCTCCCCAACCAAATATATTTTGAGATTGATAAGCATCAACATTTAATGGAATGGAAAGTTGGAGATTTGAAAAGGAGAACCAAGAGTTTATAGTCTCTTGACCTACCTGAGATAATTGAGATATCAAAATTAGCTGATACAATAAATATATAAGTAACTATCATTATTAGGCCTTATTTTTAATATTTATTCATACCAATTTTAATATATTTCCATGCAGACAAATATGTGCTAACATAAAACTCGATGATTTTAACTTCTAAAAAAGCAACTAAAATATCAATAATCCAACTTACTTGTTTATTATGTTCATTCATTTTCATACGTTTAGAAACTATCAATTAAAATTCCACATATATATCTTAAACAAAGAATAATGGTCAAACATTTCAAATTGATTTAATAAATTTAAAACTTTGTTCTTCATTTGACCCTCTGACTTTAATTCTAATAATTGCTTAAGCAATTAAACATTTGAATTTTAATCCTTTTACACATGGTTAGGCTTGATCTAAATAAAAGCCTTTCTTTTGAGAAAAAAGGTTTTATTTTGTTAAGTCATGGACTCAATATAATACAATCATCAAAATCCAAGGCCATGAACAAGTTAAATTGCAGTTATCTAGAGGGCAGCACTCATTTTTCTTTTTTTGTTTTTGTTTTTACTAACATGAGAGAGAGAGAGAGAGAAAGAGAGAGAGAATTTCAATCAAATATACTAATTTATCAGTCAAGTTAGAAGACTCCATCAACCAATTATAGAACTAGCAACATGAGAATGGTATTTCAACAACCCATGCAAACTGTTCCCCTATAAATAAAACAAGAGCCACACTGCTTTCCTTGCTCATTATAATCCCAACAGATGTAAACCTTTATTGGTCAGTGCTGACCAATTCAAACACTTGGTGCAAGTGAAACTTCTCCAGTTGGTTTTGATGAAGTCTTTGCAGCACAGGATGCCTTGAGGAGGGGAGGGAATAAAGAGCCATAGAGGGCGTTAGAGGTGAATAAATCATCAAAGCAATTCTGGCTAAGGCTGTTGATAGCCTTGCAGCACTCAGGGGTCAGCTGGTAGCGCCAGGTGAGGATGGAAGACAAGATGCTCAGGGCACACCCTTTGATTGCAAAGATGTATTTCGAACAACTTTTAAACTTAGGCTCACTCACCACAAAGGGAATCCTCTCATCTTTTTCTAAGCTGCAGACTACCCTTGTGGTCATTGCCAAGGCTATGATCATAAGGAGGAGCATGTTTGATGAGTTAGCCATGGTGGTGGTTGTGGTGGTGGTGAACTGGTGATAAAGGTGGTGGATATACTGAGAAGAGGATGAGTATGGAGGGGATTTATAGAGAAGGGGATGGGAATGTGGTGAATGTATTTTGGAAAGAGTCAGTTTTTTGTTTTAATTGCATTTTATTTGCTAGTTTTTGGTTTTAGTTGTGTCGTTATTTAGTAGGATGTTAATATGTGTTACCATGCATTGGTTTTTAACTTATGCACTTAATTTTGTGTCCCTTCTATGTTATTGCTTTATGGTTGCTTTTTTCTTTCTTTGTATTTTTTGGATGTTATGGCTTTCTGCATTATAGCAGTCCACAATATGAGAATAGAGACGTTTGGAGCAAGGAGAATGTAGCACAAAACAAAGCAACTAAATTGATTTTATTCCTTTAAGAAAATAAAATACCTGCACTTTTCATGAGATAGAAATTTTTGAGAAGAATGTTCTAGAGATATAATCAGCCCGATGAGCTTGACCTTTAGGAATTTTTTGACCTGAATTTAGCAAAGCTTGATTGGGCTTAGGTTTGATTAATTAGATTGACAAGTAATTTCAAGTTCAACTTTTGAGATTTAGCTAAGTTAATTTATTTAATAAAGATTAATTGAGATTAATATTGAAATAAGTCTAATCAACTTAACTTTTCAAACTAAGTAGAAATCAGCTCCAACTAGTATCAAGATTGCAGAAAAGCATTCGACCTTCAGAGCTTAGCTAAAGCTTGAATCAATATATACTTGATCCATATAGTTACTTTACATAACAACTATTAATTAGTTATGAAATATAATTTTTAATAAGATATTAAATAAATAGCTTAGATCGGTAGAGTAACATGAGGCACCAATTCAGATCCAAATCACCCAATATTACATCCATCCCGATCCTGAGCCAGTGAATGCATTCTAGATTCAAATCTAACCAACCTACAATTTTTCAACCCAAGGTACATCGTGCATTGGTTATGTTAGTATGGAATTGGTGCATTAGTAATTTGAGAATAGTTTGACCTATATCTATAGGCTTTACTATAAAATTTAGGCTATTTTGTGCTCAGTTATAGTCTTATCATTAAAATGCAATTGTTAGCTTTTGCCATGTTCCTTGCATTCTAGTACATAAACATCCAAGACGTGCCAACTTAAACCGCATTTTGCACTGGTTCAGGTTTTGGTTTTTTGTTATCAATTTTCATGAAAATAAAATTATTTTTTAAACTCAAAATACAAAACTAGTATGGTAATTATTTGGATGGTGTTTGATTACGAAGTTGATGGTGATGGCAGTCTTGGCTATGCTTCTCTAGATTTAGAAAAAGGCTATTCCAAATCCATAGTATGTCTCAATAATTAGTTAATAGGATAACAATTGATCATTGAGTCAATTAAAACCTTTGTAGCCTAATCCCGGCCTATTGCATTAGTTTCAATTGATCGTTGAGCCCACTAAAACCCTTTCTAGTGTAAGAGAAATGTAGGTGGTGTGGTGCTCCAAGCCTTAGGAGGCCACGGGCAGAGCCAGGATGAGGGCTCTGAAGAGGCTAGGACAGGTGTGGTCTTAGGGCTAGGGCAAGAGTTGTCCTAGGGTGGAGGTGGCATGTAACTCTCCACGGGCTTGAGGTTTAGATATTGAGGGCCTCAAGGGGCTTGGTTGGTGCTTTGAAAATCTGGAATTCAAGGTGGAGCAAGAAACCAAAGCCGGAGAATCAACACTGTAGAAAGAAGATTTTCTACGGGTTAGTCAGCTCAGTTCAAAATCAGATCAGCTTAGTCTCAGAGCATAGGCAAAATAGAGAGCTAAGCATTTGAGATTGCAGGCACGGCACAGGACTAGGCTGGCTCAGTTTCAGACTGAGCCAATCCAGTGAAACTTAGTGTGAGGATTTATGGTGCTCCTAAACCTTGGAAGGCCATGGGAGGAGTTAGGGGATTGGCTTTGGGGATTTCAGGGGCTTGGTTAGTGCTTCGGAGATCTGAGATACAAGGTAAAATAAGAAATCAAAGCTAAAAAATCAAGACTACAGAAATTTTTTTTTTCTATAGGTTAGCTGGCTCAGTCCAAAACTGGATTGGTTAAGTCTCAGTGCACAGGCGAAACAGAGAGCTGCGCATTTGGAACTGCTAGCATGGCACAGGACTGGATCAACTCAGTTTTAGACTGAGCCAACCCAATGGAACTTAGCTGGCTCAGTGCATGGGCAGAGTTACACGACGGTCTATTTTGGACTAGGGTTTGGATTGATCCAAGGATCTTAAGGCCTGGTTTGAAAGGTCTTAAGGGGGTTAATTCATGTATGGTTTAGATCTAGATCTAGAGGATGAGAGCATGGGAGACATGGGTGTACATGAGCTTGGTGAGTGCTTTCACGTATTGGGTTAGCCGAAAATTTTTTTTGTCGGGTCTAATGGCTATGTATAAATACATTGGTTGTATTAGGATTTTCAAGGTTGAAATTAATTCAGATCTTTTCTCCCTCAACTCTCTTCTTTTCTTCTCTTTAGAGTTGCCGCCCTAGGGTTCTTGAAGAAGCCCTAGAGAAGGGGGCGTCTTCCTTAAGCCTAAGAAAGGAGGCGCCCCATCACAGATCCAAATGGAGGATCGATGGTTTGCTACCCATAGAAAATGTCATAGATTTCTTCAGGTCTGTGCTAAAGATTAGGGGCTTCCACAACATGGTATCGAAGCTTGTGATGCCAAGGATGATTGGCATTCGAGTGATATCATGAAACATCAATTGGTATCAAGGAGAGGTGATGTCAGTTGGTATGCAAATATTTGATATCAGAGCTTGATGGTGCATGGAAGGAAAGGAGAAGTCGTACAAGATGAAATAAAAAATCTGCACAAGGATTTCATGGTATGTCTCAAATCTATCTTTATTATTGCTGTAGTTTGGCCAACCGAGAGTAGCGGATTGAAGGTGGAGGTTAAGAGGTTTAATGGAAAGAAATTTTTTCAGGGTGGAAGGATTTGGTGCATGATTTATTGATCGATCTTGGTGGAAAGATCGGAGTGTATGACGGTTATGTGACAGACAGGGAGCGCTGGAGTGCTACAGTAGTGCTTTCCTAGAGATGCAAGGTCGAGAGAGGCTCGATAATGCAACAGTCGAGGGAGGTATCTCAGCAGAGAGCATCAGAATTCTCTAAAAAGATGGATAGTGTAGGGTTGTTGAAGAGAGGTTTCCCAAGGGATAATGATTGAAGGAAGGTTAAAAAGCAACTATACATCTTTTGGTGTTTGAAAGGTGGAAAAGTAGTCGGAGATGTATTCAGTGGTTCGACTAGAGCATGGATTTGCGAAGCCTTAGGAGTGATGGAGATGGATGATCCATGAAGGTCCAGCAGGTTAGGACTAAACGATTATAGAGTGATGCAGAGATGAGTCAGAAAGCATTGGAGTGTTATAGGAGCGCTACACTGAAGGCATAGGGGTAGAGAGAGGCTTGGCGGTGCAGCAGCTAAGGAGTGTATCTCAGTAGAAAGTATTAGTGGTATCTCAGGGAGATCGAATGTAAGTCTCAAAGAGAGCTAGGGGGTCTCAGGGAGCGTCGAAAGGTCTCAGGCAGCTGGGAGTATCATGGATCAGATTTCTTCTATAGGAGCATCAGGAAGAGTCACAGTTCAGATGGAGGATGGTTCTCCGAATGCAACTGAAGTGATGGCTGGTGTGGCAGAAGAGAAGGGCTAGAGTGAAATTCCTTAGGGTTCAGTCGTTGGTTTCAAAAGTGTTGGATGAGCTCTTGAGTTTCGAAGGTGCCCACGAGTTGTGGAGGTATCCGAGATAGCTTCGAAGGGATCTGTGGAGTGCGGAGGATTCGAAGGGGTAGTGACGGTGTTTGAGATACAGCGGTAGGCTCAATAGTGCAATGTTGAGTAGTTGGCCTTGAGGAACTCAGTGATAGAGCCAGCTTTTACAGCATCAGATGAACTTCGGATATAGGTGGAGCTTCGAATAGGTGGCTTCACAATTGGAGAGGAATTTGACATGAGTTCAGAGTAAAGGGATGCGGAAGGATCGATATCCTAACACCAGTGCCGATGATGCACAGTTTCAGATGGAGCGACATGTGCAGAAGGATAGGCGTAGTTCTGAGAAGAGCATGTCAGAATTTGCAGTGAGTGCCGGTACATGAATGTTGCAGGTTCTTTAGGAATGTCCAGGAAAAGTGATGCAGCTACTAAGCAGAAGAGATCCTACAATTCTAGAATAGTGCAGAGGTGCAAGCCAAGGTCTTCAACGGTGGAGACGGTCATCCAAAAGGCCTCAAGGATGTACAATAATTGAAGAGAATTGGTGGAGATGATGATTGCACAAGGGGCTGTCAAGTGCGCAGGGACAGTGGGATCATATAGGAGGTCATTATTGAGAGGTTTGCCAAGGCTTGTGAGCACCAAGGTGGAGATTGTGAGAATTTATGGTGCTCTCAAGCCTTGGAAGGCCACGGGAGGAGTCAAGGGGTTGGCTCCGGAGATTCTAGGGGCTTGGTTAGTGCTTCGAAGATCTGAAATACAAGATAAAGCAAGGAACCAAAGTCGAGGAATTAAGACTGTAGAAAGAAGATTTTTTATAGGTTAGTCGGCTCAGTCCAAAATTGGATCGACTAAGTCTTAGTGCACAGGCAAAATAGAGAGCTGCGCATTCGGAGCTGCTGGCATGGCATAGAACTGGATCGGCTCAGTTTTATAGTGAGCCAACCTAATGGAACTTAGCCGGCTTAATGCTGAGACTAAGTCGGCTTAGTGCGCGGGCAGAGTTACACGAAGGTCTATTTTAGAATAAGGTCTGGGTTGATCCTAGGGGTCTTAAGGCCTGGTTTGAGAAGTCTTAAGGGGCCTAATTCATGTATGGATTGGGTCTAGATCCAGAGGATGAGAGCATGGGAGACATGGGTATACATGAGCTCGGTGAGTGCTTTCATGTATTGGATTATCCGAAAAGTCTTTTGATTGGGCCTAATGGCTATGTATAAATACATAGATTGTATTAGGGTTTTCAAGATTGAAATCAATACAGACCTTTTTTCTCTCAACTCTCTTCTTCTCTTCTCTCTAGAGTTGCCGTCCTAGAGTTCTTGAAGAAGCTCTAGAGAAGGCGGGTATCTCCCTCAAGCCCAAGGAGGGAGGCACCCATCACAGATCTAGGTGGAGGATCGATGATTTACTGTCTATAGAGAACGTCACAGGTTTCTTCAGATCTATGCTAAAGATCAGGGGCTTTCGCAACATGGTATCGAGGATTGTGATGCCAAGAATGATCGACGTTCGAGTGATATCATGAAATATCAATTGGTATCAGGAAGAGGTGATACCAGTTGGTGTGCAAACACTTAGCTGACTCAGTGCTGAGACTGAGTCAGCTCAGTGCACGGGCAGAGTTACACGAGGATCTATTTTGGGCTAGGGTTTGGGTTGATCCTAGGGATCTTAAAGCTTGGTTTGAAAGGTCTTAAGGGAGCTAATTCATGAATGGGTTGAGATTAGATCCAAGGGATGAGAGCATGTGAGACTTGGGTTCGGTGAGTTCTTTCATGTATTGGATTAGCCTAAGAAAGTTTTTGAGCTGAAGTTTATTAGGATTCATATGAAAACTCTTGGGTATATAAATCAGGACATTATAACTTTTACAAAAAGAAAGAAAAAATAATGGAGCTTTTCTTTCTAACTCTCTTCTCTCTGATTTCAACACCAAAACCCTAGCTTCTCTCATCTTTCTTAGATCTTCTTTAGTTTGCTGGATTAACACCTAGGTTCATGCAAGAGATTGGATCTACGACTGTGGCTTCGAGCAGCCATAGACACAATAATTGGTATTAGAGCTAGGTGATGCCTGGGACGTTGTGGACAATAATTTGTATTAGAGCCAGGTTGAGCGTAAAGGAGGAAGAAGATCAGTTTTTAGTAGAGATCAGCAGCGAGATTCAGATCTAAAGATTTTCTTTAGGCTTCGTGAGATAGAAAGGGATCACAGAGCTGTTGTCCACCATCTCTAGTCAAGGTATTTCTCAGATCTATCTATTTGTTGTTATTTGATTCAGATTGATCATGAAAAATAATGGATTGAAGGTAGGATTAGAGAAATTTGATGGAAAGAGAAGTTTCATGATGTGGATGATAAGGATGGAGGATCTACTGGTTTAGATGAGGTTGGATTCGACCTTGAAAGATAGGTCGGAGGAGATTACAGACAAGGAGTGGATGTCCTTGGAGAAAAGGGTTGTGCCATGATTAGAGCTTGTTTGGTGGATGAGATTTTGTATGGTGTGCTGGAGGAGAGAACACCCAAGAAATTATGGTTGAGGTTGTAGCAGTTGTACATGGGGAAGAATATGTGCAACAAATTGATGCTGAAGAAGCAACTGTATAGCCTTCGGATGTACGAGGGCGAGGATGTTGCAGGGCATATTCAGTGATTCAATCGAATGAGCATGGACTTGCTCAATATAGGGGTGGATTTAGAAGAGGAGGACAAGAGTCTATTGTTGTTGTATTCGCTATCCGAAAGCTTCGATCCATTGGTGATAACTTTGCTGTATGGTAAGGAGAATCAGTGCTTAGGTCCAACGAGCAGCAAAAATGAATGATGAAGAGGAAGATCTTCCAGGAGAGTCTTGTGATTTCAGAGAAGCACAGAAAAGAAAAGAAAAAGGGTGAATAAAGGGATAGCAAGGGGTCTAAGAGATGCTTCAAGTGCGGAGAAGCAGGGCACTTTAAGCGGGAGTGTCCGCTTTGGAAGAAGTGCAAGGGAGGAGAAAGCTCGGATTCCATCAGTACAGTCGCTGAAAGTGAAGATTTGGATGAACTCTTGGTGGTCTCGGAGGAGCCCATAGAGTGTGGTGTATCTAAGATGGTTTCAGATAGGTCTACAGAGTGCAGAAAATCCGAAGGATCAGCGACAGTGTTCGAGGTACAGTGGTAGGCCTAGCAGTATAGCGTTGGATGGTTGGCCTCGAGGGACTCAAAGATAGAGTCGGCTTCTTTGTCATCAAGGGGACTTTAGTTTCAGGTGGATCACCAGGTAGAGGTGGCTTCACGGATGAAGGAAGCTATGACATAGGTTCAGAGTAGGGGGTGTAGAGGGAGGACCTATATCCCAGTACTAGTACCTGGGCTATACAAATTCAGGTGGAGAGGATTGTGCAGGAAGATAGGCATGGCTCTGAGGGGACAATGTTAGATGGAGCATCAGGATATGCGATGAGTGCCGGTAAAGAAATGTTGCATGATCTTCAGGAAAGTACAGGATAAGTGTAGCTGTCAAGTAGAAGGATACCTACAACTCCAAAGGTGGTGTAGAGAAATAAGCCAAGGATTTCAGTGGTGGAGGTGGTCATCCTGAAGGCCTCAAAGGGAGGCCACGGGTGGAGCCAGGGTGAGGGCTTTGAGGAGGCTAGGACAGGTGTGGTCCTAGGGCTAGGATAGAAGTTATCCTAGGATGGAGGTGGCATGTAACTCTCCACGGACTTGAGGCTCAGGTATTGAGGGCCTCAAGAGATTTGGTTTGTGCTTCAGAGACTTGGGATTCAAGGTGGAGTAAGAAACCAAAGTCGAAAAATTAAGACTGCAGAAAGAAGATTTTCTGCAGGTTAGCTGGCTCAATCCAAAATTGGGTCGGCTAAGTCATAGAGCACAGGCAAAATAGAGAGCTAAGCGTTCGAAACTGCGGGCACGGCACAGGACTGGGCTGGCTCAGTTTCAAACTGAGTCGACCCAGTGGAATTTAGCTAGCTCAGTGCTGAGACTAAGTCAGCTCAGTGCGCGGGCAGAGTTATGTGTGGATCTATTTTGGGCTAGGGTCTGGGTTGATCCTAGGGGTCTTAAGGGGGCTAATTCATGTATGGGTTGGGATTAGATCCAGGGGATGAGAGCATGTGAGACTTGGGCTCGGTGAGTGCTTTTATGTATTGGATTAGTCTAAGGGAGTTTTTGAGCTGGGGTTTATTAGGGTTCATGTGTAAACTTTAGGGTATATAAATCAGGACATTGAAACTTTTACAAAATGAAAGAAAATACAATTGAGCTTTTCTCCCTAACTCTCTTCTCTCTTCTCTCTTCTCTCTGGTTCCAACATCAAAACCCTAGCTTCTCTCATCTTTCTTAGATCTTCTTCAGTTTGTTGGATTAACACCCAAGTTCATGCAAGAGATCGGATCTACGGATGTGGCTCCGAGCAGCCATAGGAACAATAATTGGTATCAGAGCTAGGTGATGACTAGGACATTATGGACAACAAGAAATTCTTTGTACATTGCACCGGTGTAGAAAAAAATGCACCACCCCATCTAATTAGGCAGCATAGTCACCACTTTCTAATCCACATTTAATGCCTCCAATTTTAATTTTTCATTTAAAATTTTGAATGACAAAAATATGGATACTTGGATAGTAGTAGAAAGAACTGAACGACTAATGCTGCTAGATAGACTTGATTCAATCCTCAATGCTATAGTGCACATCACCTTAACAGCTTTCAGTGGAAACCTAAATAGAAAAATCATATGATTATTATTGAAAAAAAAAAATGGAGTACCACTTGTAAGTCAATAGATTAAAATGTTTGGCTAACGCAAAACAAAAAATTCCAATTCTTAAGCTCTGATATGTAGATCCCTTTCCTCCAGGATTTAGACCTTAGCCTCTCATAATATAAACAAATAGATGAATATTTCCAGCAGTGACTAGTTACTAATAACAATAGTAAAGCCACCAATATTTAAGCAGTGTGAAATGAACCATAGCTAAATTCCAAGGTAACTTTTGTTAGAATGTTTTCTTATTGAGCAAAAACTCAAAAAAAAGTCCCCAATATGCGGATGGATAAATGCTCCCCCACCCCTCCTCAACACATACACGCACACATGACACACATGCATACATACATACATACATACATACATACATACATATATAAAGAGAGAGATAGAGAGAGAGAGAGAGAACCTACTTCCCACGAGCAGTTTCACTAGATAACATGATGCCATATGCACCTTCTTGGACTTCAATTGCCATGTCAAAAACTTTTGCCCTTGTTGGAGTTGGATGATCAATCATGCTTTCCAGCATATTTGTTGCTACGATCATTAGCTTCTCCATGCTACGACATCTTCTAATGATCTCCTCCTATTTAATAAGTAGTTTATTTTATCTCAAAATCATTGTTAATTTTTCCAACTCAATGAATAGAAAAGGCAAAGAGCTTGACCCTAAAATCAAATAATTTGATCAAAGAATCTGTGCCACATTGGATTCAGAAAAGGAATATAGTACAACATGAAGGCTCAGTACAAGGCATTACATGTTATTATCATCCTTCCCTTGGAACTTGGTTCATGTACCATTACATATCATCCATACCGGGCACACCACACTATATCAATGCAAAATGAAGGCTCAGTATGAGAGGCATACGTACAAGTCTTAATATACTAAACCAACCCAATACAGGGCGTTCGACACTGTACCAACATGGTAGCTATAAGGGTCCATAACAATATAGCGAACCTTGCTTTGGAATATCAAAAACCTTCCATTCTTAAGAGTATCCCTATGATCAAACAAGCAATAAGGACTCCAAAATACTTATGAAGATTCATCGTTAAACAGAAAAAATATCCCTTGACTGGCAACCTTAACGAGTCTGAAAGCAAAGCTACATCACAAGTGGTGTCAGATTTTTGCAACCTTGAAATAGCATATTTATACTTAGGCATGCATCAACCAGGAAAATAGGTTGGCAATGAATAAGAGATGCAGCAAGCTAATAGTTATATTGCATGCCATGGTCATGTTTTTGTCGTCGAAATGTCATATCCAGGATTCCAAGCTTTGGTTTTCAGAAATAGTTACCACAAAGAAATCTAAGACCATATAATGGAAAATCAAAAGAATTCTACATTGAAAGTAGTATAGCAAGCCGATTGATTAAAAAAAACAAAACAAAAAAAAAAATCCTGAGGCATTAAGTCTCATAAAACACATCAGATGAATCAATTTGACTGATAGTAAAATTGAATTAGGCTTATATCTCAGACTAAGGATTAAGATGAAGCTCTGTGAATCATTACAAGGCAAGGACAGAATGTATACACGTACCGCCTAGAGATCAATTTTTTTGATTGGTGTAAATCTGGGTTTTAAGTAGGTGTTTGGGTGTTAGTAACATAAAGTTAAATATGGATTGGAAAATTATGCTTGAAATGAAAATTTCCAATTTCATTAATTTAGGAACGAAGCAGTTCAGGTCATCCGCACCATGGAGGATAGTTGGTGCTGTTGAGATCCAATGGCCTTCATGTATCTAACCTTCCCTCCGTGAGTCTGGGAACAAACATTATACACAAAGGCCAGCTAGATATTACTAGTGCTTCCAGTTACACCCTTTCCTCCTAGGTTGCGGTCACCATATATGGCATCTTAAACTCTTTGAATCATATCAATTTTTTCAGCACAATCAATGATTGGTTTGTAGCTTCCAATATCAAATAATATGTAAAAATTATCAGAATATCTCAGTTTGGCATAACAATCATGCATCCTAATTATTTTAAAATGCTTATTTTATTAGCATTTTCTTGTTTTTCTTGCACGTTTTACAATTAGTTAGTCACCCAAGACAACCTTCCCAATGCTTAACCTATCTCCATATCAATAACACGAAAAGTCAGAACTCCATCTTTAAGGATAGAAATGAAGAGAGCAGATATTAAACTAATAACTGGTGCTAGTAGAGCTCTTGAGAACAAAAGTAGGCTTCACATCTCCAAATTCCACACGCTAAGAGAAACTGAGCAGTTGATTTAGTGGAAAAACATATGGTGAAAGAACCAACTAATCATAGCAACTAAAGTGACATATGAAATCAATTAAGCATTCACAGCTAATAATTAACGTGCAGCAAAAGAACTTCTTCAACTGGAAGCTTAGCTCCAAGGTCAGCCACCATAGCCTAAAAATACTTTTAAGAAAAATAGTCATGACCATCCACCAAAAGAACAAGATGACATCAACTGATTGTTAGTTGGAGCATTTGAAGTAGTAAATCTTTGATATCAATAATGGAAGAAAGATTCATTATATTACAGGAACTAGAGACACTATAAGAAAATAGAGTACTAGCGACCGACATTAACGATGGCTTTTTCGCTGTGGCTAATAATGAGTATTAGCGACATAATTAGAGATGGCAAAATTTTTTGTCTATAATAACAATTTTTATCGACAGCTTTGGTGATGAAAGTTCTGCTGTCACTAATATCGTTATTAGCGATGGTATTAAAGATGGCAAAATCATCATCGCTAATACTTTAGGTATTAGCTCTGGCTATTAGCGACGGTAGATAAGCCATCTCCAATAGCTATATTTATCGATAACTAATTACAATCAAAATTTATCCCATTGCTAAAAGTTATTAATTATTAGTGATGGTTAAATTGGTTATTAGCATTTGCCATCGCTAATAATATTAGCGACAGCTTTAGTCATGATGGTTTAGCTATCGCTAATAACTAGTATTTTTTTTTAATTTTATGATAATTTATTGGCAACGAAAAATTTTATTAGCGATGGTATTGCTGTCGCTAATAGCATTAGCGATGGCTATAGCGACCATAGTTGTGCCGTTGCTAATACTTATTCCTATTTCTTCTCTGAGCTCTCGGCCATTGGATCCCACTTTTCCAAGCCCTGGGCTACCTTTCCATGCAAGAACCTAGCCACCTCCTACCTCCCCAAGCCCCCAATTGCCTTCCATCTAAATATCTTTGGCCTAGCTCAGGCCCAACTCGAGAGTAAGCCCGATACTGTCGACCTACATCCAATCCAAAACCAGCAGTGATCTATTCACAAAAAGGCTATTGTGACTACCCGATTCGCTAAAAAAGTCTAGAGAGAGATGGAGGTGATGCATTTCTATTTTTATAGTTGCAGGACAAGCTTGGATAGCCTATTACATCACAGGCAACTGCTTGCAGCCACCTAATGGTTAAATGTGCAATGAACTTGCAATGTCTTATTTTTCAATGGCAGATTTGAGCCTTCTTTTCCTCTTTTTCTTGTTTACTTTGTTGGTCTTTGATTTAAGTACTATTTTTAACCAGTGATAGTATTTTTGGGTTGGGCTCAGGTATGGCTAGGGCCCAGTCCAACCCGGCCTAGTTCCAGCCCTAACCATGATGAAGATTTTGGATGGCTAATTTTCAATTAATAATCCTTATTAGAATAGATATTGCATATTTTAAGACTCTTCTTATCGATCAATAATTATTTCATCATAAAAAACAAATTATTAAGGATGAAATTATAAAATTTTAGCGATGGCAATCACATTGCTAATAAAAAATAATTTTATTTTTTTAATTTAGTTTTATTATTATTAGCAATGGCATGTAGGATACTTATTTGAGATGGCAAAATGCCATCCCTAAATAATTTTATTTTTTAATATATTTTTATGATTATTAGTGATGAAAAAATTTATTAGGAATGATAAACTACTATGTCTAATAAAAAGTAATTTTATTATTTTTTTTATATATTTTTAAAATTATTAATGATGAAAAAAAATTATTAGTGATGGTATTTTTTTCATCACTAATAAGTAATTTTATTTTTTAAATATATTTTTATTATTATTAGTGATGAAAAAAAATTATTAGTTTTGATATCTTGCCATTGCTAATAAATTTATTTTAAAATATAATTATTAGTGATGGTATTTCTCCATCGCAAATAAGTATTTTTTTAAAATATATTGTTATAATTATTAATGATGGTACAGAATTATTAGTGATGGTTTCTTGCCGTCGCTAATAAGTTTATAATAAAATATAATTATTAGCAGTGAAGGATAATTATTAGCATTGAAAAAAATTTATTAGCGAGGATAATTTGCCATTGCTAATAAACTTATTTTAAATTATAATTATTACCAATGAAAAAAAATTATTAGTGACAATAGTTTGCCATCGCTAATAACCTTCTTGCCCTCATTTTCCTCCAACCCACCATGCCCTCATTTTCCCAAACCCCCCACCCCCCCGCATTATTACCCCCCACCGCACACCCTCCAGTCCCCTGCCACCCCGTCTCTCCCCCACCTCCTACCTCCACCTAGCTGCCTCGCCAAGCCCTCGTGGCCTTCCCCCGTCTCCTTATGGCTTGCCTCCCCTACCTCCCCGAGCCCACGGCTACCTTCCTTCAGCTCGACTCGACTTGCCTTCCCCCAATGGCTTGCCCGATCACCCAATGGCCTCCCCATTGATCCTCACAGCCCACCTTCCCCTAGCCGCCTCTTCGAGCCCCCAGCCACATCCCTCCGGCTCCACTCGGCCTGCCTCCTCCTAGCTCTCCCCGAGCCTCCAGCTGCCTCCCACCGGCTACACCCAATCCACCTTTTCCCAACTGCCTTCCCGAGCCCCATCCACCTCCCTCCGACTGCACCCAATCTGCCTCCCTCAAGCTGTACCCAACCTGCCTCAACAAGAAATAAGATTTTCCATGATTTTAAAAAACGTCGCCAAAAGTCCTGCAGAACGTCGCTACAGTCTTTTCATGATGTTTTTCAAAATGTCACCAAGAACGTCACGCTAGCCACGTCGCTAATGGTCAATCATGACATTCGTCTCAAAATATCATAAAAAGGATGTAAAAAAAGCGATGTATGGTCAAACAACATGAAATGTTGGTTGATTGAGCGATGTTTCACTAACATCATGGAACAACGATGTATGGTGACATTTTTCAAACATTGTGAAACATGAAAGATTGAGCAACATTTCACTAATGTTGCAGAACAATGATTTATCGCAATGTTTATCAAACATCGTGGAACAAGGATCTATCGCAACGTTTTCTAAATGTCATGGAATATGGAAGATTGCATGATGTTTCACCAACATCACGAAACGAGAACCTTTCGTGATGTTTTCCAAACATCATGTAATGTCAAAAAGGATATTTTATGATAGCCATATTTTGCTTCATTGATAATTTAATTATAACCTATATAAAATAATATATTTCATAATATATATTCAAATACCAAGTGAATCATCCATTTTTAATTAATGAATCATTCAACAACTAAAGCATGAACTCATACACAATTCATAATCAAGATGAATCCATACACAAAGTTTATAATCCAAAAGTTAGATTATCTTTATCTAAAGAGATGACGTCTCCAACCAAAAGCACTAAGAGATCATGTCTCTAAAAAAACAAACAAGTGTTCATTTAGGCTACCAATTTGCCTCTAACCGAAAGCAAACAAACTTATTATCCAATTGTCTATAACAAAACAAATGAGTTCATAAGTTGACAACCCAAAGTGCAAAAAGCTTCTCTACCATGTATGTTCTCAAAACAACATCTTCATAGGTCCTTGAGTCATGGGATCCCTGCCAAAATGAAAAACATAATCAATTAATTGCCTATATATTACAATAACAAAATACATATATTGTTTCATTATACTTACAAAAAAGATTCAGGAACATATTAAAAAAATAACTTAAGTAACTTACATTATAAATCTGGCAAAGAGATATTCTGTGATGCACATAGAGCTTCTAAAATCCTTTGTTGATGCTCCATATGTGCATTTTGAAGCTCCATTTGTGCTTTTTGAAGTTCCATCTACACCTTAATGTCTACAATGTCATTCTTCATCTCTTGGTTCTGCTTCTGCGATCGCTCCATCTTCTTTTGAAGTCTCTTCTTAGACATAAAAGAAAAACTCTTTCCTTTTGGACGAGGTCCAACTCTTAAACCATAGATATAATCTAGTCTGATCCCCAGAACTTTATCGCGTATATGGTCTGCTGTCATGGGATGGCCATCGGATATAGACTGCTCTAGTGCCTGCATCATTTCATTCTAACAAAATTTGAAGAGGATTAATTCCAAAACAAAAACTAAGCTCACTTAAAAAAATAATCATAATTTTATTTTTGTGTAGTGTCCTCACCCATTTTGCCTCGCACTCAAGAGTTATCCATCTACCTGGAGTGCCACCAGAACCTGACGTGTACAACATAATTCAATCATACTCTTCTTCATTCAATTCATTCTCACTCTATTTAAAAGATTACTATTGAAAAAAACTTAAATGTCAAATGATATTAATTAGAATCAAAGTACAACATCTCACAATCTCATGCCGTATAGGTATAAAAGCTTTTGACCCGGTGTTTGCTTTGCACTTGACAAAACTTTTGGACTTTCTATTATTCTCACACATTAGCTAAAAAGATAGAAAACATGATGCCAGTCAATCTAAAATAGATTCTTTAAAGAAGACATTTACATGTAAACATAATACAAGTTATACTAACCTATGTCCTATCTTTATCCTAATAAGTGCAAAGATCTATCCACTCTGTCATGCTCATGGTACTTGGCTTTGAGTCCTTTCCATGGTTAAGGTAATGCATATGTAGTTGGTACCTTTGATCCTCTGACTTCAATAAAAGAAGCTTCTTCATACTAGCAAAAACTTTCTCATCCATCCTTAAATCCTTGATATCTAGTTTTTGCTACAAAAAAATATATTAATACTAGTTAACAAATATGCATAGAATACAAATATAGCTACAATGATTTTTACTTACCTCTAGTTTGTCAAATGCAATCTGTATCTCCTCCTCTATTAATTTGGTACATCTAGGCTTGATAGGGAAGACATTTCTTGCTATCATACCAAGCTCATTTGATAGCTTGGCAGACTGAATAGCATTAGTCGGTCACTCTTCTTTTGTTGAGATATTGATCTTCATTTTCTTACCAAGGGTCTTGTTTATCTTACTTAATCCAGCCCATCTAGTACAACCTCTTTTTCTTCGTCCATCCATGCTCGTAGATCCTACAAGATAAGCAAGCAATAATAAGAATGTTAATTTAAAAATATTTAGATGACATTGAATACAAATAGATATATAATGATTCATACCTGTAGAGCTAACACCAGAAGTCAGGTCCATGGTAGGATGTGCATGCTCAATAGGCTCTAGCTCAGTAGGTGATGTATGGATTAGTGATGATTGAGAGAAAGGTGATGGAGCGGGAGGTGTGACTTCTACTAGTATCGGATCTAAAGAAGTAGATGAAACATGAGTTAGTGGCGATTGAGAGAAAGGTGGTGGAGTCATGGTGCTATGACTCTGAAAAAGCTGCTGGTACCTAGATAAAGGAGGTGCTGATAGATGTAGTGCAGGGTTTGCAGTGCTACTTTCGAAATTTTTTTTTGAAAATAGTAAAGATGTAGTGAAAAAAGTAATTAATCTAATTAATTACCTACTAATCATATCAAAATATTAAATTCTATACTAAGGATCTAAATATAATATGCATGTATTCATATAGACCTGAATGATAAAACTATGCAGCAAACTCTTTACTACATCTATCTATTCAGGATGCAATATCTTTTCACGGGTAGCTAATCACCATAATTTGAATCCACTAGATAAAGCTTTGGTGTATATCATAGTTGCACATATGTCCGACCTCTACAGTTGGTCCACATGGAGCTTTTGATCCCGATTAGTCCCACTAGAGTGCTAGCTCCTCGATAAGGCCTTCGATGGCTGATCACGATCAATCCGATCGATCATCTATTTTTTGATTTTTTAGATGCTCAAAAAAATTAGAACTTATTCTTTGGAGGATAATGAGATGGTATACAAAGTTTGGTGGTGATCCGATGCTCACAGCACTCGATCTCTCCACCCGAACCTAAATTCCTAAATCTTGGGTTTCACTCGGCCCAAAAACCCTGATGCATTGAAAACCCTCTCATGCCCTCTTTGTATGGATTTTTTCTATGAAACAAGTTTTCATAGAAAGAAGACTTTCAAATATATAAACTCTATTTAGATCATATCTAAAAATTAGGTGTCTTTAGAGGTGAAATCAGAAAAGAATAGAGGCATGAAGGAAAAATAAAGTGCTATAGGACCTTGCTCACCTTCACTCCAAGATTTTTTTCACCCAAAACTAATGCCCAATCACTTTCAAATTTTTTTCCACAAAATGGTAACCTCTCTGGATTCATGTGTAAAAGTCTTTATAATTTATTGCATGAAAAATAAGTAGAAATACTGTATGGAGCGCATAGATTAAGATTGGTTGAACTAGTTTCAACCAACTTCTACTATTTGAATTCAAATGCAAGCCTATCCAATTCCAATGCCCATACCACCTATTTCATATGTAGAAGGACTTTCCTTCCACGTGCATGCCCATTTTTTATAAAAAAATTGGTGACAAAAAAGAGAGAAGGGAATGGAGATAAGGATAAGAGGGAGAGAGAGGTTTCAACCAAACCAACCTCTATAAATTCAAAATTCAAAAAAAAATTTGAATTGGTCCAACACTTGATCAGGTTAAAGAGAGAAAGAAAGGGGGTGCAAATTCCTTCTCTTCATGAGAGAAACTTACATAAAAAAATAAAGGTGGGCATGGGCAAGGTAGAAAGTCAAACATGAGGTGGCACATGGGGAGGTTTGAATTCAAATAGGGTTTGAATTAGTCCAAGTTGGTTTCAACTAAACCAAATTAATTCAAAACCAACTAGACCAGATTAAATCCAACCAAATTAGGCTTAACCCAATATATTTAATTTTTAATTAAATTAGAAATTAATTTGATTCAGTTCCTAATCAAATTAGGATCAAATCTCTCATAGCAATTAGGTCAACTCATGACCTAATCAGGTCAAATCCAATCGAATCCAATTCGATCAAACTTGATCAAATCCTCATCGCTCAATCAAATTGAGCTAATCAATAATTAAATTGATAATTAATTCTTCAATAAACACAAAGTTTTAATCGGATGAAAGTCTGGGCAATAGAGTTCTATCACTATGAAACTCTCGAAGAGTCCCAATCTAGTGAGACTCTTGAACCCAGTGTCCCAAATGAATGGAACTTATGATCATAGAGTCCTAGACCAATGAAACTCTTGATCAGAGAGTTCTAGATGAGTGAGACTTAGAGTTTCAGTCCATCAAGACTCTAGATCAGCCATCAGATCAGGTAGTAACTCCTATTGTGCGTGACTCCATTGATTCGAATTCTAAGCCGATAGCACAGAAATTAATTTTTTGTATCAATTGATGTGACCATCTGAATGGTACCCAATGTCCAAATAGGTCAAATTTATTACAATACAACATCGAAGAATCTATGGAATATGGTTACCATATAATTCATTCCTATGACCTCTATGTAATAGATAACTCAGGGTTAGACTATTAGCCCTAGTAAATACATCCATGTCGTATCTCAAAGCAATTATTTTTGTGACTCCTCACTACAACTACCTTGGCTAAGGCTTTACTAAATTAAAACATAATTGAACATAGCTCCTACAAATAGAAGTTGTCAATCCCATCTTAATACATGCACCGACTCCTCAAGTACTTAACTGCGCCCAAAAACCTTCCATCATGGAATTAAAAATTTAGATAGTCCAGCACTAAAGCATAGTGAGTTGCTTGAAAGTCACCATGGTGATCTTAAATTAGAGGGACACTTATATCCATATTCCATCGGAGCTAATCTTAACAGGAGAAAAGCTTCAGAGTTGATCACGTTCAGTGCAGATGTACCCATACATCTCACTTGCATGCCATACCAATATCTTAATACTCCTTGATTACGAGGACAATCAATCTATATGGCATACAATGACTTATACTCAATAAACATTATCATTCTTTATAACAACGTATCATTTGATCGCAAATAATTTAAGAACTAAATGACAAATCCTCTTTTGTCGAATCTAGATAGTCCTAAGAACTTCATCACAACACAAAAGTTCATTAGAAGACAATAGAATTTATGATAAAAAAATATCAAAATAACTTTTATTAACTTATAATTCATATACAATTATAAATGTCTAGTCCAACCATCAACAGACTGATGATTGGCTTTGGGATGTATTTCTAACAATCTTCCACTTGGACTAAAGCCAATCGGTGCAGTATCTAATATCTATCTTTGACTTGAAGTCGTTGAACTCCTTCACCGCAATAGCTTTAATGAATGGATCGGTTAGGTTTTTCTTTTTGTTAATCTTTTGAAGGTCGATGTCATCTCGATCCATAATTTCTCGGACAAGATGGTAGCGGTGCAGAATATGCTTCGTCTGCTGGTGTGCCTTTGGTTCCTTCATCTGAGTAATGGCTCCAGAGCTATCATAATAGAGTAGAATTGGACCATCAAGAAAGGATGCTACTCCAAGCTCGATGATGAATTTTCTTAGCCACACCCCTTCTTTGGCAGCATCTGATAAGCGACATACTTTGCCTCACAAATTGAATTGGCCACAGTATGCTGCTTGAAACTCTTTCAGTAGACAGCCCCACCATTAAAGATGAATATATATTCCAACATACTCTTACTATCATCATAATCAGACTAAAAATTGGAGTCTATGAATTCCATAAGTTTCAAGTTCGATTCACCATATACAAGCCACTGGTCCTTAGTATTTCTTAAATACTTTAGGATGGTTTTAACAACCTTTCAGTGGTTCTTTCTTGTATCAGATTGATATCTACTCACTACCTCTAATGAGTATGCCACATCTGATCACGTACATGTCATAGCATACATTATAGAATCCACTATCGAAGCATATGATATTCTACTCATACGCTCTTTTTCTAGAGGTATTGTCGAACAATCCCTCTTTGAAAGAAAAATTTTATGGCCTATTGGTAGATAGCCTTTCTTAAAATTTTTCATACCGAACCATTTTAGCACAGTATCAATGTACATAGAATGGGATAATCCAAGTAATCTTTTAGATCTATCTCTATAGATCTTCATCCCTAGAATATAGGAAGCTTCTTCTAGATCTTTCATGGAGAGCTATGATGACAGTTAGATCTTTATTTCTTATAATGCAGGGACATCATTCCTTATTAAGATAATGTCATCCACATACAATACTAGAAATATATTGCTAGACCATTAGCCCATTTGTATATACAGGGCTTCTCTTCATTTTTAAGGAAGCCATATATTTTGATTATTCCATCAAATTATATGTTTCAGGTCCGAGATGCCTGCTTCAATCCATAAATAGATCTCTGAAGCCTACACACTTTAGACTCATCTACGGATGTGAATCCTTTAGGCTATATCATATATACCTCTTCATCTAGCTCTTCATTTAGAAAAATTATTTTCACATCCATCTGCCATATTTCATAATCCAGATGGACAGCGATGGTAAGCATAATCCAAATGGATTTTAGCATTACCATAGGAGAGAACATCTCGTTATAGTCAATACCATAATGTTGATGATATTTCTTGACAATCAAATGGGCTTTATAGGTCTCCATCTTTTTATCTATGCTCCTTTTTCTTTTGAAGATCCACTTACACCCTGTAGATTTTACCCCTTCAGGTGGGTCAACCAATGTCCATACATCATTGACTTTCATGAACTCCATTTTGGATTTCATGACCTCAAGCCATTTCTCAAAGTTGGATCTCTGTATTGCATCCATATAGATGATCGGATCCTGATCATTCTCATCGAGTTTGATAGGATCCCTATTTCAGATCAAGAAATTGTAGTATCTATCTAGTTGACGTGGTACTCTACCAGATCATCTTAAGGGTGCATCTATAATGGACTCTAGTTCTAATCTAATCAGATCCATCTCAGATTCAACAACTTGTGTCTGTTCTTTCACCTACCAAACTTCATCAAGTTCAAACTTAGAGGCATTAATTTCTTTACCAAGAAACTTTTTTTCCAAAAAGACTGCCTTAAGGCTGACAAACACTTTTTTCTCATAAGCAAGGTAGAAGTAATACCCTTTGATTTTTTTTGGATAACCTATAAAACTATACTTATCAGACCTAGGTCCAAGCTTGTCTGTCATTAAACGTTTGACATAAGTCAGGCACCCCCAAATCCTAAGGTGTGAGAGCACTGGCTTACACCCTATGCATATCTCATATAGTGTTTTATTAACAGATTTACTTAGAACCCTATTTAGAATGTAACAAGCTGACTCGAGCACATATCTCCATAGAAAGATTGGTAAACCAGCAAATTCCATCATTGATCGAACCATGTATGAAAGGATCCAATTCCTTCTTTCAAACATACCATTATGTTATAGTATTCTAGAAGGAGTCCATTAGGAGAGAATTCCATTCTTTTCTAGATATGTCAGAAATTCATTAAAAAGATACTCACCACCTCGATCAGACTGAAGAGTTTTAATACTCTTTCCAATTTGCTTCTCTACCTCATTTTGAAATAGTTTAAATATTTCAAACAACTCTGACTTATGCTTCATTAAATAGATGTACCCATATCTCGATAGGTCATCTATAAAGGTTATGAAGTAGAAATATCCACCTCTAGCACTTGAGTTCATGGGTCCACATACATCTGAATGTACTAGACTTAGGAGTTCAGTGGCTCGTTCATCTTTTTCAGTAAACGATGACTTGGTCATCTTACTAAGAAGATAAGACTCATAGGTTGGAAGTGATTCACAATAACTAATCTCAAGAATTTCTTTTTGACCTATTTATTTTGTTCTTATTAATATGACCCAACCTATAGTGCCAAAGATAGACTTTGGACACATCACTAATTCTAGAACGTTTATCGAAGGATTGAACCACGTTAACAGACATGGTTAATAAATAAATATCGTTATTCAATTATCCAATAAAAAGTTATAACATCATTCAAAATGATATTATAAATTTTTTCTTTCATTATATTTCAAAATCATTCATAACCAAAAAGCCTACAGAAATGATATTCAATAAGAAAGTTGGACAAAAATGACATTCATTAAGAATAACTTTATTTGAATTGATTATAAGATTCATGATTTCTAAAGTTAGAATTAGAACTTATCTTCCATCTTCAATGTTCAGGAATCTCTTGCCTTGATCAAATCTCCTACTGACCTACAAGCCCTGCATAGAATTACAAATATGATAAAGGCTTTCAGTATCTAATACCCAGGCAGTAGAATCAAATAAGAAAAAAATATAAGATGTTATCATATAATTATCTTGCCCAACAATCACTTGCTTCTTTCTTGACCTGTTCGGATCCAGGGAGGCAATGTATAGAGGATAGTTTTTCTTTCAGTGCCCCTACTTCTTGCAGAAGAAGCACTCCACCTAGCTTCGATCGGGCTTGCGCTTCTTGGTACGACCCTGTGCAGTCATTTTGGTATTTGGCTGCACCTTCTTGTTCTTGTTCTTCTTGTTCTTCTTTTCTTTCTTAAAGGATCGACGACTAGAAGAAGACCCTCCCACTATATTCACCATCTTCTTGTGGAGTTGGTGATCCTTCTCAAAGTTCTGCAGCAACCCCAACAAGCTAAGGTAGTTGACTTCAGACTTTGCCATTCTAAAATGAGTCAGAAAAGGAAGGAATGACTTGGGCAAGAAATTAAGGATCGCATCCTTATCGAGCTGCTCGTGCAGAAGAAAGCCCAGCTTGCTAAGGTGTTTAATCATCTCGATCATGTACAATACATGATCAGTGACTGAGGCCCCATTTCTCATTTGAGAACTAAAAATGGCACAACTTGTTTTGTGCCGTTCAACATCACCAAGCATGCCAAAGAAGTCATTCAATATTTGAAGCATCTTCTATGGCTGGACATTTTCGAACCTATGGCTGAACTCATCATTCATTGCCACCAACATTATGCACCGAATGATGGTGCGATCATTGAGCTACTTCTGATAAGTATCTTGTACCGCTCTACTAGCATTCAGAGTTGGCTTCTCAGGTGCTGGATTCGTTACTATATAAAGGATCTGCTCATGCTCCAAGATAATTTTTAACTTACGATACCAGCTATCAAAGTTGGGTCCCATTAATTTGTCATTATCTAATAATGACTAGAGCGATAGGTTAGTGGCCATTTCTACACAAAAGAAAAATCAAACCTAATTAGTATATGAATAAATTATCCTAAAGAATTGAACTTTAGTCTAAATATTTTTCCACTATTTTATACAAATTGGTAGCCTCTAACTCCAATTCGAGAAATTACTTTAATTTCTTAGTGGGTACTAGAATCCATATAAACTATACATGAGTCTAACTTTGGTTGGTGCAACCCATGATAAGCATAACTATATGGTACGATAGATTCCAAAATCATTGTTTCTCTAATTAGTTTTAGTAATTTTTGATTTTACTCTGGACCTAATCAGTAGGCTTTGGCTCACTAAAAAAGTTTGGTTAGGTCCAACCATTAATATGACCATATTTGATCTTATCTAACCAATAAATGATCAAGCTCGACTTTGGTCAGCAACCTACAACACCATCAGAAAGACTTAACCCAAATTATCATTTGATGAATGATAATTTTATTATGTCAATAATGCATTCAGACTTTGGACCTCCAATAATCATTATACTAATGAACCATTATACTAATTTAATGGGAAGCTATGATTTTAAGTTATCTATTAAACTATTTTATTTTAAGAATCTAATAATTTTAGAAGATTTAGTTAACATATTTTAAAGAGGGAGAATTCGCGAGCCATCTTTCTCGAGTTCCTTACCATTAGTTCAAGGTCAGATAAAAGGATTATCTTTGGTCTTAGGAGACTGAATCATCAGCTTATTGTATACTAAAGGTGTCTCATCTCCAATGGGTGTTATATCAACAAATCTATATCTAGGCGTAGTGGATAGTTGTTTTTTTATTGAGTTCTAGATAGAGATCTTTGAGATGTTTATGGTTCGCAGAGGAGATTTATATGTGTCTCGGGGATAGTTAAACTCATCAAAGACTTAAATCAAACTGCGAGTAAAGTTTTCAATTAAAAATATTGGATGCGAGATAACTGCCTAGACTTACCTTAGACTACATATCCCATAATTAGTTTTGAATTTGATCAATCTAATAATTATGGGTTCGACCAGCGTAGCCATAAAATACAGTTTCCCCCATTTTCTGGGGTCCCTCATTTAAAAGGCAGTGGACTGAACCACTTACAACTACTTATTACTTGATTCTATAGTAATCCTTGACCTATCTAAAATTATATTTAATTAGATTTAATCAATTACTCTAAATTAGTCCATTATGTTAATAATCTAACTCATTAATGATATTTCACTATTCATAAAGTTTATGATGTTATGACTTCAGAGTCTTAATCATAAGTTCTAGAAATAATAATCTATTATGTTTTTAATTAGTTTATAGTGATGGGGTAGCATCGGCATTTTGATATAAATATTTTTTAAATAATTTTGAAAGATTCATTTAATTAGCATTTGTCACCAATTGAAGTCGACTACTTTAAAATTGAATCGACTCAATTCACAAACAAACTAGTTATAGGGTTTAATCTTAAACTATGTATAACTGACAAGTTTAAATAATGAAGTCATGCTTTATGATCCTATTTAATGTTTCATGATAAAAGAATTAGATTAAGCTATAATGCTCTAATTAAATCATAAATATTAGATCAGATCTAAGAGTTTTTATATTTAATCATTTAGATTAGCAATGCACCAGGATAATCTCTTCACTAAGGGGGGTAAACCATACAGTAGGACAAACTTCAGTCCATGCGAATCTTGAATTTTAATATTTTAGATTAATTAATCAATTATTAATTTTAAGTATTTAGATTAAATCTAAATTATTAATTCTTAACATGCAAGCATATCATGTTTAGCGAACCTCTGTCTATACCATTTGATGTGCAAATGCGGGTATTGTAGTGTTACCTTCAATTTTTTTTAGTATAAATAATAAATAATTAGTGAAAGAGTAATTAATCTAATTTAATATCTAGGTTGATGCATAGAATTTAAATTCTATACTAGAATCTAAATAATAGCATGATATTTATATAGATCTGATGATAATAACTGATAGGCAGAAAACTATTTACTAATCTATCGTGTGTCAGTGATACAATAATCTTTTTATGGGTAGCGATCACCACATCTAAATCTCGAATAAATTTGGTGTACATCAAGCCGGCACACATGTCTAAGCTCATCGTATAGTCCACCACGGAGCTTCTATCTAGATAGTTCCACTGGAGTTGCTAGTCTTTCCTTGAGGGGCCTTCGATGGCTGAATCAATAGATCGATCTAATTGATCACTCCACTTTATTGATTTTTTAGATGCTCCAATAAATAAGAAGCATTATTTGAGGTGATAGATGGTGTACTATAAGTGTTGGGTGGCTGATCCGATGCTTAAAACACTCGTATCTCTCTCACGCAAACCTGATTCCAAATCTTGGGTTTACTTGGGCCCGAAAACTAACCTGACCCGCTGAAAATCAATCTTATGGCCCTCGTATATGGAGTTTTTCTATGAGTTAATTTTTTATGAAATAGATGGACGTTTCAAATGATATAACCTTATTTAGATCATATCTAAAAATTAGGTGATTCTTAGAGATAAAAATTAAAGAGAGATTAGGGATGAGCGAAAAATAAGAGTGACTATAGGACCTTACTCACCTCACCTCCAGATTTTTTTGACCAAAAAAAGCCCATCACTCTTTAAACTTTTATTATAGAATGGTACTCCCTCTAGATTTTACACACAAAATCCTCATAATTTATTTTATGAAAGAATTAGAGTAGACAATATTCTGTGGGGAGTGGATGGAAGGAACATTTTCTAATTTTTTGGACCAGGTTCGTTCAGACTGATCAGATTAATGCAGATTTATAGTTTCAAAGAGTTTTTTCTTTGATCTAGATCAGATCTGAGTATTTAAGATACTATTATTATTAATTTTTGAATTAATAAAAATCTAGATAATTAATATCAATTAATTTTCATTGAATGGTAATTCCTGATTATCCGTTGATTGATCTTGTATGGCAAGGCGAAGGTTCTTGGATCTATCCCACGTAAGTGCCTGGCATATCTGTTATCACCTTAGTACTACGTATCTAGAGGATCCTCTTCTTTTCTATGATCGTTCAAAAATTAGATCTGGATCTGATATGGAGGATCTTCAAAACTCTCTTTGAAGGATTTCTAGTAGTCTCCTTTGCAGCAGTGGTGTGCTGTGCTGTGTCAATCTTGCCTTCTTATCTGGATCGCACCAAAACAAAAATCAAAATCCTTTGAAAGTGGAGAGAAGAGGAGAAGGTGGGTTTTTTGGCATGGAGGAAGAGGGGAGAGTATAGCCTTGGGCAATTGGGGATTGGATTTCAATCATACCTTTGAGTTGGGCGCAGGGTCTTATTTATAGACTAAGCGTGATCCACTCCTCTTCTTCCAACCAAATCCCAACATACCCCTTTTTGGTAAAATCAGATTTCTAAATTGATTGGTGCAAAATTAGAGCCGTAGATTCTCTCTGTAGAGGATGCCTAAGATCTGTCAAAGTTGATCTTCTAGTGTTAGAATCTCTAATTGAATATCCAATAAGGGAGATGGGATCCCTGTCGATACAGGGATCCTAGGTGCTCCAACTTTGGGCGTACCGCCAAGGGTGGCGTGCGCTCTCTCTTGCCAGGTCGTGAGCGAAGGGGATTAGGCCTCCATCAGCTCTCCAATAAGGTGCATGCACATGTGGTCAAAAGTCAAAGTATCAATGGTCAACATTTGATCAGTCAAAGGTAGACTTTGACCAAAGTCAAAGAACAAGAAATGGCGGTGACAAAAATGGCAGGTAATGTCTTAAAAAATAAGACAATCCTTTTCTGACTTGGACAACCTTCAATCAGACAATGAAGGCTGCTGATTGAGCACAAACTCTTTGGCTCAGTTAGGAAACTTATTTATGATAGCAAAGAAGAACGTTAGGTTCTTCGAGTGCTAGCACGATTTTCTGAACCTAATTTGATCTCATTCAGATCAAATTGAACTGGATCAGTTCAATTGTATATCACCAGATCTCACCTTATTTGTGGACCCAGTTAGGTTCAGTTTTGTATGGTTAAGTGGATTGTTCATGATCTCTATCATCAACATCATTGAAACTCCTTTCGATAGATCAGAACTCTTATGATTCGGAACAGCATAGAATGATCGATCATCTAATTGTTTTGCTGAAAATCCCACGACACCTAGCAGTATTATGGTGGCAACCAATCAGAGTTGAATGTGAACCTTTGGTGCAGCTACTTGTGTGATTAAGTCCTTCTATCTTGAGCTCCGATCAAATTAGGGTTAAGGTAAACTCGTCAAACCCTAGTTTCTGTTCATGATGTGTAATCATTCGATGCGAGTTCAGATGTGAAAATCTAAATAGAAACTCTTTCTATATTTTCACTTTTCCATGGCCATGGACTTCTAGACTTGATTCTCATGATCATCATAGGCTGCTCCTTCTACACACGAGGTAGTGATTCATCTTGATGCAATCTAGTTCTTACAATGAACATGCTATAGCCACATACACCTCAGGGTTCCGAATGGCTGAAAGATGAGTACTATAAACATCCTCAAGGTGAACTGTTGATGCACCTCAGGTCAAAGAACCAGATATACTACTGTAGCATCGAGTCAGTCATTGACGAGAAGGTAGACTCCCTAATGACTACTTTAGGTGGTCACGCTCAGTGCCCTCGTTCTCTAACGAGTACCTATACTCTCACTTCGGTGTCTCCACATCGTAGACTTAAGACTCATCTACTAAAGAGAAGCGATTATATATCAACCTTTCGGATCAATCACTATCCTCATGATGATCCTATGGTCGGAAGCATTTTATGAGTTAACAATGATTATTCATGTCTTAAATTTTCAACTCTTGAAAATATAAATTATCATTACCATTAACTTAAAAGATATATCATAGACGCTAAATACACATATGTGATAGAAAATAATTTATTTTATTAATATTAATCAAAATTATAATTTTGCCCCTAGAAGTGTATTACACATATATCTAACAATCTTCCACTTATCCTAAAGCCAATTGGCTACAAGTCTAAGTCCCATCTTCTCAAGGTGGACTTCAATCTTCTACTAGCCCAATGGCTTTATAAGTGGGTCTGCCACATTGTCTGTGGAGTTGACTCTCTTGACCTCGACGTAACCCTTCTCGAGGTAATCGTGGATGAGGTGGTATCGCCGCTCAATATGCTTGGATTTTTGGTGAGACCTCAGCTCTTTAGCAAGGGCTATGGCGCCATTGTTGTCGCAGTATAGAGGAATGGCATCTGATGGCATTACTCCGATTTCTGCAGCAAACTTCTTATACCAGAATGCTTCCTTCGCAGCTTTTGATGCAATGATATATTCTGCTTCCATGGTGAAATCTGCTATCACCGTTTGCTTGGAACTTCCAGCTGACAGCACCACCATTGACATAACAGACTCCAGTGTCGACTTTCGATCATCTATATCGGACATGAAATCCAAGTCTGTGTATTCCTGGACTTTGAGTTCTCCATTACCAAAGATCAACATCATATCCTTAGTTTTTCTTAAGTACTTAAGGATATATTTCACAGAAGTCCAGTGTTCTTCATCTAGATTTGATTGATATCTGCTTGTGACACTCACAGCATGGGCTATATCAGGTCGTGTACATAGCATGGCATACATGAGGCTCCCTATTGCAGAAGCATAAAGGATCTTGCTCATGCATTCTATTTCCTCAGGTGTGCTGGGGCACATTTCTTGGAAAGATGAATACATGTCTGAAGGGTATTAATCCTTCTTAGAGTTTTTCAAACTAATCCTTTAGTACTTTCTCTATGTACATCTTCTGTGGAAAGTCCTAGCACTATTCGTCTATCCCTATAGACCTTAATTCCTAGAATAAAGGATGCTTCGTCTAGGTCTTTCATGGAGAATTCCTTGGACAACCATAATTTAACTGTTGTCATCATGGGAATATCATTCCCAATAAGGAGGATGTCATCCACGTACAATACGAGGAAGACAACAGCGCTCCCACCGACCTTTTTGAAAACACAGGTTCCTCTTCATTTTTTATGAAACCAAACGTTTTGATCACATCATTGAAATGAGTGTTCCAACTTTGAGATGCTTGCTTAAGTCCATATATGGACCTTTGCAGCTTACAAATCTTATGATCGATATCACTAGATGTGAAACCTAGCGGCTGTTCCATATAGATATCTTCCTCAAGATATCCATTTAAGAATGCTATTTTCACGTCCATTTGTCATATTTCGTAATCAAAATAGGCTACAACGGCAAGCAATGTGCGGATGGATTTTAGCATAGCCATTGGGGAAAAGGTATCCTGATAATCAATGCATTCGCATTGACTATAACCTTTTGCCACTAGTCTAGCCTTAAATGTCTCCACATTTCAATCTGCACCAATCTTTCTCTTGAAGATCCATTTACACCCAATAGGTACTATACCTTCTAGTGGATCTACCAAGGTCCAGACTTAGTTTGAGTGCATCGAGTCAATTTCTGATTGCATTGTCTCTAGCCATTTCTTGGAGTCGATATCTGATATTATCTCGTTATAGATTTTGGGATCATCACCATGAGCACCATTGCCTATGAGGAATATTTTCTCTACGTTCTCTGAAATAATACCAAAGTATCTCTCAGGGGGATGGGAAACTTTTTTCGATCTACGAGGTGGAGGAGGTAGTGTTCTTATTGGCTCAACCTGATTTGGTTCCAATGTTCCTTAGCTCATTGTACTTATGAGACTTTCTCATCAAACTTGATCTATCTTTCAATGCTGCTATCTTGAATAAACTATTTTTCAAGAAAGATGGCATGTCGACTCACAATCACATTGTGGTCTTTTGGAATATAGAAATAGTATCCTAATGACTCTTTAGGATATCCTATGAATCGAGCTCTGAAGGACCTAAACTTTAACTTGTCCGCTTGTTGTCTTTTGACATGAGTTGGACAACCCCAAATTTTTAGATGACTCGGACTTGGTTTCTTACCGTGCCATATCTCATACGGTGTGGTAGGAATGATTTTAGAGGGAACCCTATTCAGTAAATAAATTGAAGTTAACAATGAGTGTCCCCAAAAGAAATCAGGAAGGTCTGTGAAGCTCATCATGGATCGAACCATATCCAATAGGGTCTGATTTCTCCATTCTGAAATTCCGTTGAGTTGAGGTGTTCCTGATGGAGTCCATTGAGAGACTATGCCATTTTTCTTTAGATAGTCTAGGAATTCCCGGCTAAGATATTCACCTCCTCGATCTGATCGAAGAACCTTAATAGGTTTTTTAGTTTATTTTTCTACTTCATGTTTGAAAAGCTTCAGACTTATGTCTCATGAGATACACATACCCATACCTAGACAGATCATCGATAAAGATAATGAAGTAGATAAAATTGCCTCTAGCCGGCACATCAAATGGGCCGCACACATCTGTATGTACTAGGACAAGGAGATCTGTGGCCCTTTTCCCATGTCCAACAAAAGGGAGTTTAGTCATTTTGCCTTGAAGACAAGATTCATAAGTTGGATATGACTCGACAGTCAATGGACTCAATGGCTCATTTTTCTTTAATTTGTTGATCATATCTTCTGCTATTGACTAATCTCAGGTGCCATAAGTATCTGTCATTGGACTACCCTAGTTGTTTGGCATTCACATTTTGCTCGATAGTTAGAACAGGTACATCAATATGTAGCTGATAAAGACCATTAATAAGTAAACCATTTGTAATTTTATTTTTTTCATAAAGAATGTTACAATGATCCTTAAAGAAGGTAATCACATAGCCTCTTATGTAAGCATGAAACAAAATAAATTTCTGCTAACTGCAGGCACATAAACAGTTTTCAAAAACTAAGTCTAAACCAGATGGTATCGAAGAGGTGTATGTCCCACGACTACTGTAGCAACTCTTGCTCCATTATCGATGCGTAGGTCATGTCTCATTCCCTCAACCTCCTGCTATCCTCAAGATCCTGCATGGAAGTGCACAGATGAGCATTAGAACCAGAGTCAAGCATCCAACTGGATGCAGAAGAAATCGTAAGGTTAGACTCAATAATGAGCATACCTCAAGAAGGACCTTCCTTCTGGTTCTTCAGGATGGTTAGATAAGTAGGGCAGTTTTGCTTCCAATGGCCATCGCTGTTGCAATGGAAATACTTTCCTTTGACATCGGCCTTTTTCTTTGGTTCTGCCTTCTTCTTCTTTGCTCCTTCCACCTTCTGCCTTTTCGCAGACTTTTTTTCTTTCCATAAGACTTTTTTTTGGAAGAAGTCCATTCCATAGCAAGAACTGAGCCTTTAGAACCTTTATAGAAAGCTCAGTAGTAACCAGCATATTCATTAATTCGGCTAAGGAATTTTGAAGTTTATGAAGGGAAATCCTGATTTTTCGATCCAGGTTCGTCCAAATCTGATTAGATCAAGAGATATATTTCAAAATTTTTCTCTTGATCTCAATCAGATCTTGATATGTTTCAGATCTGATTCTTATTATTTTAATAAATAATAAAAGATAATTAAATCAAATTTAATTTACCTGATTGGGTAATCCTATTACCTATAATGACCCTGATTGCAGCGGAAGGTTCTGGTCTTAGCACGCAAGCGCCTGGCCTCTACCGGTATCCACTCGGGTTGGATCTGGAGATCTCTTCTTCTCTATCATACCTCAAAAATCAGATCTGGATCTGATCTGGAGGATCTTCAAATCTTTTGAAAGATCTGCAGTCGTCCTTTTGCAGAGCGCAGTCTTCTTGCTTTTGATCGCCTTCCTTGATCTGAATCGCACCAACCTAAGTCCAACTCTTTTGGATGTGGGAGCAAGGGGAGAAGAGACTATGGCAGGAGAAAGGAGGGGAGAGGCAGCTTGGGGCGTGAGGTTTCTCAATTGAATTGCATTCACTTAGAATTAGGGTTGGGCGCAGGGGTCTTATTTATAGATCTTGTGATCCAACTCTCCTTCCTCTCAAACAATCACAACCTTTGTGAAATCAGATCTAAATTTGATTGGTTGGAATAGAGAACCTGGATTCCTCCTTAGAGGGTCCTAAGACCAGTTAAACTGGATTTTTAGTAGAACTCTGATTGGAATCCAAAAGGGAGGTGGAGTCCTTGTTCAACAAGGACTCCTAGGCGCCTCTACTTGGGCTCACGCCACCCTTGGCGTGCGCCCTTCTCCTTGCAGGTTCTGGCAGGGGGACAGGCCCCACCAGCTCTCCAATAGGTGCATGACATGTGTCAAAAGTCAAAGTGTAACGGTCAATGTTTTGGACCGATACAAGGTAGACTTTTGACCAAAGTCAAAGAACAAAAAATGGCAGGTGACCAAAAATGGTAGGTAATGTCTTACAAATAAGACAACCTATTCTGACTTGGACAACCTCTAGTCAGACCATTATAAGGCCTTGATTGAGCACAAACTCCTTTGGCTCAGTTAGGACAACTTATTTATGATAGCAAAGAAGAACGTTAGGTTCAATCGAGTGCTAGCACGATTCCTTGAACCTAATTGATCTCATTCAGATCAATTGAACTAGATCGGTTCAATTGATGATCACCAGATTCAAACCCTTGTTTGTGTGACCCAGTTAGGTAGTTCTGTATGGTAATGGGATATGTCATGATCATCCATAGACATCATCGGAACTCCTTTCGATGGATCAGAACTCTTCTGATCGAACAGCTAGAATGATCGATCATCTAAATCATTCTAATTGCTCCAAAATCCATCAGTGACACTAGCAGTATATGGTGAAACCATCAGAGCTGAATTGCGAACCTCTTGGTGCAGCTACCTGTGTGATTCAGTTCTTCTATCTTGAGCCCGATCAGATTAGGGTTAAGGTGAACTCGTCAAACCCTAGTCTCTGTCATATGATGTAATCATTCGATTCGAGTCCAATGTGAAAATCTAAATAGAAACTCTTTCTATTATTTCACTCTACCATGGCCATGGATTTCTGAACTTGATTCTCATGATCATCTAGGCTACTCCTCTACCACCGAGGTAGATAGATTCCATCTTGATGCAATCCAGTTCCTACAATGAATATTCTATAGCCAACATAACACTCAGGGTTCCATATGGCTAGGAGACCGAGTAATGGTGTAGTCAAACTATAACACCCTCAAGGTGAACTTCGATGCATCTCAGGTCAAAGAACCAGACACACTACTGCAGCATCGAGTCAGTCATTGACGAGAAGGTAGACTCCCTAATGACTACTCGAGTGTCCGCTCAGTGCCATTTCTCTAACGAGTACCTGTACTTTCGCTCCGATGTCTCCACACCGTAGACTCAAGACTCATCTACTAAAGAGAAGCGATCGTACACAATCTTTCGGATCAATCACCATTCTCGTGATGATCCTATGTCGGAAGCTGTTTATGAGTTAATAATGATTATTCATGTCTTAAATTTTCAACTCTTGAAAATATGAATTATCATTACCATTAACTCAAAGGATGTATCACAGACACTAAATACACATGTGTGATAGAAAATAACCCATTTCATTAATTATAGTCAAAATTACAATTTTGCCCCTAGAAGTGTATTACAAGTGTCAGCCAATTCTGAATTCTAGGGCACATATATCTAACAGTTTATGCATGTGGTAATTCATGATAAATTATCCATATGCATCAATCAAGGATTGCAGATTAATATCATTCTGCAGGTCCAAGTCTAACTTCACACCGAGCTTCTCAAGCTCCTCCATGTCCTTGATCATTGTCAGATAGTGATCTTGGACTGACTGCCCATCATGCATCTTAGCCTTAAAAAGTCATTTCGTGACTTGATATTTGGCTGTGCGACTCTATTCAGCAAACATCTCCTACAGGTGAGCCAACATTTGGCGAGCAGTTCCGATATCTTCATATTGGTGCTGGAGCTCATCAGACATCGAGCCCAACATGTAATATCTGGCCTTATTATCTTCGTCTATCCATTTTTCTAGAGACGCTCTCTGTTCAATAGATGGACGTGCTGGCAAGTTGGGAGGGTCCTGGTCCAGTACATGGGTTAACTTCTCAGAATCGAAAACTATTTTATAATTCTTGAGCCAATCTTTATAATTGGGTCCAGTCAGTCTATGTGTGTCCAGGATATGTGCCAATGGATTGGACGCAGATATTTTTCTGTAGAGAGTCAAAGATTCTAGTTAGATACTGTAATTATGACTTGACCAACTTGTTTAGAAATTTTATTTTTAAATAAATTAGCTTCCACTATTTTCTCAGATTCCTACACTCCCTGTAGAGATGCAAAAAATCTCATGATTAATGATTTCTAGTGGGTGGTGTGGTCTCACCAACTGACTCATCACCTCACCTAACAGTCATTGGTTGATGGGTTAGCCAATAAGTAAACAACTCTTGTTCAATGATTCTCTAATCCATGGTGACACCCAAACTTGGTCTCTAATTCATGAATCTCACCGTATCCAAAATATTGATCCACTCCTTAGTTAAGTCAGACCCACCATTTGCATAGACTGAGTTCCTAATTGAGTCTCTCACCGTATCCAAATATTGAGCCCAACTCATCCTCCAGCCATGCATCTAATGCTAAGACATGTTGCATCTTTTTGGTGCAACTGAGCCACTGTATCCAATCGAGAACATCAACCCGGAAAGGGCCGCACACTATACAATGGTGGAAGATCTCAGACTTAATCTTTCTTAGGGAGAATGATTCAGGTCTCATTAAACTAGGACTTTCATGTCCATAACAATATGAACTAACTTAGTGGCATGGGTTAGCTCGGATTATTGACCACCTCAGATCAGAACTGTGTCAACAGATATGGCCAGGTAAGTGAGACCGGTGGAAGGAATATGCCATTAACTCGTACAAGAACGCATTCAGGTCGAGTAGCTTCCAATTAAAAACCAGTCGGTCGTATGTGCCAAACTTACCTTAGACACCAAATTGTTGAGCCAGAACCAATTGGGTTAGCCTACAATCCAGACTCTAACCTCTGAGCCTAATTAGGTCTTGCTTGATCGTGACTCGATCTTGACCCAGACTTAATCCTATTAGGCTGGTCAATTTAAGCATTGTTGATCCCATCTAACCAACTCTTGATTCGGTTTGATCAACCGCTTAGACCTAATTGAGCTACCCAAGCCCGAACCCAGTATTATGAATATGTCTTAGATCTAAAATTCTCAATTTTAGACCTAATTAATATTCCATAAACTTAATTTTTAATTAAGTAGGGTTCATAAACAAAATATGCACAATAAATCCTAGGGTTTCAGGATCTAGGGTTTTGCAGAAAGTAAGTTTTGGGTTTCTGATTAAGGACGAACACGCAGCACCCCTACACATCATAAGAACACCCCATCGAATGGAAAGAGAGGGCCTTTAAACCCTTCTTCATTCTTATGACCGGACGGCCAAGAGGAACGCCTTAATCAGGAACATTCAATACTACAAAACATAGTTTTAGATCTATATCATATATCTCATATACAAATTAGATCTAATCATGGCATATTTTGCATACATCTCATGTATCGAATCATGCATATTTTTAGATCTAAATTATCTCATAATAATCTAAAAAATTAGATTTAAATTGATCTAATCAAAATAAATTCTAATCTAGACAATTATGTAGAACTATTCTACAACTAGTCTAGACATGCATCAATCATATCTCATATGATATTTAAAAATTAAATAATTTTATTTGCTATTTTTTAGATGTTATTATAACCATTATAATATCAAAAAATAGTAAATAAAAGATCTAAAATATGATTTAATCAGATTAAATCAAAAACATGCAAGACTATTCTATAGAACTATTCTATTTTAGAACTAGTCATGCATATTTTTCTAATCTTAGATCCAAATCATTTAATTTTAATTTTTTTTGATTTTAGATCTGATCACATCTCATGTGACATCTAAAATCACTTATTTTTTAATTAAAATAAATTTAAAATCAGATCTAAACAATTTTAGAACCTTGGCTCTGATACCAGTTGAAGGAAAATCCTGATTTTTCGGATCCAGGTTCGTTCAGATCTGATCAGATCAAGAGATATATTTCAAAAATTTTTTTTCTTGATCTAATCAGATCTTGAGATATTTTAGATCTGATTCTTATTATTTTAATAAATAAAATAAAATAAGATAAATTAAATCAAATTTAATTTACCTGATTTGGGTAATCCTATTACCCTGTTGATGATCCTGTATTGCAGCGGAAGGTTCTGGATCTTAGCCACGCAAGCGCCTGGCCTCTACCGGTATCCACTCAGGGTTGGATCTGGAGATCCTCTTCTTCTCTATCACATCCTCCAAAAATTAGATCTGGATCTGATCTGGAGGATCTTCAAAACTCTTTTGAAGATCAGCAGTCGTCCTTTGCAGCAGCGCAGCCTTCTTGCTTTTGATCGCCTTTCTTTGATCTGAATCGCACCAACCAAAAATCCAAAACTCCTTTTGGACGTGGAGAGCAAAGGGGAGAAGGTGGTTTGGCATGGAGAAGGAAGAGGGAGAGGCAGCCTTGGGGCATGGGAAATTCTCATGATTTCAATCATACTTTGAGTTGGGCGCAGGGTCTTATTTATAGACTAAGCTGATCCAACTCCTCTTCTTCCCAACCAATCACAACCCTTTGTGAAATCAGATCTAAATCTGATTGGTGGAAATAGAGTCCCCTGGATTCCTCCTTAGAGGGTGCCTAAGACCAGTCAAAGTTGGTTCTTAGAAGAACTCTAATTGGAATCCAAAAAGGAGATGGAGTCCTTGTCCAACAAGGACTCCTAGGCGCCTCCAACTTGGGCACACGCCAAGGGTGGCGTGCGCCCTTCTTCCTTGCCAGGTTCTGGCAGGGGGACAGGCCCCCACCAGCTCTCCAATAGGTGCATGACATGTGGTCAAAAGTCAAAGTGTCAATGGTCAACGTTTGACCAGTCAAAGGTAGACTTTGACCAAAGTCAAAGAACAAGAAATGGCAGGTGACCAAAAATGGCAGGTAATGTCTTACAAAATAAGACAACCTTTTTCTGACTTGGACAACCTCCAGTCAGACCATATGAAGGCCTCTGATTGAGCACAAACTCCTTTGGCTCAGTCAGGACAACTTATTTATGATAGCAAAAGAAGAACGTTAGGTTCAATCGAGTGCTAGCACGATTTCCTTGAACCTAATTGAATCTCATTCAGATCAATTGAACTAGATCAGTTCAATTGATGATCACCAGATTCAAACCCTTGTTTGTGTGACCCAGTTAGGTTCAGTTCTGTATGGTAATGGGATATGTCATGATCTCTATCATCGACATCATCGAAACTCCTTTCGATGGATCAGAACTCTTCTGATTCGAACAGCTAGAATGATCGATCATCTAAATCATTCTAATTGCTCCCAAAATCCACCAGTGACACCTAGCAGTATATGGTGGCAACCCATCAGAGCTGAATGCGAACCTCTTGGTGCAGCTACCTGTGTGATTAAGTTCTTCTATCTTGAGCCCCGATCAGATTAGGGTTAAGGTGAACTCGTCAAACCCTAGTCTCTGTCATATGATGTAATCATTCGATTCGAGTCCAATGTGAAAATCTAAATAGAAACTCTTTCTATTATTTCACTCTGCCATGGCCATGGACTTTCTGGACTTGATTCTCATGATCATCATAGGGCTGCTCCTCTACCACCGAGGTAGATAGATTCCATCTTGATGCAATCCAGTTCCTACAATGAACATGCTATAGCCAACATACACCTCAGGGTTCCGTATGGCTAGGAGACCGAGTAATGGTGTAGTCAAACTATAACACCCTCAAGGTGAACTGCCGATGCACCTCAGGTCAAAGAACCAGACACACTACTGCAGCATCGAGTCAGTCATTGACGAGAAGGTAGACTCCCTAATGACTACTCGAGGTGGTCACGCTCAGTGCCCTCGTTCTCTAACGAGTACCTGTACTCTCGCTCCGGTGTCTCCACACCGTAGACTCAAGACTCATCTACTAAAGAGAAGCGATTGTACACCAACCTTCCGGATCAATCACCATCCTCATGATGATCCTATGGTCGGGAGCATTTTATGAGTTAACAATGATTATTCATGTCTTAAATTTTCAACTCTTGAAAATATGAATTATCATTACCATTAACTCAAAGGATGTATCACAGACACTAAATACATATATGTGATAGAAAATAACCCATTTTATTGATATTAGTCAAAATTATAATTTTGCCTCTAGAAGTGTATTACAAGTGTCAGTCAATTCTGGCTTCTAGGGCACATATATCTAATAGTGGATTGGTTAAGATTGGTTGAATTGGTTTCAACCAACTTCTAGTATTTGAATTTAAATGCAAGCCTATCCAATTCCAATGCCCATACCACCTATTTCACATGCAGAAGGACTTTCCTTCTACATGCATGCTCATTTTTCAAAAAAAATTGACGACAAAAAAGAGAGAAGGACGTGGAGATAAGGATAAGAGGGAGAGAGAGAGTTTTCAATCAAACCAACCTCTATAAATTCAAAATTCAAAAAAAAATTGAACTAGTCCAACACTTGACCAGGTCAAAGAGAGAAAGAAAGGGGGGACAAATTCCTTTTCTTCATGAGAGAAACTTATGTAAAAAAATAAAGGTGGGCGTGGGCAAGGTAGAAAAGTCAAACATGAGGTGGTGCATGGAGAGGTTTGAATTCAAATAGGATTTGAATTAGTCCAAGTTGCTTTCAACTAAATCTAATTAATTCAAAATCAACTAGACTAGATTAAATCCAACCAAATTAGGCTTAATCTAATCTATTTAATTTTTAATTAAATTAGAAATTAATTTGGTCCAGTCCCAAATTAAATCAGGTTCAAATCTCCTATAGCAATTAGGTCAACTCATGACCTAATCGGATCAAATCCAATCGAATCCAATTCGATCAAACTTGATCAAATCTTTATTGCTCAATCAAATTGAGCTAATTAATAATCAAATTGCTAATTAATCCTTCAATAAATATAGAATTCCAATCGAAAGAAAGTCTGAGCAATAGAGTCCCATCACTATGAAACTCTTGAAGAGTCCCAATCCAATGGGACTCTTGAACCCAGTGTTCCAAATGAATGAAACTCATGATCATAGAGTCTAAACCAGTGAAACTCTTGATTAGAGAGTTTCAGTCCATCAGAACTCTAGATTAGCCATCAGATCAGGTAGTAACTCCTATTGTGTGTGACCCCATAGGTTCGAATCATAAGCCGATAGCATAGAACTGATTTTCTATACCAATTGATATGACCATCTAGCAATGGTACCTGTTGGTGCAGAAACTGGTCGTCGCCGGAGGTCGCTGGAGTCGAGGCCGCTGAGGTCGCCGCCGGGGACCTGCAAAACGAAGTCCCGTCCGGAACCGGTGGGGGGGTGGCTCCAGCAGGACCCTCCGACGGTCAAGTTAGTTTCCGGCCAACAGTAATGGAGTGCTCGGAATGAGTTCCGGAGCTTAGAGATGAGGAGGAGAGCTTAGAGGAGCGGGTCGTAGCTGCAGAATCTTTCGGGAGGAGGATTTCTTCGCGCCCTTCTGTCGGGGCTTCCTTTACGATGAGCTCGAGAAGTTTGGGCTTCGCTTGCGTGGAGCTTCATTCCGCTTTCCTGCGAAACTTTCCGTGGAAGAACTTCATGCTTCTTTGTCGGGGAGTTCGGCCTCGATCGCCTTGGGGCGGTCTCGAGCATGGTCGAACTTCACTTGGGTGATCTGCTGCGAAGTTCGGCCTCCTTTATGCCGAACTTCAGGAGTGGGAGAACTTCATTCCGTCCTTGCCGGTGCCGAACTTCATTTCGCCTTGATGATGAGCCTTGGGGGAGCTCGGCTTTTCTTCGAGCCGAACTTCATTCCTCTTTCCCACGAGACCCGCCGTGGGAGAACTTCCTGCTGCTCTTGTTCGGACGAGTTCGGACGAGCTCGAGGGGAGCTCGACTTTTCTTGCCCGAACTTCGTTCCGCCTCCGGTGAACACTTTGTAGGTGGTTCCTTTGGGGGACATACTGGAGCGTGAGTTCGACCTCACTTACACCGAACTTCGTTCCACTTTCTCACGGAAGCTTCCGTGGGAGGACTTCATACTTCTTTGTCGGAGCTTCCTCGATGACGGGCTCATGGGTGGGTTCGGCCTTCCTCGCACCGAACTTCATTCCGCTTCAGTGGGGGAACTTCTGCTCTCCGTTTCTCTCTTAGGGGCGATTGGGCTCTTCCTTAAGGCTGATTCCTCGCGCCCTCATGGCGGGCTTGCTGGTGGAGTCGCTACCGGAGGCTGCTGTATAGCCTGCAATGCCTCCGTGAGGCCACGGATCTGTCGGACAAGCAGGCCGAACTGCTTCACATCCACCGTGGGTGCAGGTGGAACCTAGGCCACCGGGACTGAAGCAGGAACAGACGGGCCTGGACGGGATCGGATCGCGGAGGCCGCCGAGCGTCGTGCCGAAGCTCTCCGGGGTGGCGTTTTCTCTTTGGAAGAGAAAAGGAAGATCTCCAAAGAGGGAAGAGAAGGGTCGCCGAGCACTCCTTTAAGAACAAGGGAACCTCGAAGGTTCAGTCCCTTCTTCCAGCGCCAACAGTAATGGAGTGCTCGGAATGAGTTTCGGAGCTTAGAGATGAGGAGGAGAGCTTAGAGAGTCGAGAGTTCAGAGAGCTTAGCCTTGGCGTATCTGGAGGGGTCCCTTTATAGCGAAGCTTAGTTGATGGTGACGGCCATGTCGTCTGGCAGAGAGTCGTCGGGCAGCATGGAGTTCGGTACGGAGAGGACGGCATCGTCTGGTGGATCGTGGGAGCCATACTGGCACATCGTGGGCCGCAGGGAGTCCAGTACGGAGAGGAAGGCATCGTCCGGTGGATCGTGGGAGCCATACTGGCGAGTCGTGGGCCGCATGGAGTTCGGTACGGAGAGGAAGGCGCCGTTCCGATCTTGCTTGCAGGCGACAGTTCGTCCAGAGGAGTTCGGACTTGTAACAGAGTTCGGCCGAAGGGGAAACCCGGGAGGAGCTCGGGTGGCCGAACGGGCGTCTGGGAGGAGTCCGTCTCTCTCGAAGAAGTCCTGCCGCTTGGAGTCCAAGGAGCTCGGCCGTCAGGAAGTTCGGCTGGCGGTGGGAGTTCGGCCCGGAGCCTGGCGCTGGGGAGTTCGGCAGCTAGGTAGTTCGGCCCGGACCTTGGCGCAGGGGAGTTCGGCCTCTAGGCAGTTCGGCCCGGACCTTGGTGCAGGGGAGTTCGGCCTCTAGGCAGTTCGGCCCGGACCTTGGTGCAGGGGAGTTCGGCCTCTAGGCAGTTCGGCCCGGACCTTGGTGCAGGGGAGTTCGGCCTCTAGGCAGTTCGGCCGTGGTAGGGGCTCGGCCTGGCGCCTGGCGCTAAAGCTCTTCAGCGGCTACTGGTTGCATTGGGCCGAGCATCGGGCTAGACTTCGGTGGGAGCGGGATTTATCCCCAACAGTACCCAACATCCAAATATGTTGAATTTATCATAACACAACATTGAAGAATCTATGGAATATGATTACCGTATAATTCATCCCTCTGATCTCTGTGTAATAGATGACTCAGGGTTAGACTGTTAGCCCTAGTAAATATGTCCATATTGTGTCTCAAAGCAATTAGTCCTATAACTCCTCACTAAGACTACCCTGGCCAAGGCTTTACTAAATTAAAATACATTTGAACACAGTTCCTAAAAATAGGAGTGGTCAATCCCATCTTGATATACGCACTGACTCCTCAAGTATTTGACTGCATTTAAAAATCTTCCATCATTGAATTAAAAATTCAGGTAGTCTGGCACTAAAGGATAGTGAGTTGCTCGAAAGTTATCATGATGTTCTCAGATTAGAGGAATACTTATACCTATATTCCATCAGAGCTAATCTTGATAGGAGAAAAGCTCCAGAGTTGGTCACATTCAGTACAAATGTACCCATACATCTCACTTACATGCCATACTAATGTCTCAACACTTCTTGATTATGAGGACAACTAACCTATATGGCATACAATGATCTATACTCGATAAATGTTGTCGTCCTTAGTAACAATGTATCATTTGATCACGAAAATTTAAGAACTAAACGATAAATCCTTCTTTATCGAATCTAGATAGTCCTAAGGACTTCATCACAACACAAAAGTTCTTTAGAAGACAACAAAATTTATGATGAAAAATGCTAAAATAACTTTTATTAATTTATAATTCATATATAATTATAAATGTATAGTCCAACCGTCAACAGACTGATGATTGGCCTTGAAACATATTTTCAATAGGTGCAACATTAGCCAAGGATGGAGCTGAAAGTGTGACTTCTACTGGTGTCGGATCTAAAGAAGCTGGTGGAATATGGGTTGGTGGTGATTGAGAGGAAGGTAGTGTAGCCATGGTGCCACGGCTCTGAAGAAGCTGCTAGTACCTTAACCATAACTATGATGACAAGACTATTCCTTATATCGATGGCTACATGCTGAGTGAAATGTGGTGGACCAGGAGATACTACTAAGATTCTTGAGGGTACTTTTCTTATTTTCTTAGACAATCTCGATGCCATGAGAATGCCTGCAATATAATACCTACAATATATAGTCAAATGAAATCAATTAATCTCAAGATTTTAAACTAAATCAACTAAGGTCAACTTTAAGAAACTTTATTTTTTCTGATAAGGGAGCTAACCTATATAATAGAATAAAAGAAAAAAGTTTAAATAAATCATTATCACGGTCACTATCATCATCATTCTATTGATCATCATCTTCGGTGCAATATTCTATCAAGGTATCATCTTCATCCTCACTATCTCTTGCTGTTAACTCTTCTATTTCATGATGCAAACCTCGCATTGTATTCAACAAAGTGACATTTACTATATCAGGTTCGACATCATCTCTATCTAATGACTCTATGTGATATTCCTCAATATCTACAGAAGTCATTTCAAGACCCTCTTCATCATTAGAATCATCAGTGTTTTCAGATTATTTTTTGTAATCTAAGTGATGCATCTCCAAGTGGTCTCCCTACTTTTCTCCATCCAAATATACAAAATTATAACCCTGTACCACCTACCCTCAACCGCCTCCCACCTCCTCGATCCCCTGACTGCCCCCACCTCCCCTCAGCTCCACATCGTGGCCTCGACCTATGCCGCCTCCCATGGCCCCATCTCTGTGCCCTGATTTTTGTGGCCGCATCCCTGAGCCACCACCCCTGCCTCATCGACCCAACCTCGCAGCCTCGTCCGCGTAAGCCACATTGTTGAGTCTCAATCCCTGCTCGCCAGCCTGTGCCTCCTCCTGCCTAAGTCCTACATGATAGCCTGCCTTCTATGAATATTAGCGATGGCATTAGCGATGGCTAATACTAAAAGCTATTTTTTTATTTAAATTATATTAATTAAGTATAATTAAAATTTAAAAAAATTAATTAAATATTAATTAATTAATTAATTAATTAATAAGAAGTACGAGATTTGGGTCTTGGCATGTAGAGCACTCGAACTAAGGAAAGGTTTGGATAATCAGCTGGCATGCAAGACATTCAACCCCATGTGGCATGCATGCTCAGGCCAAGGGAAGGTGCCGATTAACATTGCAAACACAGAGTCAGGGTGTGCTTTACACTCGGGCCTCAGGTCCTAGCTTGTATCTAAGGCATCCAGGGCCTCAAGTCCCAACTGGCATCCAAGGCATCCAGGCTCTTGCATGCCCTCCACGCTCAGGCCGATGGTGTTAATTTTTAAAAAAATTTATATTGCATGGGACTATAGACCCATCTTTTGATTAATATACATATTATAATTTAGTTAAATTAGTTTTAAATTAATAATATTAAATTAATTTAAATTGATAATATTTAATATAATTAGTTTTAAATTTTTGGACCGAACACAAGGAGGGGTGTGGCCTGGCCCAGTCTGGCTCATTTTCTATCTTATTTGCAATCTCGCTTGATACTTAATTTAGAACCTCCAGGATAGAATTTGTCTGGATGCATTTCTGGTGTGCTTGCATGGCCTAGTCGTTTGGCATGCTCCAACTCCGCATGCATGGGATGCACATCCTAACTATCTCCATTTGTAATGATATCCTTTACTTCTATGATTATGCTTTTGAAAATACTGCGCTCTTAGGTCGAGGATGCTTATTGTTCTTATAAGAGATGTGTTAATAGAGAAATATTTGATAAGGATACAATAGTTATCCATTTATATAGGAGTGAATTTATGTCAAACTACAAGCATTGGTACCTATAGGGAGAGATGTGGGAGACAAATGTAAAAGCTTCAGAGGTTCTACTTGTTCAAGATCTTGCTGATGTGCAAGAGTTTAATGGTGATAGGCTTGAGCAGATGATTGACACATTTGGTGTGTTTGATATAGTTATTAGTGAAAGTTCATATAATAATTTTTCAGGTAGCAACCATTATAGCCATGATGGACTATAGGGTTGCTATGGTTATAGCCATGCTTACCCTCTATAGGGTTGCTACCTCCTAGAGGGTAAGCAAGGTTATAACTATAGCAACCCCTATAGTCCATCATGTCTATGGTAATTGCTACCTAAAAGGTTATTACATGGACTTCCATCAATAATCAGATCAAACCCACTAAATGTGTTAATCATCTGCTCAAACCTGTCACCATTAAGCTAGCTCTTGCACATCAGCAAATGTGTTAGATAAGTAGAGCCTTCGAAACCCATAGTTAAATTATCTTCCACATCTCTCCATGCAGGTACCAATGCTTGTAGTTTGGCATAAATCCACATCTATATAAATAGGCAACTATTGTATTCCTATCAAGCATTTCTCTATTGACACATCTCTTATAAGGACAACGAGCCTGTTCTTGAACTAAGAGTGCAGTATTCTTAAAGGCATAATCACAGAAGCAAAAGACGTAATTGCAATGGGGGGCAGTCAGGATGCGCATCCTGCACATGTGGACTTGAAGCATGCCAAAAGACTAGGCTATATGAGCATATGAATTAAGTACTATTTTTAATTTATTATTTTATTTTTTTAAAAAAATTTTACTCCTAGTTTGCAACTCGAGGAGGTGGCCAGGGACTTGGAGAGGCTATGATGATTGCTTATGCGAGATGCGCCTAAATGGAGGTGATGCATTTTTATTCTTGTTGTATTGTAGTTGCAGGGCAAGCTTGGATGGCCTGTTACATCATAGATAATCGTTTGTAGATACCTCATGGTTAAAGGTGCAGAAAAACTTGCAATGCCTTATTTTTTAATGCAGATCTGAGCCTTCTTCACATTTTCACATACTGAGATTATTATATACTACTGGATGAGAATCAAACAATGCTTAAATTAGGAGACCAGTAGGCCAACAAATTATCATGTACTACTAGATGAGAATTATTTTTCTATTGACACATTGCAGATGCTAACCAACAATCTTTGTTACACATGAACTAAATTTGATTGTCTTGTTATGCTTTAATAAATATTTTATTTGGACCAATTTTTAGGTTATCTACTTGCTTTGATTTTTATTTTTATCGAGAACTTATTTCATATAAGCTTTATTGGCCAACAAAATATGTCATTTTAAATCTTGCATTGCCATCCATAATTGTATAATTTATTTAGTGAATATATTTATTTTTATTTTTAGAGATTATACATTATGTCTTTTCGAGGCTATAGCTGTTCTAGCCAAGGATAGAGCTCTCAAGGAGAGAGCAATCATGTGGCCAACTCACATGGTTCTGCACCTTTCACACTGGGCAGTAAACTCTAACACATCAGGTAATTCTATTAATAAATTTTTTTACTTATTTTAAGTTTTTATATTTAGAAGCTACACATATTTAGGCTTGAGTCGGAAAAGGAGATGTAGAGGCTAAAAATTTAATTTAACTATTCAATTGATAGATCGAAGGTGTCTATAGCTTGATATCATCAAATGAAATATGTAGGAATAATCTGCTCAAGAATTAAAGGAGCATATCGAAAGATACGTCTCTATATCCAAAGATATGTCTCCATATCAAAATTTATTAATAATATTTTATTTTTTTTTATTTTAAGATGCTGGGACATCCAGCTCTCATCCACCAACTATTGGAGAGGAACAGAAGGACGAGGAGGTAGATGACAAGGAGGATCTGGCTTGCTTTTTTTTTATTTTGATGTATTATATTTTTTTGATACTGCTTGAAAATTATATAATTTAAATTTTTAATATAATATAATTAATTTTTTATTTTTAATTATTATATTATATTTAGATTTTGATTATAAGTTAATTATGATTAACTAAAATAGATTTTTAAAAAATATTATTATATATTTTTAAAAAAATAAAATTAAGTATTACCAATGGTATGAGCAATGATTTTAGTCATCGCTAATAACAAATATTATTATGGATTTTAAAAAAAATAAAATTAAGTATTATTGATGGCATTAGTAACAAAATAGTTGTTGCTAATAGTTTTTAATATTTTATTTAGAATTAAAAAATAAATAGTGGTAGAATATAGCCATTGCTAATACCATTACTAATTAATAACTAGTATTAGCAATGACTAAGAAACCCATCGCTAATAGCCAAAATTTGTGGCTAAAGTTTTTCCGACCATCCATTAGTGACAGGGGACCATTGCTAATAGTATTAATGATGGAGTGCCATTGTTAATAGTTTAATTTCTTATCGTGAAAGACAAAAAATTTTGACATGAATTGGACCTAACCTGAGACATCTCTGTCAAGCATGAGGCTGTAACCATCTATTGAACATTCTATTTTTTTGAAAAAAGAAAATCATAGAAAATTAAGCAATCCACTAGGACTAAATCACCAGTGCAAACATTTCATACATATCAATTCAATTAAAGAAAGTTGGACAAACTATATTCGAGCATAGGTTTGCCATCTTGGTATTGGATTGCATACTAATACCATCTTATTATAGTATTGGCATGCAGTTTAGTATGGTACAAGATAGTAAACCAAATATCTATACAATACAAAATACCCCCAATATCTTGTGGTATGAGATTGTATAGCAAAACATGATGCATACTTTATTGGACAAGATTCAATGAAAATACAATTGTGAAGTTTTAATAAACTAAACAAAGACTAATGCTTATTATATATATAGTGTCATGTACTATTGTGGCATATGTGCATTCAATCAGTCCATAATCCACTCTAATGGACCACAAAATGACTCACCCCATTAGATGTGGACATAATGGATTGAAGATTTGATACCACATCCACACTTTCAATTTTGACAATCACGTGTACATCTGCATTGCAACCTTGGAAAGAGAAAGAAGGGGAAAAAGAGAGAGCGACATAAGGTTTTCAAAAAGAAAGAAAAGCATAAATAACTTGTAGGCATAGATTCAGAACATTATTTTGGAGATAGTCTTTCAATTCTTGAACCATTTTAGCATCTTTTACAAAAGAAATAGCATAGAAACCAACTTTGTTCTCTACCATGAATTTAATATCTAAGAAACAACATAGAAATCAACTTTATTCTCTACCCCAAATTTAATATCTTCCTCGTCTTTCTCTACAGAATATCAGACATCTCTAGATTTTCAACAAGAACAGAATATCAACTCCTAGCAATAGTAAAAGGAGTCACATGACATAGATGGTAGGGTCGCACTGTTGCCACAAACATTTAAGTGCTGCCTTGATTTCAGCTCTCCACTATCAAGGACTTTGCATTTGCCCATATCTATTGTTTTTTGACTTCACCACTAGGGACATCATCCCTCTTAATTAATAACTTGAATGACAAGGAAAGCCATTAGAATTATGAAAATTACTTGACATTACATTAGCAAACTTGATACCAAGATAATGGAATGTGTTATAAATTTGGTAGCAAAAATATCATGTTAACATTTCACTTCTTTCATGTGTTCATGGATGATTGTTGTACAAGTCTAAAGCCATTTTAGTCCTAATTATATGACTAAAAACAACTTTCCTAGAAATCAAACCCAGGTAATCCTAAAAAACCACAAGTATGCAGTACAGCACCATGAATCACTTATCCAACTTGGATTATCCCACAAATCCGAAATCATAGAAGTTGGTATATGGTTGTCTAATATAATAATTCATTAATGTAACAAGAAGAAGAGCTCATCTCAAAGATTTTTAGCAATCAGAAAAAGAAAAATGAAAAAAAAAAAAAAAAACCAAGTGAAATATGGCCCAGGGTTTTAGAGTCTGCACTGCCGTTAGTAAGTGTATTCCTAGAATAGCTTTTAAATTTTAAATACTAAGCCAAATCAAATATCATATATGATTCTATGTGCACTCAGCATCAACCAAGTGAATATCACCAACTTCCACATCATTCATAAAATCATCATAATTTACACTAACAGTGTCACCGGAAGTGACTCCTCGTTTGATAGTGAAGTTGAATTCCTGGCACTCCTTAATTAATATAGGCTGGGGAACATCCCCACTCCCTAATTAATATAGGCTGGGGAACATCATAATCCATAGCTAGTTGAGGAATATTGGAAGCAACTAACACCAAGAAATATGAATCATAAAAAAAGGCCAGTAATCTTCCATGATCCAACATCAAAGATATTCTTTCTATCACACCTAGGAGGCTCAAATCAATGGCCCCTTCAACATAGGCAGATGCATTTGTAAGAAGAAACATAGTAATTCAGAAAATTTTCAAAAGCTATAGCACAAGCTGGCAAACATACCAGCACAATGTTTTCCTACAGAGACATGGCATAATGTGGAAGTGGTATCCACAAATCATGTTTCATATTTCAGGGAGAATATATGAATGGTCATGAACTTTTCTTGTCATTCTAGCAATAGATATTAGTTTTTTAGCATTAAGCTTAGGCAGTGCCATGCCACATTTAATAGATCAAGCTTCTTGAGATCCCAAAAAGCAATAAGTGTATATTGTAAAAAGATTTAAATGTACTAATATCATTTAAAGTGGATTGCAGTGTAATTCCAGTCACTGGGTCTCTTTGGATTATACTTTATGCATAACAAATTATTGCACTTATCTCTATCAAACCTTGCCTTACTCCCTCTTTGTTCTAGACTCTTTAAAACTACAGGGGAATTTTAGAATGCTCTTCATGAAAGTAGGGGCAGTTTATGGGGTTTAATTTGGTTGGTTTTAACACTCAAATAGACCCATTATGAGTGGCATATGCTTTCATCATGTTGATTACGTAGCAAATAGCAGATTGTGCACCATAATGCAAACACCCGGCAACTATGGTTTGCTAAATTCTCAAGTCTCCTCCTTCCTATACCAAGTTTTAAGCTTAGAAATGCTGAATTCTAGATTTCTGAATAGCAAAGCCACCTTTATAGAAATTAGCTTGCAAGCTCCATATGTTGTACCACTGCCTTTTGCATTCGATCATGGCCTAGTTGCATGAGCCATAGCTATATAAAGAGGTAGGCCTCCCTACCCACTATCTTCCACCTTTTGTGCCAGGTCTTTCTCTTTACTGAAGTAGCCTTTGTCAAAAACTCCATGAAAGTTTAGCAGGTCAATTCCAGGATGAAAGCCAATCATAGAAGATACTCAAGCTTATACTAATAATACTTTGATCCACTAAAACATCCATGTGTTTGTTGGATAGGGCTTGACAGCAAGAAAAAGTTCGGTTAACATTCTCTCCTATCATGAATAATCTCCATGTGACTGCAAGAAGGGTCAATTGGGGGCTGGAATCATCAAATCAAAGATAAATATGATATTGCAATTTATGCTAGAAAGCAGGTTTTGCTGTTTTAGTAGTAGGAGTCAAGGCTGCAATCTCTAAGCTTTATAAAGATTATAAAAATCAGCAATTTATATCGACAAAAAGAGAACCAATCTAACATAATAGCTATATTAAATTAGCAATAAATAATATAACCACAACCACACACCCCAAATATCTAACTTTGTTAGAGTTTCAGGCGAGCGTGTTCGCAAACCATATCAATAACATAATTCACTGAAGAGGAACTTGCTAGAGATTTAGCATCAAGTGATTAGAAGATGCTTGTTTGCAGGAAACATACCTTAGCGTCCAACATTATGGCAATAACATTGAGCATTATATTCCTTGACCATGTCTATAATTTTTTGGTGTGATGCATGGTCTCCATGGGACATATTTAGCTATGCTACATTCATTCTTCCTTCTGCTAGTTTCCATATCATTTCATGTGTATTTGTGGAAGGACCAACTGTGCAAACTATCTTCATTTTCCTTAGAGCATCTGGAGAAACCCCAAACTTGTAGCTGCTAGGCTGAACCCTAGAGAGGAGGTCAAGTTTCCCTCATCAATCAGAGTTAAAATTTTATTTTATCATCTAGAGAGAGAAAATGCTAACATAGTATGAAAGCATTAGCGCTATCAAGATTGATTCATTTGTAAAATAATTTTGTTAATCCTGATATTTTCTCAAAGGAACGAGGAATTTGGTACTGAAAACAAAGACTATGGCTTGTAGAGAAACATAATCCACAAAACCCAAGTGAACCATAACTAAGCAAATAGCAGACACTGGTGTTTTATCACAAGCATTGGACTTCTTTCTTCTTCTTTTTCTTAAAAAAAAAACAACTTCCGATGGGAGAATGCTATGTTTATGGTTTGATGTCTGTATGAAGGGTCGATTTAGGTGCTCCACTTTCAATCAAATGTATAACCTGTTTGCAATTACATACCTGAATCAAATAAATAGATTAGTCTTCAAGATTGTTGCATGCCACGGCATGTCCATGTAGGAAAAAGAAAAAAAAATAAAAATAGAAAAAACTATATTTCTAAATGCTCAATGAAATTTCATCAAAAAAATAATCATCAATGGAATTCTCTACCGATGCTACTGATTTCCTGGTCAAGAGAAACAAATCATACTATCACCAAAAGATTAAAGCGCCCACACCCCAGCCCTCCACACCCACCCCCATCCCAACCCTGCCCGAAAAAAAAAAAGAATGATAAGCACCCTCATATTCGCTTCAAATTAAAACCATTGATATTTCTCGTCTCAAGAAAAATCATTCTTTTTCCAATGACTTAAACTAGGACAATGCATCAAAACAGTGGAATTTCTCCTCGTGCTTGCAAAACCAAAACAAAGATTATTATTTGAATTGAAATTTATGGTGGAATAATACCTTAATAATGATGTATGAATACCAGATCCTTTATCACTATAACATTCTATCCCCATCATTTCAATAATTAATGACGATATTTATCAAGTAACTATATATAATGCATCAAAGGTTGAATCTTGGACACCATATCACATTAAAAAATTCTTTTTTTGATTTTTTGAGAATAGAAAATGAACATTTTATTCGAAAACTCATGGAGCCATGACCAATAACCGCACACCATATTCATTGGGGCATTATTCTCTTTGAGTTCCGCATTGTTGCCAGCATCGGTGGCCCTCATAGACCCCATGGCAGCGCCCGGCTGGAGAGCAAATGCTGGCAGGGATCTCCTCCCGGGCTCGAGAAAAGAATGGCCTAGATGCTGACGGAGTGATGCACGTCACAAAACTGCCCGTCTCCAGTTCCATCATCGTTGTGTGGGTGTGTATGTGTGTTGCTTTAGTTTTTGACGGGGGGTAGTCACGACCCCCTAAGCACGAACGACGATCCGGTGTGGGTGGCATGGGTAAAATAATGACCGTTATAACGTCCATTACATGTTTGTTCCATCGATTGCAAAGAAATCCACCACCTTATATATTATATTCAATTAATAATAGATATTCAAGTAGTATCATTATCTGAAAGCTGCAAGGTAAAAAGGCATGATTAGGTAACTTAATTAATATGCAAACTATTTCTTGTATATCATATCGATTCACAAACAAATGCTACCCACTATTATTTTATTTATAAATATTTTTTATTTTTATTAAAATTTTTAGTTATTATTTAATATGCTTACTATTCAGCTAAATGAAAATATTTCATAATCTAAATTTTATATAATATGAGAAGATTTTCACTCCACTATTGATTAAATATTTTTTTATTTGATACAAAAATATTTAGATAAATAATCAATATATGAGATTTGATTGCATATTGCAATGGCAAATAAAAGTCTTTTTCTTTGGAGTGGATGTGATGGAAAACAACCCCTAGATAATAGACCTTATAACTAAAAAATTTCAATCTTTTTTTTTGTAAGTAATTTTTATGGAAATGTCATAAGTAATGAGCTATATACCAGGAGGAAGCTTTCTTCTAAATGTTCTGAACCCTCATTCTTGGTGAAGGCAAGATGGAATCCTAGGTTATTTGGTATAACTATTTAAGATTTTACTGACTCAATAAGTCAAATTATAGATGCAAATGAGTCAAGCCAAGCTGATTTTATTATGCTTAGTCAAACTAAAATTTATACATGACCTACTCCATTTCCCCTTGAGCTTAAGTCAAGCTCAACAAAACTTCCTCAAACTTGGCTCAACTAAACTTCGAGCTAAGCTTCTCTATTGTATGTGAACATGATCTAGTTTTAGGCTTGGTCTTATTTATGAGCTAAGCTCTAAAATGTGTTTCAGCTCAACTTTTTTGAGAATCTATGTATTTTGTGCCATATTGATTATTTATTAAATAGATTTTGAAAATGATACATATATAAGTCCAAGAAACCAAATAATATCTTCTGACTAGTTTTTTAGATGATATCTTGGATTATTATAAATGATATCAGATTAGGTCTAGTCCTTGCACATTTGACTAAGAGATCGGAGCATAGATCTATTGGGGTTGATATACATTGATTATTATGTTTATGAATGAATTTGATTGGATTTGAATCTTTACTCTAGTGAAGATGCCATAACTTAAATGGGGGAAGCACATGAAGACTCATATAGGCTTATATTTAATCTCACATTAATTATGCACTAAATAGTTTGTGAATAATATATAGGATTAAAAAATTGAAAAATTATCTTTTGACTAATCTTGTTGGATAAGATCTTGGTTCGTTATAAATAGGATAAGAGTAGGTCCAACCATATTCCATGGAGGATTGAAGCTGATTGCTAGTCGATCATAGTTTTATTTGTAACTGGTATTGGACCTTTATTTTAACAAGTTTGTTAAAGCTTATATGCAGATTTATGATTAGTCCCATATTAGTTATATATTATGTAGATCTAATATATATATATATATATATCCAAAATAAAGAACCTCAGATAATACCTTCTCACTAATCTATTTTGATGAGGTTCTAACTTGTTATAATTTTTTTTTGTTAAATCAAGCTAAAAATGGGTGGGAACAAGCCAAACCTAGCCCTAGCTGTTTATTTGGTTTGCATCTTTCTTAAGAAACCAAATTCAAATTTTCAACATCAGTAGATTTAAATCAATAACGACCATTATAATCATTATAATGTTGAATAGTAGTCTCATTGAGGTTCGCTTTACTGGAACGACCATGGGAGATGCCAGTGTTTGGTACTATTTTTGCTCCTTTTTTTTGTCTCATAGTGAAATTTGAGCATACGACAGGTGGACCTTAGCTTGATATTTTTGAAGATCCACAGCAATCTGAATGTGTACGAGTTTACGTAGCACATGCACTCCACGTGTAGAGAAGGAAGAGAGAGAGAAGGATTCGATGGTCTTGAATCTCACGTAGGACTAGTAGCTGGCATGTCACCATTTGGAAAAGCCCACAAAGATTCTATATGTGGGTGCCTCAAAACCAGATGCAGCTTCCATCACATCATTTCCTGTGCATTGGTTTTGGAAGCATTCTGCATGGATGCCATATAATGCATTAAGAATGTGCTTGATGGATTGCTTTATGCATTTATATGACAGCTTTTGATGTACTAGCTCATATGACATGTCCTTAGTATGATAAAATATCTGGCAGAATTTATAAATATTTAAAGATAAATTTTTATGAAATTATATTTTGTGTTTGATTCATTCCATATCCATATCTATGTGTGTCACATCCGTTGTTTCATTCGAATCCTCACATAGAATGATTTTTCTTATATTCTTGTAATGAATTTTCTCCACTAGATTCTTTTGTTAAATAATTAGTTAATTTGAAATACAATGGCCACCATCTTCATTGAGAAGCTATAGAGATGTTTCTTCTCAACCCAAGAAAGTAAATGAATGCATCAAAATGCTTCATCTTGCCGGCCATTGTGCCAAAAATGAGTGTCTTTCACTCCAAAGCAAATGCAATTTGTGCATGGTGGTACCAGCATGATGATTTCATCCAGTTATATATAAACATTTTCAAGATTAATGCACTATCCCAATATCTTATCTACATGGTGGCTGATTGACTCTAAAATAAAATTGAGGGTGTGTTTGGTTCATGATCAAAATTGGAGTCAGAATCATAATGAATTAGGATGAGAATTAGAATAGCCATATCTTTGAATACATTTAGTTCGGAATTGGAATCGAAACCAGAATTATATTTGAATGCTAGAAAAAAATTAGATATTCGCTTTTGAAATATTAGAGTATTCCCACTCCCTTTAAAATTGAAATTAAACTGGGACTCCCTCTAATCAAATGACTGAAATGTCACTTATTTCCATTCTCATTTTAGAGTCTAACTCTCCCCAACCAAATATATTTTGAGATTGATAAGCATCAACATTTAATGGAATGGAAAGTTGGAGATATGAAAAGGAGGACCAGGAGTTTATAGTCTCTTGACCTGCCCGAGATAATTGGATATCACAATTTGCTGATATAGTAAATATATAAGTAACCATCATTATTAGGTCTTATTTTTAATATTTATTCATACCAATTTTAATATATTTCCATATAGAGAAATATGTGCTAACATAAAACTCTAGAATTTTAATTTCTAAAAAAGCATCTAAAATATCCATAATCCTACTTGTTTATTATGTTCATTCATTTTCTTACTTTTAGAAACTATCAATTAAAATTCCACATATATATTTTAGACAAAGAATAATGGTCAAACATTTCAAATTGATTTAATAAACTTAAAACTTTGTTCTTCATTTGACCCTTTGACTTTAATTCTAATAATTAGTGCTTAAGCAATTAAACATTTGAAGTTTAATTCTTTTACACACGGTTAGGCTTGATCCAAATAAAAGCCTTTCTTTTAAGAAAAAAAGGTATTATTTCATTAAGTCATGGACTCAAAATAATACAATCATCAAAAGCCAAGGCCATGAGCAAGTTAAATTGCAGTTATCCAAGGGGCAGCTCTCATTTTTTTCATTTGTTTTTACTAACATGTGTGTGTGTGTGTGTGTGTGTGAGAGAGAGAGAGAGAGAGAGAGAGAGAGAGAGAGAGAGAGAGAGCAAATTTCAATCAAATATATTAATGTATCAATCAAGTTACGAGACTGCATAAACCAATCATAGAACTAACAACACGAGAATGGTATTGCAACAACGCATGCAAACTGTTTTCCTATAAATAAAACAAGAGCCACACTGCTTCTCTTGCTCATTAAAATCCCAACAGATCTAAACCTTTATTGGTTAGTACTCGACAATTCAAACACTTGGTGCAGGTGAAACTTCTCCAACTGGTTTTGATGAAGTCTTTGCAACACAAGATGCCTTGAGGAGGGGAGGGAAAAGAGAGCCATAGAGGGGGTTAGAGGTGAATAAATCATCAAAGCAATTCTGGCTGAGGCTATTGATAGCCTTGCAGCACTCAGGGGTCGGCTGGAAGCGCCAGGTGAGGATGGAAGACAAGATGCTCGAGGCGCACCCTTTGATTGCAAAGATGGATTTCGAGCAATTTTTAAACTTAGGGTCACTCACCACAAAGGGAATCCTCTCATCTTTTTCTAAGCTCCAGACTACCCTTGTGGTCATCGCCAAGGCGACAATTGCAAGGAGGAGCATGTTTGATGAGTTAGCCATGGTGGTGGTGGTGGTGGTGAACTGGTGATAAAGGTGGTGGATATGCTAGGAAGAGGATGAGTATGGAGGGGATTTATAGGGAAGGGGTTGGGAATGTGGCAAATGTGTTTTGGAAAGAATCAATTTTTTGTTTTAATTGTGTTTTATTTACTAGAGTTTTTGGTTTTAGTTGCATCGTTATTTAGTAGGATGTTAATATATGTTACCATGCATTGGTTTTTAACTTATGCACTTAATTATGCATCCCTTCTATGTTATGGCTTTATGCTTGCTTTTTATTTTTTGGACATTATGGCTTTCTGCATTATAGCAGTAGAGACATTTGGAGCAAGGAGAATGTAGCACAAAACTAAGCCAACTGAATTGATTTTATTCCTTTAAAAAACTGAAATACCTACATTTTTCATGAGAGAAATTTTTGAGAAAAATTTCCTAGAGATGTAATTAGCCCAATGAGTTGACCTTTAGGAAATTTTTTGACTTGAATTCAGCGAAGCTTAATTGGGCTTGGATTTGATTAATTAGATTGATTTTTAAGTCATTTTCAAGTTCAAGTTTTGAGATTAAGCAAAGTTAATTTATTTAATAAAGCTTAATTGAGCTCAATATTGAAATAAGTCTAATCAACTTGACTTCTCAAACTAAGTAAAAATCAGCTCGAGCTAGTATCAAGATTGTAGAAAAGCATTCTACCTTCAGAGCTTAGCTAAAGCTTGAATCAATATATAATTGATCCACATAGTTACTTTACATAACAACTATTAATTAGTTATGAAATCTAATTTTTAATAAGATATTAAATAAATAACTTAGATCGGTAGAGTAACATGAGGCACCAATTCAGATTCAATTCATAAACATCAATCCCGATCCTTGAGCCAGAGAAGGCATTCTACATCCAAATCTAATCCAAACTATAATTTTTCAATCCCAAAAGTACATCATGCATTGGTTATGTTAGTACGGATTTGGTGCATTAGTAAGTTAAGAATAGTTTGACCTATATCTATAGGCTCTACATTAAAATTTAGGCTATTTTGTGCTTGGTTATGGACTTATCATGAAAATGCAATTGTTAGCTTTTTGCCAAGTTGCTTGCATTCTAGTACATAAACCATTCCGAGACGTGTCCCAACCTAGGCTGCATTTAGCACTGGTTCAGGTTTTGGTTTTTTTGTTTTCAATTTTCATGAAAATAAAATTATTTTTTAAACTCAAAATACAAAACTAGTATAGTAATTATTTGGATGCTGTTTGATTGCGAAGTTGATGGTGATGGTAGTCTTGGCTAGGCTACTCTAGATTGAGAAGAATGCTATACCAAATCCATAGTATGACTCATTAATTAGTTGATATGATAACAATTGATCATTAAGTCAATTAAAACCTTTGTAGCCTAAGCCCAGCCACTGCATTAGTTGCAATTGATCATTGAGCCTGCTAAAACCCTTTGTAGCGCACGAGAAATTCTTTGTACACCATACCAGTGTAGAAAAATGCACCACCCCATCTGATTAGGCAGCATAGTCACCGCCTTCCAATACACATTTAATGCCTCCAATTCCCATTTTTTGTTTAAAATTTTGAATGACAAAAATATGGATACTTGGATAGCAGTAGAAAGAATTGAATGACTAATGCTGCTAGATAGACTTGATTCAGTCCTCAATGCTACAGTGCGAAAATCATATGATTATTATTGGAAAAAGAAAAATGGAGAACCACTTGTAAGTCAAAAGATTAAAATGTTTGGCTAATGGAAAACAAAAAAATTCCAATTCTTAAGCTCTGATATGTAGATCCCTTTCCTTCAAGATTTAGACCTTAGCCTCTCATAATACAAACATATAGATAAATATTTCTAGCAGTGACTAGTTATTAATAACAATAGCAAAGCCACCAAATTTAAGCAGTGTTAAATGAACCATAGCTAAATTCCAAGGTAACTTTTGTTAGAATGTTTTCTTATCCCCCGACCCTCAACACACACACACACACACATGACAGGCATGCATATATATATATATATATATATATATATATATATATATATATATATAGAGAGAGAGAGAGAGAGAGAGAGAGAGAGAGAGAGAGAGAGAGAGAACCCACTCCCTTGTTGGAGCTGGATGGTCAATTATGCTTTCCAGCATATTTATTGTTATGATCACCGGCTTCTCCATCCTACAGCATCTTCTAATGAACTCCTCCTATTTAATAAGTAGTTTATTTTATCTTAAAATCATAGCATAGACCAGGTGTTAATTTTTCCAACTCAGTGAATAGAAATGGCAAAGAGCATGGCCCTAAACCAAATAATTTGACCAAAGAATCTGTGCCACCTTGGATTCAGAAAAGGAATAGCTTCAAACATAAATATGTTATTATTATCCTTCCCTTGGAACATGGTTCGTGTACCAGTACATATCATCCGTATCAAGCACACCACACTATACCAGTACAAAATGAAGGCTTAGTATGAGGGGCATACAAGTCTCAATACACTAAGCCAACCCTATACAGGGCATTCGATACTGTACCAGCATGGTACCTATAAGGGTCCATAACGAGATAGTGAACCTTGCTATGGAATATCAAAAAGCTTCCATCCTTAAAGAGTATCCCTATAATCAAACAAGCTATAAGGACTCCAAAATACTTATGAATATTCATCGCTAAACAGAAAAAAAATGTCCCTTGACCGGCAACCTCAACGAGTCTGAAAGCAAAGCTACATCACAAGTGGTGTCATATTTTTGCAACCTTGAAATAGCATATTTATACTTAGGCATGCGTCAACCAGGAAAATAGAATGGCAATGAATAAGAGATGCAGCAAGCTGATAGTTATATTGCATGCCATGGTCATGTTTTGTTGTCAAAATGTCATATCCAGGATTCCAAGCTTTAGCTTTTAGAAATAGTTACCATAGAGAAATCTAAGACCATAGAACCGAAAATCAAGAGAATTCTACATTGAAAGTAGTACAGCAAGCCGATTGATAAAAAAAAAACCTGAGGCATTAAGTCTCATGAAACATATCAGATGAATCAATTTGACTAATAGAAAAATTGAATTAGGCTTATTTCTCAGACTAAGGATTAAGATGAAGCCCTGTGAATCAGTACAAGGCAAGGACAAAATGTATATACGTATTGTCCTAGAGAAATCAATTTTTTTGATTGGTATAAATCTGAGTTTTAAGTAGGTGTTTGGGTGTTAGTAACATAAAGTTAAATATGGAAATAACTTGAGACATTATGAACTTGGAAATTTTTGGTTGAAATGAAAATTTCCAATTTCATTAATTTAGGAAGGAAGCAGTTCAGGTCATCCTCACCATGGAGGATAGTTGGTGCTGTTGAGATCCAACGGCCTTCATGTATCTAACCTTCCCTTTGTGAGTCTGGGAACAAACATTATACACAAAGGCCAGTTAGATATTACCAGTGCCTCCAATTACACCATTTCCTCCTTGGTTGCGGTCGCCATATATGGAATCTTAAACTCTTTGAATCATATCAATTTTTCCAGCACAATCAATGATTCCTTTGTAGCTTCTAATATCAAATAATATGTAAAATTGTCAGAATGTCTCAGTTTGGCATAACAATAATGCATCCTAATTGTTTTAAAATGCTTATTTTTGTTCGCATTTTCTTGTTTTTCTTTCACCTTTTACAATTAGTTATAGTCACCTAAGACAACCTTCCCGATGCTTAACCTATCTGCATATCAATAACATAAAAAGTCAGAACTCCATCTTTAAGGATAGAAAAGAAGAGAGCAGATATTAAACTAATAAGTGATGCTAGTAGACCTCTTGAGAACAAAAGTAGGCTTCACATCTCCAAATTCCACACACTAAGAGAAACTGAGCAGTTGATTGAGTGGAAAAATATATGGTGAAAGAACCAACTAATCATAGCAACTGAAGTGACATATGAAATCAATTAAGCATTCATAACTAATAATTAACCTGCAGCAAAGGAACTTCAACTAGAAGCTCAGCTCCAAGGTCTCCATGAGCCACCATAGCCTAAAAATATTTTTAAGAAAAATAGTCATGACCATCCACCAAAAGAACAAGATTACATCAACCAAGTGTTAAGTTGAGCATTTGAAGTAGTAAATCTTTGATATCAATAATGGAAGAAAGATTTATTATATCACAGGAACTAGAGACACTATAAGAAAATAGAGTATTAGCGATGGCTTTTTCGCCGTCGTTTATAATGAGTATTAGCGATGGAATTAGATATGGTAAAATTTTCGTCTATAATAATAGTTTTTACCGACAACTTTGGCGATGAAAGCTCTGCCATCGCTAATATCATTATTAGCCATAGTATTAGAGACGGCGAAATCATTGTCACTAATACTTCAGATATTAATGCTGGCTATTAGCAACAACAGATAAGCCATCCCTAATAGCTATATATGTTTATCGATAGCTAATTGATGAAAATTTATCCCATTGCTAAAAGATATTAATTATTAGCGATAGCTAAATTAGTTATTAGCGACGGCTTTAGTGATGGAGGTTTAGCCATCGCTAATAACTAGTAAATATTTTTTTTTTAATTTGATGGTAATTTATTAGCGATGGTATTGCTATCGCTAATAGCATTAACGATGGCTATAGCAACTGTAGTTGTGCTGTTGCTAATACTTATTCCTATTTCTTTTCTGAGCCTTAGGCTGTCAGATGCCACTTCTCCAAGCCTTGAGCTGCCTTCCCGCACAAGGCTATAGCCACCTCCCACCTCCTCAAGCCTCCGATTGCCTTCCGCCTAAATATCTTTGGCTTAGCCCAGGCCCAGGCCTAGAGTGGGTCCGATACTACTGGCCCGCATCCAATCCAAAACCTATAGTGCTCTATTCATAAAGAGGCTATGATAACTGCCTGATTCACCAAAAGAGTCTAAAGAAAGATGGAGGTAATGCATTTCGGATCTTATAGTTGCAGGGTAAGCTTGGATGGTCTATTACATCGCAGGCAACTACTTGTAGCCACCTAATGGTTCAAGGTGCAATAAACTTGCAATGCCTTATTTTTCAATGTTAGATTTGAGCCTTCTTCTTTTCCTCTTTTCCTTGTTTACTTTGTTGGTCTTTGATTTAAGTACTGCTTTTAATCAATGGCAGTATTTTTGGGTCGGGCTTGGGTATACATAAGGCTGATCCAACCTGGCCTAGTTTCAGCCCTAACCATGATGAAGATTTTGGATGGCTAATTTTTAATTTATAATCCTTATTAGAATAAATATTGCATTTTTTGAGACTCTTCTTACCGATCAGTAATTATTTTGTTACAAAAAAAATATTAGGGATGGAATTCTTAAATTTTAGCATTAGAAATCACATCACTAATAAAAAATAATTTTATTTTTTTTAATTTAATTTTATTATTATTAGCGATGGCATGTAGGATACTTATTAGAGATGGCAAAACACCATCCTTAAATAATTTTATTTTTTAATATATTTTTGTGATTATTAGTGATTGAAAACTTTATTAGGGATGATAAATTATAATTTTTAATAAAAATAATTTTATTATTTTTGCTATATTTTTATAATTATTAGCGATGAAAAAAATATTAGCGATGGTATTTTTTTATCATTAATAAGTAATTTATTTTTTATTATATTTTTATAATTATTAATGATGAAAAAAATTATTAGTGATCGTATCTTGCCATCACTAATAAATTTATTTTAAAATATAATTATTAGTGATGGAAGAAGATTATTAGCGATGGTATTTCTCCATCTCTAATAAGTAATTTTTTAAATATATTTTTATAATTATTGATGATGGTAGAGAATTATTAGTGATGGTTTCTTGCCATCTCTAACAAGTTTATAATAAAATATAATTATTAGCAATGGAAGATAATTATTAGCAATGATAATTTACCATCGCTAATAAATTTATTTTAAAATATAATTATTAGTGATGAAAAAAATTAATAGCAATGATAATTTATCATTGCTAATAAATTTATTTTAAATTATAATTATTACTGGTGGGGGAAAATTATTAGCGATGGTAGTTTTCCATCGCTAATAATCTTCTCGTTCTCATTTTTTCTTAACCCACCATACCCTTATTTTTCCAAACCCCCCAGCATTATTATCCTCCACCGTGTGCCCTTTGGTCCCCTCGCCATCTTCCTCTCTTCCCCACCTCCTACCTCCATTCAGCCACCTCTCCAAGCCCCCGATGGCCTTCCCCCTAGCTCCTCATAGCCTACCTCCCCCCCGCTGCCTCCCCGAGCCCATGGCCACCTCCCTCTGGCTCCATTCAGCCTATCTTCCCCAGGCTGTCTCCTCGATTTCCCAACGAACTCCCCCTAGATCCTCAAGGCCCACCTCCCCCCAGCCGCATCCCTCTAGCTCCACCCGACCTGCCTCCCCCAACTACCTCCTTGAGCCTCAGCCGCCTCCCCTCGACTGCACCCGACCCCACCTCCTTGAGCACCCATTTGCCTCCCCCCAGTGCACCTAGCCTGCCTCCCCAGGTTGCCTTTCAAGACCTTGACTGCCGCTGGCCGACTACCACTGATCACCCCCCAAACCCTTGGCCCACCCTTCCCTTAACCACCTCTCTGAGCCCCTGGCCACCTCACCTCGCTACCCCAAACCATCTCACCCTAGGCCGCCTACCCCCGGCCATCTCCTGAGCCCTTGGCCACCTCCTTGAGCCCCGACCACCTCCCCCAAGCTGCACCCGGCCTTCCTCACCCATCCCGCCTCCCCCCAACCACCCCCACCTCCCTGAACACCCAACTGCCTCCCACCTCCCCTCGACTCGACACTTGTAGCCCCGCCCTATGCCACCCTCCAATGTCCCCATCCTTGCGCACTCATTTCTACGACCGCATCCCCGAGCTGATGCCCCTGCCCCACCGGCCCAACCCCATGGCCCCATCCATGTGGGCCACATCGTTGAGTCTCAATCCTTGCTCGCCAGCCCATGCCTTCTTATGCCTAATGAAAGGAATATGCCCTACAAGCCAATCAAAATATGTATTTTGATGGATTATTCTTTTATCTTTCAGACTCAGGTAATGATATTTTTATAAATAAATAAAGATATTTATATTTCATCATATGCTATATCTTATTATTTATTTAAATTATGATGAACCTCATAGATCAAGGCTACTATTTTAGGATTATGATGAGATCATACCTGTAAGATCTAAAATCTTAAAATTCTAATATAAAATATTCTCGATTGATGGAACATTGAGTTGGAGATCAACGTTTTCAGAAAGACTAACGCATCCTATGTATGCTCGATGGAGAGGGTGATTGATCTCACAATCATTTGTGTAAGACATTAATACAAGGATGTGGATGCTCATTAGAGAATGAGTTCACTAAATTGATCCAACTTGAAAACATCTGATGGAGTCTTATCTACTTGTCAATAGATGATTCTCGTAGTGGGAGTTGTGCATATAATCTTTCGATCTGAGATTGCCATAGAACTTTATATGCATGAATCCATATTTTGGTTTATACTCATTCATGATTTAGTCATGTACGGGGTGTTCTGGATATGGTAGATTGCATATGGAGGTTGTGAGTAGGTTAACATGAAATTGATCACTCCTAGTAAAAGAAGATTATATCCTACTTGCTTCAATCAAATGATGATTCAGGAAGACTTTGATCAAAGCATTATGGATATTAAAAATGGTTTCTAATAATTTATTAATCAAATCATCATTATAAGATTGAAAAAAATATGAATATAATATTAGATTTGACATAATTCCATATCCAGTGTCATATTTGGGATGTAGGATGATCGCAGGATTGAATTGCATGATAACTTTTCACTGAAGAATATTTTTGATATTTTCATCAAAATTTTATATCTTTCAGATAGATATGATATGTTGCTAGATGTCAATCTTGTCTTGTGAGTTTAATTGAATTAAAGGGTTTAATTTGATCACCAATTGGAAAGGATTTTGATTGTTCGAATCGGATCAGCTTAATTTGACCTAAGTTGGTTTGATTGAGTTCTAATCAAATTAGGTCAAATTACACTCGGACTTACTACTGGCTAGATGTGGAATCCAATGGATCACACACAAATAAAATTGATTAAGGCTCTAATTAGATTAGATCATATTAACAAGTTGAACATGCTAGCATATGTTGCAAACCTCAACACCTACATTCGAATTAGATTCGAATTTAGTTTCAATTTGGGCTAATTAGATCCAATTTAATCCAAATCTAATTTGGATTCTTAATTGAGTTGACTCATGGCTTAATGGGCTAATAGTTGGGTGCCTCATATCTAGAACCCATCTGCCAGAGAGTCTCTCTCTTGGCTCATGGAGATGATTTAATGCACCAGGAGTCTTGGTGCAAGAAATGTTTCCACCAATTAACTTCCAAAATTTATCCCATTTGTTTTTTCATGTAACAATTTTTGGGCGTGGACTTCAGATCTTAGAAGGGGCACATAAGAGTCCTTCTAAAGATTAAAGTCTTTAGTTGTTTGGAAGTTGGATAGAGTAAGCAAGCTAGCTGCCCCTCCCTCTTGTTGGCACCACTTGGACTAAGAGTCCAAGTGGTTTGAAGCTCCTCTTCCATGCCCACTTCAAATTTGGTGCCCCTTATGTAGGCCATTAGATGGCCTTCTCAATTAATCCAAGCCCTTCATTGGTTGGCACCACATAAATATTCTTCACAACACTACAAAAAAACTATGTAGAATTTTATTCGGAAGAGTCCTTCTTCTTGAAGCATCTCTTGAAACTAATTCTATCTATTTCTATGTTTCCTGAGACTATTAATAGATGTGAGATATATTCAAAGGAGTGGCACCCCTATGTACATTATAAATAGAGGTGCACACCGAGAGTCAGAACAATCAATCCCAATCCTTTCTTTCTAACATCCTCTCCACATTGTCCAATTTCTTTCTTCCTTTTCTTATTAAGACAAGGTCCTAATAAGGATAAGGAGTCTTCTTTAGGATAAGGATATAGGAAGAAAGATAAAGTAGACAAGGAGAAAAGAAAGAAAGAGAAAGGAAAGGCTAGGATGAAGGAAGCAAGGCTAAAGGAGATTCTGCCCGATTGAATTCTTGGAAGAATTTAGTGTAAGGGATTAATTAAAGAAAGGTGTTAGAGACTTGATCAAGTTTTCATGTAGACCAACATTGGAGGGTGAACACGTGTTCACGTGGTGGAACCCCTGTCGGACCTCTGCCGAAATTCAGACTCAAATCAAGGTTTAGCAATTCAAGTATTTTCCTATACCCTAAATTAATGATATAAATGCATGTTTTATGATTTTAATCTAGTAAGGAGGTCCTGGATAAGCATTTGGCTTTGAAATTTCTTTATAAAATACTTTGAAATTCGTGCTTCTGCCCTGATCACCAAATCCTATGATGGTATCAGAGCCACCCTTATTAGGTTAAATCATATGTTGATATGCTTATAGTTTTATAGCATAATGTTTAATATGATATGATCATATTTGATTATTTATGATTAGATTATAATTTACATCATTCTATAAGGTTGTCCTGATGGATGTCCGCTATGTGGTAGATGGTTATCCTATAATGATAGAATCTTAACATGCATGCTAGTTTATTAATATGATTGACTATGACTTCTCATGATTGATATAATCAATACATGTAAATGCTTTATATTTAATATATGATCATTATTTTTATGTCATTTGATTAGAGTTAAACCCTTATTAAAATTATATTAAGTTGTAGTATAATTAACTAAAAGTAGAATCAATCTGCATGTAATTGATCGATCAGTGTCTAGAAAAGTGGTTTATAATTGGTAAAGAAAATGTGATTTATAATTGATTTCGTTGACTGATCTGACCAACTTGTTGGTATCTAAGAAAAGCAACACAAGGACCCCCACCTCTCTCCCACTTATCTAACTGATTAGATTAATTTAATTTTTGATTGGAGTGCTCAGTGTTATATTTGCTACATGATGGCCTTCCTTCATGCTAGATCATTATTACGTCACGAACCATAGTAGGTTTGTTGTGTAACCACAAAGCTTATTATAGAGACTGATGTAATACAATCGTGGTGCATAAGATGCTTATGGCATTTTTGAATATGCTGCCAAGTTGTGTAACCACAAGGGCAGTAATATTCAAATTTTACTGTATAGAAATGAAGGATCCAACTTAACTAAAATATTATAGTTTGTTGTGCAACCACAAGGCTATTAATGTTTTAGAGTCCAAGATTATATTGAGAATTGCATGACATACAATTGGAAAGAGTTTTTTATCTTTAAACTTATAAAAGGTTTGTTGTGCAACCATAAGATCTTTTATGAGGAATTAGGATCTCAATCCTACTGAGAAAACTAATTTGGATTTCTCGATCATCATAGAAGAAGGCTATGATATCTGATAAAATAGTGGAAGACACAATGAAATTAAAATCCTAATTTAATTGTGTATGTCATTATAAGTTGTTTGCTTATGTAATATTTTTTATAATGTAGATTAAATTCTATATGGCTTCTTCACTTTCACGGTGTGGTATATTGGATTCAAATAAATTGACAGATGTCAATTATATGGATTGGTTGAGAAATATTCTAAGGATTGTGCTCAATCAAAAAAAAATCTCCTATATCCTCGACGTCCTTGATCTTGAGCCAGCAAGGGAAGATGCCACAGAGGAAGAAAAAGCCATATATAAGATGTGGAAAAATGATTCACTTACTATCAAATATATCATACTGACCTCGATGAATAATGAGTTACAAAGGCAACATGATGGCATGGACACTTAGTCCATATTGCTCAATCTAAAAGATCTTTATGGAGAATAGAGTAGGACTGCTAGATATAAGATATTTAAGCAGTTATTCCATACTAGGATGGTAGAAGGATCATCCATATAGCACCATGTGTTGATGGTAATTGACCTGATCACTCGATTAGGTTAATTAGATTTTGTAATGGATGGAGAGTTAAGTCAGGATCAAATCTTGCAATCAGTTTAAAAATTATTTTCTCAGTTTATCATGAACTATCACATGAACAAACTGAATACTTTCTTGCCTAAGCTATTAAATATGCTTAAAATAGTAGAGAGCCATATCAAGAAGGATAAGGCTCCTCTTTTTTTTTTATAGATGGGATCTCCAAGAAGAAGGAAGGCAAAAAGGATTCAAAGAGGAGAATGAACCATAAAGGTGGCATAAATAAGAGGAAGAAAGGGAAGAAGGCTTTTTTCAGGCAAGCAACCCGCTTTTACTATGGCAAAGTAGGTCATTAGAAAAAAAATTACAAGGCTTACTTTGCAACTATAAAGACTAGTGCAAATGTTGCACTGAAAGATATGTATGAGATACATACAATATTATCATTGAATTCTTTCATTTCAAACTCTTTAAATATTGGATACTATCTTGATTCTCATATCACAAATCTTAATAAGGGTTGCAGAAAATTAGAGTTTTAAAGAAGGATGACTTCAAGCTCTATGGCACTGGAGGAGAATCCATCCAAGTAGAAGCTGTAGGGATAAATATTTTGAAGTTATCTTTTGGAAAGATCTTAGAGCTAAAGAATTATTATTATATGCCTAAGATCATTAGAAATATTATTTTTATACCCTTGTTATTAGAACAAGATTATGAAATTGATGTAATGAGTAATAGTTGCTCAATCAAATATTCTAATAAAATAATTTATTTTGGCATTTTTGACAATGGTCTTTTGACTTTATCTCTGAATGGTAATATTTTTTACATTGATGAAAACAGAAAGTGAAAGAGAGAACATGTTAATAATACTTTGGCATTGTCGACTTGGTCATATTAGTGAGATCAGGATTAGTAAGTTATACAAAAAAAAGTTCTTTGATCCTTATGATTATGAATCATTGGAAACTTATGAATCTTATCTCATGGGTAAAATGACCAAGACTCCATTTAGTGAAATGGAGAAAGGATAATTGAGTTATTAGAACTTATATATACAGATGTATGTGGTCCTATTACAACTCAAGCTAGAGAAGGATACTCTTATTTTATAATATTCACCGATGATTTATCTAATTTCGGATATGTGTATCTTATGAAATACAAATCCAAAGTATTTGATAAATTCAAAGAGTATTATATTGGTGATATCAACTCCTCTGATACCACTTGTTGAGAATTTAGTACCGAATTATTAGAGCAGAAAGAAAGAAGAAAAATAAAATAAGAACAATCAAGTATATGGATCAACCTAAAAGCTCGCCTCCATGGGACATGCAAAGCTCCACTATAAAAGAAAAAAATAGGTATAATAGAAAAACATCAACTTTCAACTCACTATACATAAATCTCTCTAAACTAGATGCTACCCTCATAAAAGTTCTCTCAGAATTCCAAAAAAAATCCTTAAAAGTTACAAGATGCTTTGTCCTCATAGCCTTTGTGCTGGATGCTATGCACCTATTACTTCTCTCTCATGGGCTGCACGTACTCGGCGCTCTGTCAAGCTTCTCTTGGCGGCTTTCTAATCCTCTCTACATGCCTCTCATGCCACATATGTTACACCTAGCTCCATAGCACCTCATGCCTTTAAATAGAATGAGAATCCTCTTCTCCGTAGTTCACAGGAGTCCTAACAGGGCTCTATCTTTTAACATGAGTTGAATAGGATCTTGATGGAGTCTTAAAATATGTTTCAACTTTCAGATAATGACCACAGCCCTCCATGGCCACTGGATCCTGTGGTCCATATGCAACTCTCATAGACCTCTTGGATTAATCACAATCCAAATCCAAACAAAAAACTCTATCCTATTCTGTTCGCCTCCATCGAGCCGATACTATCAAAAATCAAGCTAGCTTGACTGCGTCTCACCTGAACACTTACTTTCTATCTATCTTAGAGGGCCAGCTCAATTGCAGTTCGAGCTGGCTCAGTCTCAACCTGAGCCAGCTCGATCCTATATCCCAGCCAGCCTGGTTGTTATGTTGATACTGATTCTCTTCTACTATAGATCAAATTTGAGGCATTAAATCCTAACAATCTTAACCTCGACTCCACATTCAGCCTCCACCTAACTTTAAGAGCTTTTGGATCCTCTCACCCCCATACCTTAGGGCAAACGCCTACTAATCATGGATGGGCAAACCTGGGAGTCAAGTCAGGTCGCTCGATCCCACCTCCATCAATGGCTATGATCCTCCTGACCTGAGATCTATTCTAGATAGCCTCCTATGGCAATAGAAACTTCATCTTGCAATATCACATATCGTCCTCCCAAGTCTCTCATCTTGTGCCTGATCTATTTCCATCTAAAGCTCTACCTTGCACTGAGCTCCCTATCTAAAGAAATATCCTCCATACTTTCTTTCTTTTAACACCATCCTGTTACCGCACATGACCTTCAAGATTCCTCCGTCAGCTTTCTATCTAAAGTCGATCGAATCTAGTCTGCTAAGTGAGATTAGATTCTTTTTAAAGTTGGGTATGTATCGGACCTCACCCAACTTCTTCACTGTCCCATTATAGAGCTTCATGCTGACCGTCCCACTACCCTTGATCTCATCAAAAGTAAAATAAAATAAAATAAAAAAATTTAAATTAAAAATAATAATAAAATAAATAAAATAATTAAAAATTTAATAAAATTTAATAAAATAATATAAAAATTTAAAAATTTAAAAAAATTTTGAACCACATGTTAGGATTGTACTAGTACATGCACGATAGGAGATCGCTTGACCTAGTTGAATCCAATTATAAAATTGAATAGCTGAATCATATTAGACCTAATAGTCAAATAGCTGGAGATCTTAGAGAACCACCTAGATAGATGAAGAAATATTTTATTCCTTCCACATATAACCCATTGACTTGTATCCAATTATCTGATATCCATGCTATCCACTATGAGATCAAGCTGACTACAATCCAGGTGCTCCCATCTTTCTATAAAAATATCAATAAAGACTCTTACAAGTATCTAGACCAATTTTTAGAAATCTGCTTTACGGTGAAAATCCAAAATTTGACTGATGATGCCCTTAGACTAATTTTATTCCTCTTTTCATTAAAGGACAAAGCCAAGCACTAGCTTGGCATAATTGGAAGACCAATCAAAACTTAGGCTAAATTATAAAGTAAATTTTTTAATAAATTTTATCCCATAGATCGAACCAACACCATGAGGTGAGCTATCGCTGAATTTGCTTAGCTTTCAGAAAAACAAATTCACGAGTCATAAGAGAGATTTAAGAAACTTCTTAAAAAATGCCCGCACCATAATCTATCTAAGTGGCAAATCATTCAAGCTTTCTATGAAGGTATAGGAGATCATTATAAATAGATGGTAGATGCATCCTGTGGAGATGCATTCATGAATAAAAGTGAGGACAAAGCTTATGCCTTATTTGAAATCTTGAGTGAAAACTCAATTAACCATGCTTCATTACCTTTCTACCAAAAGCAGGTAGGAATCTATGAACATTCAGAATCTAATTCTAAGACTAACTTAAACTTGATAAATAAAGTAAACCTTCTTGCTAAGAAATTAGATCAAATCCAAATCCTAGGTCAACAATCACTACAACAAAATCTATTTTTTATGATGCAAATATTTCATCACAAAATATGAATTATCATTACCATTAACTCAAAGGATGTATCACAGACACTAAATACATATATGTGATAGAAAATAATCCATTTTATTGATATTAGTCAAAATTATAATTTTGCCCCTAGAAGTGTATTACAAGTGTCAGCCAATTCTGGCTTCTAGGGCACATATATCTAATAATTCTCATATTAACTACAGTCAAAATATGGTTGTCTAAGGAATTCTCCATGAAAGACCTAGGCGAAGCATCCTTTATTCTAAGAATTAAGGTCTATAAGGATAGACCGAATAGGATGCTAGGACTTTCACAGAAGATGTACATAGAGAAAGTACTAAAGAGGTTTAGTATGAAAAACTCTAAGAGGGAATTAATATCCTTCAAACATGGTATTCATCTTTCCAAGAAGATGTGCCTCAGCACACCTGAGGAAATAGAACGCATGAGCAAGATTCCTTATGCTTCTGTAATAGGGAGCCTCATGTATGCCATGCTATGTACACGACCTGATATAGCCCATGCTGTGAGTGTCACAAGCAGATATCAGTCAAATCCAGGTGAAGAACACTGGACTTCTGTGAAATGTATCCTTAAGTACTTGAGAAGAACTAAGGATATGATGTTGGTCTTTGGTAATGGAGAACTCCAAGTCCAGGGATACACAGACTCGGATTTCATGTCCGATATAGATGATCGAAAGTCGACATCTGGGAAGTCTGTTTGTGTGCAATGGTGGTGCTGTCAGCTGGAAGAGTTCCAAGCAAACGGTGATAGCAGATTCCACCATGGAAGCAGAATATATCGCTGCATCAGAGGCTGCAAAGGAAGCATTCTGGTATAAAAAGTTTGCTGCAGAAATTGGAGTAATGCCATCAGATGCCATTCCTCTATACTGCGACAACAATGGCGCCATAGCCCTTGCTAAGGAGCCGAGGTCTCACCAGAAATCCAAGCATATTGAGCGGCGATACCACCTCATCCATGATTACCTTGAGAAGGGTTATGTCGAGGTCAAGAGAGTCAACTCCACAGATAATGTGGCAGACTTACCCACTTACAATTGCCCCAGACACTTGTAATACACTTCTAGGGGCAAAATTATAATTTTGACTAATATCAATAAAATGGGTTATTTTCTATCACATATGTGTATTTAGTGTCTGTGATACATCCTTTGAGTTAATGGTAATGATAATTCATATTTTCAAGAGTTGAAAATTTAAGACATGAATAATCATTATTAACTCATAAAATGCTCCCGACCATAGGATCATCACGAGGATGGTGATTGATCCGGAAGGTTGGTGTACAATCGCTTCTCTTTAGTAGATGAGTCTTGAGTCTACGGTGTGGAGACACCGGAGCGAGAGTACAGGTACTCGTTAGAGAATGAGGGCACTGAGCGTGACCACCTCGAGTAGTCATTAGGAAGTCTACCTTCTCGTCAATGACTGACTCGATGCTGCAGTAGTGTGTCTGGTTCTTTGACCTGAGGTGCATCGGCAGTTCACCTTGAGGGTGTTATAGTTTGACTACACCATTACTCGGTCTCCTAGCCATATGGAACCCTGAGGTGTATGTTGGCTATGACATGTTCATTGTAGGAACTGGATTGCATCAAGATGGAATCTATCTACCTCGGTGGTAGAGGAGCAGCCCTATGATAATCATGAGAATCAAGTCCAGAAGTCCATGGCCATGGCAGAGTGAAATAATAGAAAGAGTTTCTATTTAGATTTTCACATCAGGACTCAAATCGAATGATTACATCATATGACAGAAACTAGGGTTTGACGAGTTTACCTTAACCCTAATCTGATCGGGCTCAAGATAGAAGAACTTAATCACACAGGTAGCTGCACCAAGAGGTTCACATTCAGCTCTGATGGGTTGCCACCATATACTGCTAGGTGTCACTGGTGGATTTTGGGAGCAATTAGAATGATTTAGATGATCGATCATTCTAGCTGTTCGAATCAGAAGAGTTCTGATCCATCGAAAGGAGTTTCGATGATGTCGATGATAGAGATCATGACATATCCCATTACCATACAGAACTGAACCTAACTGGGTCACACAAACAAGGGTTTGAATCTGGTGATCATCAATTGAACTGATCTAGTTCAATTGATCTGAATGAGATTCAATTAGGTTCAAGAAAATCGTGCTAGCACTCGATTGAACCTAACGTTCTTCTTTTGCTATCATAAATAAGTTGTCCTGTCTGAGCCAAAGGAGTTTGTGCTCAATCAGAGGCCTTCATATGGTCTGACTGGAGGTTGTCCAAGTCAGAAAAGGTTGTCTTATTTTGTAAGACATTACCTGCCATTTTTGGTCACCTGCCATTTCTTGTTCTTTGACTTTGGTCAAAAGTCTACCTTTGACTGGTCAAATGTTGACCATTGACACTTTGACTTTTGACCACATGTCATGCACCTATTGGAGAGCTGGTGGGGGCCTGTCCTGTCCCCCTGCCAGAACCTGGCAAGGAAGAGGGCGCACGCCACCCTTGGCATGTGCCCAAGTTGGAGGCGCCTAAGAGTCCCTGTTGGACAGGGACTCCATCTTCTTTTTGGATTCCGATTAGAGTTCTCCTAAGAACCAACTTTGACTGGTCTTAGGCACCCTCTAAGGAGGAATCCAGGGGACTCTATTTTCCACCAATCAGATTTAGATATGATTTCATAAAGAGTTATGATTGGTTGGAAAGAAGAGAAGTTGGATCACAGACAGTCTATAAATAAGACCCTGCACCCAACACAAATTACATTAGAAGTTTGGAAATTGAAACCCCATGCCCCAAGGCTGCCTCTCCCCTCTTCCTCCATGCCAAACCACCTTCTCCCTCTCCTCTCTATGTCCAAAAGGAGTTTTAGACTTTTGGTTGGTGCGATTTAGATCAAAGAAAGGCGACTGAAAGCTAGAAGGCTGCACTGCTGCAAAGGACGACTGCTGATCTTCGAAAGGAGTTTTGAAGATCCTCCAGATCAGATCCAGATCTGATTTTTGGAGATATGATAGAAAAGAAGAGGATCTCCAGATCCAACCTGAGTGGATACCGATAGAGAACAGGCACTTGCGTGGCTAGATCCAGAACCTTCCGCTGCATACATGATCATCAAAACGGGTAATAGGATTACCCACTTTAAGATAAATTAAATTTGATTTAATTTATCTAATTTTATTTTAATTTCTAAAATAATAATAATTAGATCTAAAACATCTTAGATCTAATCTAGATCAAAGAAAATTTTTTTTGAAATATATCTCTTGATCTGATCTGATCTGGACGAACCTGATCTGAGAAATCAGGATTTCTCTTCAACTAATTCTACCATGCTGAAGAACATAAGATGATCATCACCAGTAGGGCATTTCTTTTGAAAATGAGTTTCTTAGAGAAGGAACTGATGCCTATTAAGTTGAACTTAAAAAAATTTGATTGATAAAAAAGAATCAACATAATCTAATAAACCTACAGAACTAGATTTGATCAGATCAAACTCGGAGTGCATTAAAGTGGCATCTTTAAGAAGATCTGGTAGAGTACAATGTTAGCGGGATAGATACTTCAGTATCTAGGTTCAGGATGGTGATCCTATTGAGCTCGATGAGAATAATAAGAATCTGATCACCTATAGAGATGCAATGCAGTGGTCTAACTTTGAGAAGTGGCTTGGAGCCACATAATCCAAATTGAAGTTCATAAAAATCAATAGTATGTAGATACTAGTTGACTCACCTAGAGGGATAAAATCCATTGGGTGTGAATAATTTTTCAAAAGGATCAGAGTAGCACAGACGGGAAGGTAAAGACTTGTAAAGCCCATTTGGCTATTATCTCAATTTTAGGACATATATTTTGAACATATGTCTTTGTTATGAATAAAGATAAACCCTACATTTATAAGTGGACAAAATGTTCTGTAGTGTTATTCTTTGTGTTGTCTGTGGATGAAATTCTCTTAATCAAGAATGGCATTCCAACATTGCAAGAAATAAAGGTTTGACGGTCATCTAATATCTACATATTCAAAATTAGATATGGTATACTCACTAATGGTAGTGAGTAGATATCAGTCTGATCTAAGTGAGAACCACTGAAAGATTGTATAGACAATCCTTAAGTATTTAAAAAATACTAAGGTCCAGCGACTCAGATATGAAAATATTGATTTAAAATATGTAGATGTTTTGATTTCAGTCAGATCAAGATGACAACAAGAGAATATCGAATCATATTCTAATTGCATGAGCAATCTGCTGAAAAAGTTTCAAGCAAAATACTATAGCCTATTCAGTTAGTGATGTCGTATATCGTGGCATGTGATATTGCCATATAAGCTGTGTAGTTGCTGAGGTTCATTAGCAGATTAGAAGTAGCATCCTCCATCGTTGGTCTAATCCTATCATAGCACTAGAACCATAGCTTAGGCTAAAAAACCGAAGGACCAGCATATTCTACATCACTATCACCTTTAATTTTAGATCAGGGTGACATCGATTTTTGGAAGATTGATGAAAATAGAGAACTTGATCGACCCATTTGCTAAGGCCTCGAAACTAAGGAGTTCTACGAACTCAAGTGGAAGATAAGATATTTGATATCATTATGATTGACTTTAGCTCAAGTGGGAGATGTTGAAAAATATGTCCTAAACCCAATCATCTAAGTGGTAGATAATTAAAATTAGTATATGAATTATCTAATAAATAGTTATTTGGCTAGTTCATCATAAAAATTCTATCTTCCTTAAATGAACTTCTAAATTATAATGAAGTCCTATGACCATAATCAATCGATAAAGAAGGATTTATTGGATGGTTCTTAAATTATTCAAGATCAAATGATAAGTTATTAACAAGGATAATAACTTATCGAGTGTAGGTCGCTGCATGCCATATACGTTGGTTATCTTCATAACCAAGTGGTGTGGAGATACTGATATGGTATCTAGGTGAGATGTAGGAGTACATTTGCACTGAATATGAACAATGTAGTACTCTACTATCAAAAGTAGCTAACCAAAGCCAATGGATATAAGTATCCCTCCGACCTGAGATCACCATGGTGACTTGCAAGCAACTTACTATACTTTGGTGCCGGACTACCTATATTTTTAATATAGATTTGAAAGATTTTTGGATATAATCAAGTACTTGTAAAATCGGTGTATAAGTCAAGATGGGATTAACCACTCCTGATTAGCTTCAGGAAGAGAATGTCTCATTGTGTTTCAATTTAGCAAAATCTAGGCCTCGATAATCCTTGTGAGGAGTCACGGGATTTGCAAAATTTTAAAATACAATAGAGATGACTTGTATGAGTGTTGACAGTATACTCAAAATCATCTTGGACATTATTGATCAAAGGGATGAATTATATGGTAATCATTAGTCAGGGTTCTAAGAATGTTGCTTTGCATACATTCGACCTATCCGAACATCGAAAACCATTGCTGGATGGTTACTTCGATTGGCTTAGATTTGAATCTGTGGGATCATACACATAAGAGATTGTAACATGATCAAATGGTTAATCGATGATTGAAAATTATTCTAAGATCAAATATTCAATGTGATTGATGTTTGACCTAATGCAAATGTTTCAAGAGGATTGATTAGCAATTTGATTGCTAATTGGCTCAATTTGATTTAGCAATGAAACTGAAATCAATTCTAATTGAATTAGATTCAATTAAAATTGGTTTGGACTTAATTAGATTAAGTTTAATTGATTTGTTGGATAAGCCAATTGCAAGAAAAAAGTAATTCCTAGTTGGACTAGGATTTGAGTGCACCTAATTCTTAATTGAGTTAGAATTTAAATCAGATTTAAATATAGTTTAAATCTAACTTAATTAAATTTTTAGTTAGACTAAGATCATCCATAATTAGGCTTGCACTAATTCTATTTTAATTAGATTAAAAATTGATTTGACCTAGTCAATACATGAGAATCCTAGTTAGACTAGGATTCCTTGTTTCTTCCCTTGCGCCATTATGATGTTCCACGCCCATATTTAATTCTAGATTTTTTATGTGATTTTCCATGCCTAAGATTGATTTTTCATGCCCCATATCTTGGTTAATTTAGATACAAATTTAACTTGGTCTTATTTGAAAGTTAGTTTGAATGAGTCAAACTAAATAAGAGTTTTAATTTGGTAAAACTCTTCTCCTCTCTTTTTGGAAATTAACTCATGCCCACACTTAATATTTTGATGCCCTTTTCCTTCTTATTTTGTGCGATCCTTTTGTATTCTCCATGCACAAAAATTATGGGGAGGCATCCAAGAGTTGGAGGCCCCCCAATCTCTTCCTAATTTTCTTATTTGACTAGGTCATTTGACCTAGTCTTCCTATTATCATGGGATGCCTCCTTCTAATTAGTTTTGGGTGTTAAAACTCCTAGTTATTCCACGTAAAAAAGAAGAAGAAAAGGAGAGAGGGCATGGTGGTTTGGGGCACCTAGATCCTTGGAGAAAAAGTCTTCATTAAGACATGAAAGGTTCATGTCTTGATGAAGACAAAGGTAAGAAAGAAAGTTTCATGTCTTGATGAAGACAAAGGTAAGAAAGAAAGTCTTCTCTCATAGTTTTCTTTCAAGGTTTATTTTCTTATCTTTTTTATGATTTTTATATGATAAAAATTTGAGAGAGAGAGGAAGAGGGTGTGGGGATCTGTGCTCCAAGATGTTGGGGCAGGATGATCATTTTTGGGCATGATCTAATCATGTCCTGATGAGAGAAGAAGAAGAGAAGAAGATCTTCTCTTAGGATTTCTTTGAGAACCCTTCTTCTCTATATTTTTGTGAGATTTTTTTATGAGAAAAATCAGAGAGTATAAGATCCAAAAATATGAGAAAAGTCTAGGAGAGAAGGTCTACCCTTGTCCTAGCATAAAGATATTTTCAGGACATCAATCATTGATGTCCTGAAAGAGAAGATTTATCTTCTCTTAGGACCTTTTTTAATGTGTTTTATTTCTAATTTTTAGAAGATCCAAAGATTGGATTTCTTCTTTATTCCTCCTCTTATTCTTCATCTCTTGAAGTATCCAAGAGATCCGAAGAATAAATTTTAGATTAACCATCTGGAGAAAACCGTGAGAAGCTAGCACTTCGAGCGGATCTTTGTTTGATGAACCTCCAATATGTATTATAGCCTCATGTGGACTTTCTGTAGGGGTCGGATGCATGTGCAGCTCTAAAAGCAATAACGAAAATCAACCATGGAGTTTTCGATCCATGCAAAGATAATAGATTTGATCTCTTCTCTTATCTAGATGCGATCTAGGGTTTAGATCTAGAACTATTCTAGATCTAGGGTATTGATTTGATCAATACCAAAACTTTTATTTTTTGATTTAAGAATGCATTATGACATGTTATAGATCCTAGATGTAGGGTTTAGTAATTAGATTACATGCTTATGTAGATTAAATAGTTTAATCTACATCTTTCGCTGTATTATATTTCAAAAAAAATTTAAAATTCAAGCATGAAACCTTGCATATTTCTTTACAACTGGGACAAGACTAGCATCCTTTTAAATCTATCTCTATAGATCTTTATGCCAAATATATAGGATGCTTCTCCCAGGTCATTCATGGAAAACTTACTTGATAGTCATAATTTGATCAATTATAACATGGGGATATCATTCCTAATGAGGAGTATGTCATTTACATACAAAACCAAAAAAACTATGGTACTCCCACTAGTCTTCTTGTACACCCAAGATTTATCCATATTTTTGATAAAGCCAAATTCTTTTGACTGTTACATCAAATTGGATGTTTCAACACCTTGAAGCTTGCTTTAATTCATAAATAGATTTCTTATGCTTGCATACCCAATTTGGTCTCTCACTTGAGACAAATCCTTCTAGCTGTGTGATAAGAGTATGATGTTATTGTTAGGACATTGTGTTTATCAGTTTAATTTTGATTTCTTAAAATGATTAAAAGCACATAGATAGCAGTGAGTCAGATCAAATCCATAAAGAAGGTAGTGTTTTAGTTTTGAAATCTTTGATTTTATAGAAAGAAAAAGAAAAAAAAATTGAAAACAAAGTTGAACTTGGAAAATAAAATAAAATATAAAAATTAAATGATGTGAAAAAATAAACTTGGTACTAAGATCTACTAATTAGATCTTAGCATCTACTTGCAATAAAATTAAAGAGCAATAAAATAAACTTATAATAAAAATAAAGAGCTAAAATTTAAATAATTAAAAAATAAAATTTATATTAATTAAAAGTTTAAAATTTAAATACATAAAATTTAAAAGGAACAAGAAGAGAAAATAAAAACTAAAAGCAGGTTGATCTTAATTTTGGATCGATATTGGCATCGAGATGGTGTAGAAGTCTAGCTTTTTCTCTCGACATAGATACTTTAAATATATATTATGATAGAAAATAATTATTTTATTAATTTATAGTCAAAATTATAAAATTATCCTTAGAAGTGTATTACAAGTGTCAGCCAATCTGGCTTCTAGGGCATACATCTAACAAACTTCCACTTGACCTAAAGCTAATTGGCTATGAATCTAAGTTCCATCTTCTCAAGATGGGCTTCGATCTTCTGCTGGCTCAATGGTTTTGTCAAAGGGTCAACCACATTATCTACAGTGTTGACTCTCTTGACCTCGACGTATCCCTTCTCGAGGTAATCATGGATGAGGTGGTATCACTACTTGATTTGCTTGAATTTCTGATGAGACCTCGACTCCATAGCTAGGGCTATGGCATCATTGTTGTTGCAGTACAGAGAGATGGCATCTGATGGCATCACTCTAAGCTTTGTGGTGAACTTCTTGTACCAAAATGCCTCCTTTGCAACCTTCGATGCAGCGGTGTACCTGCTTTTATGGTGGAATCTGCTATCACTATCTACTTGAAACTCTTTCAACTGACAGCTCCACTATTACAAATAAATAAACTTCCAGATGTTGACTTTTGATCATCTATGTCGGACATAAAATCTGAGTCTGTATGCCCCTGGACCTGGAGTTCTTCATTACCAAAGACTAGTAACATATCCTTAGTCCTTCTCAAGTACTTAAGGATACATTTCACAGAAGTCCAGTGCTCTTCGCCTAGATTTGACTGATACCTACTCGTGATACTCACAGCATAGGCAATATCAGGTCATGTACATAGCATGGCATACATAAGGCTTCCTATTGCCGAAGCATAAGAGATCTTGCTCATGCATTCAATCTCCTTAGGCATGCTAGGACACATCTTCTTGGAGAGATGAATGCCATGTCTGAAGGGTACTAAACTCCTCTTGGAGTTTTCTATGCTAAACCTCTTCAGCACCTCCTCTATGTACATTTTTTCTGAGAGACCCAGCATCCTATTCGGTCTATCCCTATAGACCTTAATTTTCAGAATAAAGGATGCCTTCTCCTAGGTCTTTCATAGGAGAACTTCCTTAGACAACCATATTTTGACTGATAGTCAATATAGGGAAATATCATTCCCAATTACAAGGATGTCATCTACGTACAGTACGAGAAAGACAACAGCACTTCCATTGACCTTTTTGAAAGTACAAGACTCCTCCTCGTTCTTGATGAATCCAAATGATTTGATTACATCATTGAAACAAGTGCATTCCAGCTCTGAGATGCTTGCTTAAGTCCATATATGGACCTTTGCAGCTTGCATAACCTTGTGATCAGATCACTGGATGTATCCATTTAAGAATACTATTTTCACGTCCATCTTGCCATATTTCATAATCGAAATAGGCTGCAATAGCAAGCAATGTGCAGGATGGATTTTAGCCATGACTACTGGCGAAAAAGGTATCCTGATAGTCAATGCCTTCATGCTTGACTATAACTCTTTTGCCACGAGCCTTGCTTTGAATGTCTCTACATTTTCCATCTGGCACCTAATCTTTCTCTTAAAGATCCATTTACACCCAATAGGTACTATATCCTTCAAGGTGGATCTACCAAGGTTCCAGACTTGGTTTGAGTGCATCGAGTCAATCTCTGACCTCATTGCCTCTAACCATTTCTCGGAGTCGAATATCTGATATCATCCTCATCATAAGGTTTTGGGATCATCATCCATGAAACCCCATTTCCTATGAGAAATATTTTCTCTACGTCTTTTGATAATAGTACCTAAGTACCTTTCAGGAGGATAAAAAATTCTACTTCCGATCTACGAGGTAGGAGGAGGTAGTGTTCTATGTTGGCTCAATCCTGACTTTGGTTTCCATTGGTTCCTTAGCTCGTTTCTCATCGTGAGACTTTCTCCTCAAGTCTAATCTATCTTTTGAATGCCACTATCTTGAATAAACTATTTTTCAAGGAAAGATGGCATGTCGACTCACAATCACATTGTGGTCTTCTCGAAAGATAGTAAATAATATCCTAATGACTCTTTAGGATATTCCTATAAATCCGAGCTCTAAAGGACCTAGAACTCTAATTTATCTGCCTTGTTGTCTCTTTGACATGGGTCCGGACAATCCCCAAATTCTGAGATGACTCAGACTTGATTTCTTACTATGCCATATCTCATACGGTGTGGTAAGAATAGTCTTAGAGGGAACCATATTCAGTAAATATATAGCAGTCATCAGACTATGCTCTCAAAGAAACTCAGGAAGGTCTGTGAACTCATCATGGATCGGACCATATCTAATAGGATTCAGTTTTTTTATTCTGAAATCTCGTTGAGTTGAGACATTCCAGGTAGGATCCATTGAGAGACTATGCCATTATTCTTAAGATAGTCTAGAAATTTTTGACTAAGATATTCGCCTCCTTGATCTGATTGAAGAATCTTAATGGATTTGTCTGTTTATTTTTCTACTTCAAGTCTGAATTCTTTGAACTTTTTAAAAGCTTTAGACTTGTGTCACATCAAATACACATACCCATACTGAGACAGATCATCGATAAAGATGAATGAAGTAGATATAAATTGCCTCTTAGCCAGGCACATCAAATGGGCACGCACACATCTGTATGTACTAAGGGCAAGGAGATCTGTGGTCCCTTTCCCCATGTCCCTATAAAAAGGAGCTTTAGTCATTTTGCCATTGAAGGCATGATTCACAAATTGGATATGACTCGAAAGTCAATGGACTCAATAGTCCAAATTTTTCTCCAATTTGTTAATCCTATCTTCTGCTATATGACCTAATGCCTAAGGTGCCATAGATACCTATCATTTAGACTATCCCTAGGTCACTTTGATTCTATGACATTCACATTTTGCTCGATATTAAATACAGAAACATCAATATGTAACTGATAGAGATCATTTATAAGAAAATCACTTATAATTTTATTTCTTTCATAAAGAATATTATAATGGTTCTTAAGAAAACTAATTACATAGCCTTCTTATACTAAACATGAAACAAAAATCAAATTTCTACTTGCTGCAAGCACATAAAAATAGTTCCTAAGAACTAAATCTAATCCTGATGGTAATCGTAGAGGATAGGTTTCCACAGTCATAACAGCAATTCTTGCTTCATTTTTTATGCATAGGATCATCTCACCATCCCTCAACCTTCTGCTATCCTCAAGATCTTGCATAGAAGTGCACAAGTGAGCACTAGAACCAGAGTCAAGTATCCAACTGTAGAAGAAATCATAAGATTAGATTCTATAACGAGTATACCTCTAGAAGGACTTGCTTCCTTCTTGTTCTTCCGACTGGCCAGGTACAAAGGATAGTTTTACTTTCAGTGGTCGTCAGTATTGTAATAAAAATATTTTTTTTATTAGCAATCTTCTTCTTCAGCTCTGTCTTTTTCTTCTTTCCATCATCCATCTTCTACTTCTTCACGGACTTCTTCTTCTTTTCAAAAGATTTTCTCTTGGAAGAAGTCTGCTTCACAGCAAGTACTGAGTCTTTACAACCTTTCATAGAAAGCTCAGTAGTAACCAGTATGTTCATGAGTTCAGCCAAGGTATTCTGAAGTTTATGCATATGGTAGTTCATGATGAACTGCCCATACGCATCAGTCAAGGACTGCAGAATTATATCAATTTGCAGATTCTGATCTAACTTGACACCAAGCTTCTCAAGCTCTTCTAAATCCTTGATCATCATCAGATAATGATCTTAGACCGACTGTCCATCATGCATCTAAGCCTTAAACAGTCTCTTAGTGACTTGATATTTGGCTGCATGACTCTGTTCACCAAACAACTCTTGCAGGTAAGTCAACATTTGGTGGCCAGTCTAAATGTCTTCATGTTGGCACTGGAGCTCATCAGACATCGAGCCCAACATGTAATACTTGGCTTTGTTATCTTTATCCATCCACTTCTCGAGAGACGCTCTCTGATCAGCAGATGGATAGGCTGATAAGGTAGGAGGATCTTGTTACAACACATGAGTCAACTTCTTAAAATTCAAAATAATTTTGAAGTTTTTGAGCCAATCCTTATAGTTAGATCCGGTCAATCTATGGGTGTCCAGGATACGAGCTAGTGGGTTGGATGCAGACATCTTCCTATAGAGAGTCAAAATTTTTAGTTAGATTTTATAATTAGATTTAATTAATTTATTTATAAATTTTATTTTTAAATAAATTAGGCTCCCACTATTTACTCGGATCCATACACTTTCTTGATAGAGATGCAAAAATCTCCATGATTATTGATTTCTAATAGATGGTGCGGTCCCATCAACTAGCTCACCATCTCATCTAACAGTTATTGGTGATGGGTCAACCGATGAGTTGATAACTTTTGTCCAATAATTCTCTAATCATGGTGCATCCAAACTTGATCTCTAATTCATGAATCTCATCATGTCCGAAATATTGATCCACTCCTTAATTAAGTCAGACCCATCATTTGCACGAATTGGATTCCTAATTAGATTCCTCATCATATCTAGAATATTGAGCCCAATCCATCCTCCAACTCGTAGCATTCGATATTTAATAGACATTGTTGCATCTTTTCGGTGAAACTGAACCACTATATCCAGCCAAGAATAATCAACCTCGAGAAGGACCTACATATCTATAATGGTGGAAGATCTTAGATTTAATATTTTCTTAGAAAGATTTAATTTAGATCTCTTTAAACTTGACTTGACTTAGTCATAACAATTATGACTAATCTAGTGGTATGGGTTGGCTCGAATTGTTAGCCACCTTAAATCAGAACTAGATCGACATAAATGGCTAGGTAAGTAAGATCGATAGAAGGGATATGTCATTAACTCGACAAGAATGTATTCAGATTGAGTAATTTTTAATTAAAAATCAATCAATCATATCTGCCAGACTTACCTTAGATACTAAATTATCGAATCAGAATTAATTGGATTAGCCTACAATCTAGGCTTGAATCACGGAGCTAAATTAGGTCTTGACTTGATTTAGTCATATCTCAATGTGATTCAATTTTGATCCAGACTTAATCCTATTAAGCTGGTCAAATCTAAGCTTTCTTTGATCCCACCTAACTAACTTTTGATTCAATTTGATCAACCACTAGACCTAATTGAGCTACCCAAGCCCAAACCCAATTTTATGAATATGTCTTAGATCTAAAAGTTCATAATTTTTAGATTTAATTAATTTTATAATCTTAATTTTTAATTAAGTTTTGGATTCATGAACAAAATATGTAACAAAATCCTAGGATTTTAGGATCTAGAATTTTGCTGAAAAATAAGTTCTAATTTTTGATTAAGGACGAATGCACATCACCCCTACACGTCATAAGAACATCACATCGAATGAAAGAAGAGGACCTTTAAATCCTACTTTATTCTTATGATCGGATGGCCAAGGAGAATGCCTTAATCAAAAATATAATTTCTAATATAGAACTAGTCAGATCTAAATCACATATCGCATAAACAATTAATGATCTAACTTATACATGTTTTGCATACATCTCATGTATTATAACTCAATCAATCATGCATACTTTTAGATATAAAATATCATATATTAAATTTATAAAATAAAATTTTAAATTTAATCATATCAAAAATAAAACTATTCTAAATATTTTATAGAACTATTCTATAAATAAACTAAGCATGCATCTTTCATATCTCATATGAATAAATTAAAAATTAAAAATTTTATTTTTTATTTTTTAGATTTGGTTATAATAATTATAACATCAAAAAAATAAAAATAAAATAGATCTAAAATTATATTTAATTAATTTAATAATATGATTATACTAGACTACATATAAAACTATTCTATTCCTAGTCTAGTCATGCATCTCATGCATTATAAATCTAAATCATAAAATTTTAATTTTTTAATTTTAGATCTAATCACATCTGATGTGATATCTAAAATTCCTTAATATTAGATCATAAATAAAAAATTAAATTAGATCTAAAATAGATCTGATGAACTGCTAATGCAGCTCTGATACCATTTAAAGAAAAAAATCATATTTTTTTGGCATAAGATCGTTCAGATCTGATTGGATCTAAATAAATATTTCAAAAAAAAAATTTATGATCCTAATCAGATCTGAGACATCTCAAATTTAATCCTAAAGATCTAATATTAAAAAATAAAAAATTAAATTAAATCAAATTTAATTTCATATCTTATTTTGAGTAATCAAATTATCCTATGATGATCCTGATTGTTTCTGAGGTTCTGGAAGGACCCACGCACGCACCTGGCCTCTACCAGTATCCACTCAAACAGGATCTAGAGGTCTTTTCTTTTTGAATCAATTCTTCAAAAATTAGATCTGAATCTGATCTTGAATTAGATCTGAATCTGATCTTGAAGTTCTTCAAAATTTCTTTTGAAGAACCAGCAGTCGTCTCTTTCAGCAGTGCTGCCTTCTTCCTGATTTGGGCACCTTTCTTCTTTGGATGAGACTTGAACCCATGCCCAACTCCTTAGGCATGGAGAGAGGAGAAAGAAAATTAGATGAGGCATGGAAGAGAGAGAGAGAGAGAGGTAGCCTTGGGGTGTGGGAATTGTGCAAAAATTCTTTTACCCTAGGTGCAGATAGGGTTTAAATAGACCCTACTGTGCCATGCAGTGCCACATCATTCTGATCAATCAGAGGCTTTCATTTAATTAGATCTAAATCTAATTATTAGAATGATGTCATCTGATCTAATCAGATGAGAGTCCCTCAAAAATTCACATAGGTGGCGCCAAGACTGGATAAAACAAAACTCTTTGGTGCCTAGGTATTTAAAACCATCAAGAAACCCTGGAGTCCCATCTATATGGGACTCCATCCCTTATCCATAAGGGTCGCATGCTTAGGGTGGCATGCACCCTCTCTCTTACCTCTTTTAGCAAGGGGACAAGAGCTCCAGGTGCTATCCTATAGGCACATGACACATGGCCCTATGTCCAAGTGTCCAGGGTCAACTATTGACCTATGTCCAAAAACAAGAATTAGCAGGTGATAGAAATTGACAGGTATTATCTTAAATCTATCTAATGAATTAATATAATCTTTTTTTTATTTAAACAAGCTTCAGTTAGACTAAGATAAGGTTCTGAGTGAGCTCAAATAATTTTGACTCAGCCAAGACAAACCAAAATGATTACAAAAAGAAAATGTTAGGCTCAATCATGTGCTAGCATGATTTTTTTGAACCTAATTAGATCTAATCAAAATCAATTGAACTGAGTTAGTCCAATTGATGATATCCAAATCCAAATCTTTATTTATGTGATCTAGTTAGATTCAATTTCATATGGTAATGAGATATGTTGCAATCTCTATCATCGACATCATCGAAACATCTTTCGATGGACCAAAACTTTTCTGATTTATACAATTAGAATAATCGATCATCTAAATCATTCTAATTGCTCTCAAAATCTATTAGTGATACCTAAAAATATATGATGGCAATCCATTAGAACCAAAAGTAAACCTCTTGGTGTAGCTATCTGTGTGATTGGATTTTTCTATCTTGAGCCCCAACTGGATTAGGGTTAAGGTGAACTCATCAAACCCAATATCCATCATATGAATTAATCATTCGATTCAAGTCTAATATAAAAATCTAATAGAAACTTTTTCTATCATCTTCACTCTGCCATGGCCATGGGCTTCAAGACTCAGTCTCATAATTATCATAGGACTACTCCTCATCTACCGAGATAGATAGATCTCCTATTGGTATAATCTAATTCCTATACTGAACATGCTATAGCCAACATACACCTCAGAGTTTTAAATGGCTAGAAGATCGAGTTATAGTATAGTCAAACTATAACACACTCAAGATGAACTATCGATGCACCTTAGATCAAAGAACCAAACACACCACTATAGCATCGAGTCAGTCATCGATGAGAAGATAGACTTTCTTATGACTGCTCGAGGGGGTCATGCTCAGTGCCCTTATTCTCTAACGAGTATCTGTACTCTCGCTCTAGTGTCTCTACACCATAGACTCAAGACACATCTATTCTAAGAAAGTGATCGTACACCAACCTTCCAAATCGATCACCATCCTTATGATGATCCTACGATTGAAAGCAGTTTATAAGTTAATTATGAAAATTTATGTCTTAAATTTTTAACTCTTAAAAATATGAATTATCATTACCATTAACTCAAAAGATGTATCACAGATACTTTAAATATACACTATGATAAAAAATAATTATTTTATTAATTTATAATTAAAATTATAAAATTATCCTTAGAAGTATCTTATAAGTTTCAGTCAATCTGGCTTCTAGAGCACACATCTAACAAGATAGACTTTTCTTAATCCTCAGGGGCTATAGGAAACTGGTTGTATCCCAAATAACTATCCAAAAAATAATAAAAGCCATACCCTGCTAGTCGTTTTAACATTTGGTCTATGAAAGGTAGTGAAAAATGATTCTTTTGAGTGGCTGTATTTAATTTTCTATAGTCGATGCAGACCCTCCATCTAGTTTGAACTTTTGTTGAGATCAATTCATTATTATCATTCTAGATTACAGTAACTACTAACTTTTTAGGTACCACTTATACTGCGCTTACCTATAAACTATCTAAGATTGGATATATTATTCTATTGTCAAGGAGTTTTATTATTTCTTTCTTTACAATCTCTTTCATGGCTGGGTTTAGTCTCCTTTAGGGATCTCTTTTTGGCTTAGCATCCTCTAATAGATGAATTCTATATTGAACAATCGAGGGACTAATCCTCTTTAAATTAGCCACGGTCCATCCTAATGCTTCTTTATTTTCTTTCAGGATAGTCAATAATTCTTCTTCTTGTATAGGATCTAGGTCCACTAAAATAATTATCGACAAGATTTTTAATGGATCTAGGTATGCATATTTTAGGTGTTTAGGAAGTATTTTTAATTCAATCTTGAGTATTTCCTCCACTAATGGTCTAGATAATGGTTCAATTGGAGGCTCCCATCTAAATTCCATATTGACTGTAGCTAAATCATTGACCTTTTCAAATTCTTCATAGTTTTGATTCACCCATAGTTCCATATCAGATTTTTCATCACTTAGATCAATGGGTTCATAAACATTGTCCTGTATTAAGGGGAGCTCACTTGATTTATTTTAGATAGGATAAAAATATTTAGATCTATGGTCATATGACCAATAGAGAGTTTCATTAGACCATTTTGATAGTTGATTTGGGCATTAGCTATGGCTAGAAATGATCTACCTAGTATAACTAGAATATAACCATTTGGATTTATTATAGGTTTGATCTCTAAAATCAAAAAGTCCACTAGATAAATAAAATCACCAACCTTAATTAATACATCCTCTATAATTTCTCTTAGTACTTTCAAAGATCGATCTATTAATTATAAAGTCATTCTTATAGGCTTTAATTCTCCTAATTTTAGCTTTTCATAAATTGAATAAGATAGTATATTGACACTCGCCCTAAGTCTAATAGAGCCTTATTAATGAAGGTTTTTTCTATGATGCAAGAAATAGTGAGAGACTCTAGATCTTTGTACCTCACTGGCACATGGTTTGATAGGTATGAACTCACACTAGTTGCCAGGAAAGCTCTCTTAGGTACATTGATGGTCTTTTTCCTAGTACATAAGTTCTTAAGAAATTTAGCATATGATGAAACTTGTTGGATCATATCTAATAAAGGAATATTTTTTTTTACTTGCTCAAAGACCTCTAGAATTTTATCTAGTTGGGCTGAGTTTCGGTTGAACTTTAATGTATTAGGAAAGGGTGCTATAATTTTAGGTATCAATCCAACTAATTTTGGTGCAGGCTCTACTGGTGGATCAGGTTTTATTTCTTTAGGTTCTTCAGGCTAGCCCTGTTCAGGTATTGATTCAGATGGTGGGTCTTCTATTTCTTCTTCTGGTGCTTTAGATGTACCCACTTGGTTATCTATTTGTCTCCCAAATATTAGTGTATGGATAGCAGTTAATTGGTTAATCTGGACTCCTTGCTGAGAATTTTGATTATTTTAGGTTCTAGGATTAGCCTCAGGTTGACTTGGCAATCTATCCTTTTCTCTTACTTACAGTATTAGCTAACTATCCTAATTGTATTTCTAAACAAGCTTTTGCTTATGTATTTGCTATTACCAATTGAACAGTGGCTTGCATAAAAGTATTAAGGATAGTTGCATTATCAGTGGTTGATTTTATCAGGATTTCTAGATTTTTTTTCTAAAGAGTCTAATTTCTTTTCATTATTGTTAAAGCCTGGTGGGTTATTGGTTGTAGGGTTAGGCCTAGTGTTTGATTGATTAAAGCTAGGACCACCTACATTTAGACCTTATGATCATGAAAAATTAGGATGGTTTCTCCATCCTAAGTTATAAGTGGATGCATAGGAATTATTATTTGATCTTTTGATATGCTGCATTAACCCATGCAAACTTATTTTCTATTAGTTTAATCATGAAGGGACATTCCTTTATAACAGGATCTGGTGCACTGCAACTATTGCACATGGGTACAAACACTTGGTTTACATTGACTGATCTCTATAATTCTAAAGCCTCTAATCTTCATTATAAAGCAGCTATTTTGGCTTCTGTAGCTAGGGTTATGTTAGGATTAGTGATGCTCCCAAGTCTTGGGAGGCCACTAGAGGAGTCAAAGTATTGGCTCCAAAAGACTAGGACAGGTGTCATCCTAAGGCTAGGATTGGTTTGATTCTAGGGTGGAGGTTCAACGCTCCACGATCATGAAGACCTGGTTTGTAGGTCTCATGGGAGCTACTTAAAGTTTGGATCAAGTTTGGATCCATGGGATTGAGTGCATGATCAGACCATAGGTGTACATGAGTTTGGGTGAGTGCATTCAAACTAGGTTAGCCCAAAGAGTTTTTTACAGGTTACGATTTTAGTCCATGTACAGGTATATATATACATGTATATTGTAAACCCTAATAGTAGAGAAGTAAGATAGAGCCATTTTCTCCCACATCTTCCTCTCTCCAATTTCTTCACATGCCAAGGTGCCCTAAGGGGTGCGCCTCCAAGCACGGAGGTAGGAGGCACGCTCCAATCTTCCTTCAACCTCAACAACGTTAAGAGATCCTGCACGTCAATTGATATCAGAGCCATCTTGATGAGGAGGCGTGAAGGTGCGATCCAGCATAGGTATGGGAGATTCCATGGAAGAAAAAAAAATTATTTTGGGGGCCAGCAGGCGCTCCTTTCTTCCTCCTAGATCCGACAGTAGCTGGCGATTAGCCGTCGGTCTCAGCCTTGGAGGCCGACAATCAACGAACTGGCACTAATCTCCATGACTAGCCACTATTTTGGTGATCTGGTGGTCGAGCGAGATGTACGAAGGAGTATTCATAGGTGATCGATCTGGTGGTGATCACGACGTGCAGGATGGCGGAGATCCGAAGTTATGGCACGACAATCTTCTTCTCTAGGAAAGTTGCAGATGGTGGTGGCATCATCTCAGGTGGTGGCGCATGGTCGTGGGCGCGCATGTGAGCAGCAACAAGCAACTGGAGGTGGTGGCTGGTGGAACACGGCAGGAGGTGCACATGCAGCGAGAGCCGATCGGGAAGGTGGAAGGAGCAGGGGAGATCGAGTCATGATCTCCCCCTTTTGAGCACCATCGGCATCGATGCCACGATCGGGATGCAGTGGTTGATCAAAGGGAGGCTTCGTCTCTAAGGTCGGTGCCCAGATCCAGCAGCGGTTGTGCGGGCATATATTGGTCGGTGGCGGTCCTGGTAGCAGGCATTCTTTGTTTCTATTTTTGGATGGGATGAAGCCTGGATCCAATGATGGTGGGCCATGAACAGCAGCGGTGATGTGCCGTAGTGGCGGGATTTGGCACATGGAGCATGGATCCGGCATGGAGTAGCCTAGATTCTATGATGGCAAGCTGCGAACAATAGCAGTAAGGAGCCGCAGCATCGATCCGATAATTGTGGTGCTCGAATCTGGTGATCGCATGGGTAGGAGTTGGTCGGCGGCATTCCATGGAGGTGATCGGGTATTCTATTTTTGGGATGGGAGGAGGAAGGAGTCAATGGAAGAAAGGAGCCTGGAAGGTTCTAGGAGAGAGAAAAAAAAGAGAAAACCAAAAAAAGAGAAATGCTTGGAGATTTTTTATTTTTTATTTTCTCTTAGTTATTCGTGCTATTCTCTTGGATGCAGGTTTGAGTGCTAGTGATTTATTTGGTGTGTCAGAGGAGAGATCACTTAAGGGCTCGAGGTCAAGGTGGAGCTGAAGAAGCAACTATTCAATCTGGTTGAAGACTGTGAAAAGTAGTTGGGGTGTGTTCAGCGGTGCGACCGATTGGAGCTTTAGAGGTGATGGAGATGGATGATCCATGGAGGTCTAGCAAGTTAGGACTGGATAGTTGTAGAGTGGCGTAGAGACCAAGCAAGGAGTGCTGGAGTGCTGTAGTAGCACTACCCCAGAGGCACAGGGGCTGAGAGAGTCTCGACGGTGCAGCAGTCGAGGAGAGTATCTCAGCAGAGAGTGTCAGGAGCTTCTCAGAGAGATCGGAAGCAGGTCTCAAGAAGAGCCAGGGGGTCTTAGGGAGTATCAGGAGGTCTCAGAAATTCGGGAGTATCTTAGATCAGATTTCTTCTACAAGCATACCAGAGAGAGTCATGGTTCAATGGAGAATATTTTGTGTACAACAAGAGAGAATCCAGATACCTATGAGAAGATAGTGTCGAGACGAGACAGAGAGAGCTGGAGTGCAGCAATAGCACTTTTTTGGAGGCACGGGATTGAGAGAGACTCGGTAGTGCAATAGCTGAGGAAGGTATCTCAATAGAGAGTGTCAGGAGGCATCTCAGGAGGATTGGAAACAGGTCTCAAGGAGAGCCAAGGAGTCTCAGGAGCCTCGGGATGAGATAAGTGGGTCTGAGCTGATAAGTGATAAAAATACACTAATAAAAGTATTAAATTATAAAATAAATTATTTTTTTAAAAAAATTAATATTTTTATTAATTTCATATAGGAAAGAAGGCCATCAATATAAAGATCTTATTTTTCTAGATCAGATGAAATAAATTTCAAGCAAAATGGACTTCAAACGAGCCCAGAATTGAACTTCAAAGGAAAAGAAAAAAGTCGGTCGGTCCGGTTCAAACCGACTCAACAGACCGTCCGACCTAACCGCGCTCAGAATGATCACTCGTTGATGCCCAGCTTACGCCACACTGACGTCAAAATTTTTTATGGTGCACGGTGGACCGCTACAATAACCAGACGAGGGCATTTTGGGGATTTCATGTGGACAAGCGCACTCCAATTGGCTGAAGGAAGCGACGGTCAACGCAATGTCGGGTTCACACATGATCTACAAAGGGTATTCTAAGAATTTTGCCTGATCCAATGGATGTTGTTTGCTAGAATTTGATCGAATGGTGGAAATCTGTGCACTGATGAATTGTGGATGCAGCTCCCGGTTGAGATCTAATGGTGAAGATGCGTTACTGGTTTTAAACCAAGAATTAGAGGCTTCTTTGGGCACGATCTGCTGGCTCAAATTTGATCTTCAAGGCTGATCCAATGGTCCAAACAAATTCTTACTTGATTTGGATTTTTAAAATAATTTTTGAGTAGTTTTTGGTCCATTTGACTGACATCCAACGATCAGAATTGATCCAGGGTTGGTTTTAGTTATTTTGAGAGTTTTAAACCCGATTTCAATGGGATTTCGACCTAAGATCACCCAAATTAGCCTATTTAAAGGCCTGCTACCTGGGGTTGTCTGAGGAAGGAGGCAAAGAAAAAAAAAGAGGGAGTTGAAAATAAAGAGAAAATAAGGAGAAATAGAAAGAACAGAGAAAGAGAGAGAGGTTTAGGGAGAGAAGAGAAAGAGTTTTTATTCTTGTTATTTTTCTTTCCTCTTCTTTTCTTCTTTCGAAGGCCAATACATAAAATGACTTTCTTCTTCATCGAGTTCTCCACACCAAGAGCAACGGACAACCAATTTCAGCGAATAAATAGTCTAATTTTTTCATACTTTTTATTTTATTTATTATTTTTGTACTTGTTATCGTGAACTAAATTTTTTTTTACTAAGGCTAAGGTGTAGCCACTCTTTTGATACAATATTTAGTATGATTTATTTTTAATTTTAAATTTTATTCATGAGGAGTATATAAATTTGATCTTAATGCTTTTAGATTATTGGCCATCTTCTAATTGATCTGATGAACATAGATGATATGGATCAAGTACATCTATATTATTGCTTCTTGATTATATACCTTGTATGATGAATCGAATTAGAATTCATATGCATGCAAGAATTTTAGTGTGCTTTGGACGTAGCGTATTTTAATTAGAGGGTTTTACAAAACTTAATGCATCGATATTTATTTAAATTACACCTAGATCAAAGGATAATTAATAAATATTGATAGTTTTGCTATGTCTGAACCAAAGGATAGTGAATAAACTAGGAGACTCCATTGTCACATGAAATAAAATTAACCTAATACTCTAAATATTTTATTGACTGAGTTGGTGAATCGATTTTCTTAGTAACTTATTGCTCTTAAGTTTCAAACCCTAATAATTACACTCTCTTTATTTCCTTATAATTTTTAATTATTTTTTTATTTTATTCTTTATTTTTTTTATTCTCATAAATTGGTCTTCTAAATAAAGTATAGAAAAAAGTTTTTCAGTACTTATTTTTCAATCCTCTAGAGATGATACTCTACTCACTCACTTTATTACTTGATCGACTGGTGTACTTGCCATAGCTATAGATTAGTACGCATCAAGTTTTTAGCACCGTTGCCGGAGATTGTGTCTAAAATAATATTAAAATTTTGATCCTAGCTTTACTTTAGAATTTTATTTTAAATTTTTATTCTTACTTTATTTATAAATTTATTCAGTGCATGACACGTACTGGATATAGTAACTTACTACCTTTAGATCTAAAAATTGAAAGGACCATCAGAAGACTACAACAAGAAAGAAACATGATAGCTGAAGATCCTAACGACATCAATCTGGGATTAGATATGATGACTGAGGGACAACATGAAGCTATTCAAGTAGCACATCATCCATAAAATGATTACATCACACCATCTGTAGTCGATGCAGCTTCGAGCATCAGGAGACCGTCTATGCGAGCAAACAACTTCGAAATAAAATTGGCGATGATCCAGATGATTCAATCAACTATCCAATTCAGTGGACACGTGCATGATGATCTGAATGCCCATACTTCTAACTTTCTTGAACTTTGTGATACTTTTAAAATTAATGGAATGTCGAATGATGCTATTAGATTAAGGTTATTTTCTTTCTCTTTACGAGACAAAGCTAAAAGTTGGCTTCATTCTCTTCCTACAGGTTCTATCATAACTTGAGATGTCCTAACCCAAAAATTCTTAGCCAAGTACTTTTCACCTTCCAAGACTACCAAGATGCGCAATGATATCACTTCTTTTGTGCAAATGGACATGGAGACGCTATATGAGACTTGAAAGCATTTCAAGGAACTACTGAGGAGATGTCCACAATATCAACTACCCGTATGGCTTTAGGTACAAATTTTCTATAATGGTTTATCTCCTACTAATCATTCTATGATTGATGCAGCAGTAAGAGGAACCATTAACCAAAAAATAGAGAAAGAAGTCTTTGATCTGATTAATGAGATGGCATCAAATAGCTATCAGTGGCAAACAGAATGCATGATGCCGAAAAGACTAGCAGCTGTACAGCGAGTAGATTGCATGCCAACCTTACTAGCCGAAATTGCAACCCTTAGAGTCGAAGACAATAATTTGAAGGGAATAGCTATGCATGTTTAGAGCATCACTTGTGACCTATGTGGAGGAAGACACGATACAAGCAACCACCAGACAGGTAATTCTTTTGCTAAAGCAACTGATACAGCTAATTATGTTGGTAATTTTTTCAGACAACTATCTTTTGCTAAAGCAACTGATACAGCTAATTATATTGATAATTTTTTTAGACTGCAATAAAATAATTCTTACTCCAACACATATAATCAAGGGTGGAGGCAGCATCCAAATTTTTCATAGAGCAATCAAAATACAGCACAACAGCCACCCTCGGAATTCCAAGTACTTGAAAAGAAGTCCAACATGGAGGAGCTGATGGTCAAAGTCATGCAAAACCAAGAAGCAACTATAAAAAATTTGAAAGCCAAGCTTAGGCAGGACCAAGCAGCAGCAATTCGAAACTTGGAGATGCAAATAGACCAAATGGCTAAGATAATCTCTAAGAGATCTCAGAGATCCTTGCCTAGCAACACGGAGACCAATCCAAGGGAGCAAATCAATGCTATCACCCTAAGAAGTGGTAAAAAGCTAGAGGAGCCACATTAGAAGAAAGAGATTGAAGAGCCAACTACAAATAAGGAACCATCAACTAAAATTCATCAGTCACCAAAATAACCAGTAGATGGATGGTTTTTAGGTATACAGTTTGCCGATCCAAATGTGAAGCCCTATGTGCCACTACTACCATTCCCAAAAGACAAATACAACATCCAGATAAGAAATTTTTTAACTTTTTTAAAATTTTAAAGAATTTACATATTAATATTCCTTTTGTAGATGCTATCACTCAAATGCTCAGGTATGCCAAGTTTCTCAAAAAAATTCTAATAAATAAGAAAAAGCTGAAGGAGTATGAGAGAATAAATTTGAATGAAGAATGCTTAGCAATACTTTAAAATAAATTATCATAGAAGCTAAAAGATCTAAGGAGTTTTACTATCCCTTGCATTATTGTTGATTGTAGTTTTGATAAAGTTTTATGTGATTTAGGAGCAAATATTAATCTCATGCCTTTTTCTATTTTCAGAAAGCTGGGTCTAGGAGAACTGAAGCCTACCACTATTACTCTTCAATTAGCTGATAGATCCATCAAATATCCAAGAGGTATAGTGGAGGATGTCTTGGTAGAGATAAACAAGTTTATTTTTCTTGTTGATTTTATTGTTCTTGATATGGAAGAAGATTATGATGTAACCCTTATCTTAGGGAGACCTTTTTTAGCTATTGGAGGAGCTTTAATAGATGTTCAACAAGGAAAATTAATTCTTACAATCCAAGATGAATAAGTTACTTTTAATATTTTCAAAGATACTAAACATCCTGATGATAATCAAACTTATTTTCTAATTGATATTATTGACAATTTAGTATATAAAAATTTTGTAGAAAATAGGTTTGAGACTATGAAAGCTAGCAATGTCCAATTGAAAGAGGGATCGATCAAATATGAAAGTATTCCAATTGAAGTGGCGCCGGATTGATTCAACTCAGAACTCAAAGAAAGTCAAGCTGAAGACTATAAATCAGAACTACTAGATAGGTTATTTCTTTTCTTTTTAGTTTTGATTATTTTTTTTATTTTTTAGTAATTTATTGCTCTTTTACTATTTTGATGTGTATTTTTAATTTTGCAAAGAAAAATCAATGAGAGCTCAAGCCAAATTTCAAAGCTTCAATAGAACCAGACTAAACCAAATCATGTGTATTCCTTCCTGTCCTTTATTGTATTCTTTATTTTTCTTTTTCCTTTAAGATAATGTAGAATAAGTTAGAGAGTAAAAACAAAAAGCTTTTTAAATCATATATTAAGAAGAAAATCTTAAGCAAGATAGACTGAACAAATGATAAAAGATAGAAGTATCTGCTAATGAATGTAATGAGTTAAAGAAGTAGATTAGTTTGTCAGACTTTTAGCAGCCTACTTAGGTCATCAAAAGACTATTAGCACTTCTAATTGCACATGCATACTAACAAAGCAAAGTAGGTATTGATTATAAGGCCAACTGAGGATTCAATACTTGAATTTAAGGAAAGAGCTACCTGCCTAAAAATAAAGTATAAAAAATAGAGTATATGTGGATTGCCCAAAGCCTAGTAACTGGATCTCTACACCTAAGTCAAGTGTGGAGATTCACGTAAAATGGTGGAGGGAAGGCCAGGATGCTCAGTAAAAAAAAAAAAAAATGAGGCAGTGTGAAAGCTATCTTAATTTATGAGTATAAAATTAAGAATGTATAGAAAATTAATCAAAATAGGTGATAAGAGAGGATACTTTTGTCCTTTAAATTAACACTAAAATGCTAAGTTAGTCATCACGAACACAAGTGCTATAGATCTTTGATGTAATCTAAGGAAGTTGTTAATTATACTGACTGCAAAATTTGCTTCTGAAGCTTAATGCTTAGTTAGTGATATTTTCTAAACTTTTTGATCTTTAACTCTAGATTTATCTTTTTGATGGATGATCTTATTGAAACATGGTATTAAATAAAGCATTGCTAAGGAACTAGTAATGACTAAGTTGGAGGGTGTGATAAGTGGTAAAAATACAGTAATAAAAATATTAAATTATAAAATAAATTAATTTTTTTAAAAAAATTGATACTTTTGTTAATCTCATGCAGGAAAGAAGGCCACCAACATGAAGATCTTATTTTTTTGGATCAGATGAAATAAATTTCAAGCAAAATAGACTTCAAATGAGCCCGAAATTAAATTTCAAAAAAAAAAAGTCGATCGGTCTGGTTTAAACTGGCTTAGCAGACTGCCTGGCCTGATCGTGCTCAGATCGATCGCTCGTTGACACCCAGCTTACGCCACGCTGACGTCAAAATTTTTTACAGCATATAGTGGACCGCTACAGTAACCAAGCGAGGGCATTTTAGAGATTTCATGGGGATAAGCGTATTCCGATTGGCTGAAGAAAGTGGTGGTCCATGCAATGTCAGGCTCATGCACGATCTATAAAGGGTATTCTAAAAATTTTGCCTGATCCGATGGATGTTTGTTGGGATTTGATAGAATAGTGAAAATCTGTGCACTGACGAACGGCGGATGCAGCTCCTGGTTGAGATCCAACGGTGGAGACGTGTTACCAATTTTAAACTAACAATCAGAGGCTTCTTTGGGCATGATCTGATGGACCATATTCAATCTTCAAGACTGATCCAATGGTCCAAATGAATTTTGACTTGATTTAGGTTTTTAAAATAATTTTTGAGTGATTTTTGGCCCATTTGATCGACATCCAACAGTCAGAATTTATCTAGGTTTTTTTTTAGTTATTTTAAGAGTTTTAAACCCAATTTTCAATGAAATTTTGACCTAAGATCATCCAAATTAGCCTTTTTGAAGGCCTGCTACCTGCTATTGTCAGAGGGAGGAGGCAGAGAAAAAAGAGAGAGTTGAAAATAAAGAGAAAATAGGGAGAAATAGAGAAAATAGAGAAAGAGAGAGAGGTTTAAGGAGAGAAGAGAGAGGTTTTATTCTTGTTATTTTTTTTTTCTTTTCTTTTCTTCTTCTGAAGGCCAGTACATAAAGCGACTTTCTTCTTCATTGAGTTCTCTATACCAAGAGCAATGGACAATCAATTTCAGTGAATAAACAGTCTAATTTCTTCATACTTTTTATTTTATTTGCTATTTTTGAACTTGTTATCATGAACTAAATTTTTTTTACTAAGGCTAAGATATAGCCACTCTTTTGATGTAATATTCAGTATAATTTATTTTTAATTTTAAATTTTATTCATGAGGAGTATATAAATCTGATCTTAATGCTTTTAGATTACTGGCCATCTTCTAATTGATCTGATAAATATAGATGATACAGACCAAGTATATTTATGTTATTGCTTCTTGATTACATACCTTATATTATGAATTGAATTAGAATTCATATGCATGCGAGAATTTTAGTACGCTTTGGATGCAACATATTTTAATTAGAGAGTTTCACAAAACTTAATGCATCGATATTTATTTAAATTACATCTAGATCAAAGGGTAATTAATAAATATTGATAGTTTTTCTATGCTTGGATCAAAAGATAGTGAATAAACTAGGAGACTCCACTGTCATATGAAATAAAATTAATCTAATAATCTAAATATTGTATTGACTGAGTTGGTGAATCGATTGCCTTAGTAACCTATTACTCTTAAGTTTAAAATCCTAATAATTACACTCTCTCTATTTTCTTATAATTTTTAATTATTTCTTTATTTTATTCTTTATTTTTTTATTTTCATAAATCGATCTTCTAAATAAAGCATAGGAAAGAGCTTCTCGATACTTATTTTTCAATCCTCTAGGGATGATACTCTACTCACTCACTTTATTACTTGATCGATCGGTGCACTTGCCATAGCTATAGATTAGCATGCATCAGCAGGGTTTGAGCTATAGTTCCTCTGGGCGTAATTGAAGTGATGGTTGGTGCAAGGGCAGAAGAGGAGAAGTACTAGGATGAAATTTTTTAGGATTCAGTCACTAGATTCAGAGGAGTTGGATGAGCTCCTGTATGTTTCGAAGGTGCTCGTGGGTTGCGAAGGTATCCAAGACAACTTTAGAGGGATCCATGGAGTGTGGAGGATCTGAAGGAGCAGCGATGATGTATGAGGTGCAGCGGTAGGTCCAGTAGTGCAGCGTTGGATGGTTAACCTCGGGTGACTCAGTAATAGAGTCAGATTCTTCTATGGCATCAGATGGACTTTGGATCAGATGGAGCTCCAGAGTGGTGGCTTCATAGGTGGAGCTCTAGAGAGGTGGCTTCAGAGTGGTGGCTTCACAGGTGGAGAGAAAGTTTGGCATGAGTTCAAAGTGGAGGAGTGTAGGAGGATTGATATTCTAGCACCAATGCCGGTGATGCATAGTTTCAAATGGAGCAGCATGTGCAAGTGGATAGGCATAGCTTTGATGAGAAGATCATGTCTGATGGTACAATATGTGTCGGTGCAGAAATACTATAGGTTCTCTAAAAAAGTTCAAAAAAAGTGATGCAGCTATCAAGCAGAAGGGATCCTACAATTTTAGGATGGTGCGAAGGAGCAAGCCAAGACTTTAGCTATGGAGATGGTCATTTCAAAGATCTCCAAGGATACACAGTAGCTGAAGAGGATTGATAGAGGCGTTAGAGTTTGCACAGTGAGCTATTTGGGTGCGCTACGGAGCATAGGTCGGTGTTACAGCCATGGGGTTAGAGCAAGAGGACATCAGTTCAAGATCAAGAAGTGTGGTGGAGCATGAGTCTTAAGGGCTATGGAGCATAGGTCAATGTTGCAGCTTGGGAGGTGAGGTGGCTTCGATGGGATGGTGTCAGCAGGATGGTGCAGACAGTTCACGTAGGATTTGCCAAGACTTGAAGCACCAAGATGGAGATTGTTAGGATTAGTAGTGCTTTCAAGTCTTAGGAGGCCACTGGAGGAGTCAGAGTGTTAGCTCTGAGAGACTAGAATAGGTATTGTCCTAGGGCTTGGATCGATTTGGTTCTAGGGTGGAGGTTTAGCCCTCCATGATCATGAGGCCCTGGTTTGTAGGTCTCATGGAGGCTACTCAGAGTTTAGATCAGGTTTGGATTCATGGGATTGAGTGCATAATCAGACCATGGGTGTGCATGGGTTTGGATGAGTGCATTCGAACTAGGTTAGCCCAGGGAGTTTTTTATGGATTAGAATTTCAATCCATGTATAGGTATATATATACATGTATATTGTAAACCCTAGTACTAGAAAAGTAAGATAGAGCCATTTTCTCCCACATCTCCCTCCATCTGGTTTTTTCACACACCAAGGTGCCTTAGAGGGCATGCCTCCAAGCACGGAGGAAGGAGGCATGCCGCAATCTTCCTTCATCCTCAACAATGTCAAGGAATCCTACATGTCAGGTTAATGGGACTTGGTGTATACCACCTCTTGCTGGCATAGGTTCCCTAGTTACTTCCCACTGTAGACTCTTTTCTGCTAAATCCTCTAAAAATTGCTAGCCTCATTAGGTTTCTTATGCATAAATAATTGACCCTGGCACATTGATTCCAGCATAGTCCTAGAACTTGGGTCTAGATCTTCATAAATGATTTGGCATAACCTCTATATTTCTATTCCATGGTGTGTGCATTGACTCAAGAGGTTCTTAAATCGATCTAAACACTTTCAGAAAGACTCTCCTTCTAATTGATAAAATTAATTAATTTTGTTTCTTAACTTGGCTATTTTGTGATGTTGGAAGAACTTCCTCAAGAATACTTTTACAAAGCCATCCCATATTATGATCGAGTGGTTGGATAAACTATATAACCAATTTTTAGCATTTTTCTTAAGGATAAAATTAATTAGCCTAAGTTTAATAGCATCATTAGAGAGTTGATGTATCCTCATAGTATCATATACTTCCTTAAATTCTCTAATGAACATATATGCATCCTCAATTCCGATGAATTTAGGATGCTTGTTGATGATTTAAGGTTTAATTTCAAAACTAGTTGCATTGCTCTGGGGTAATTGGATACAAGATGGTTAAGCTGACCCAATTGGATAGCAGAAGTCTTAGGATTTGAGATTCTTGATCTATGTCACTCATTATGGACTCGGAAATTTCTTGGATTAGGGTAGGGTTTGAATTTATTCTTACTAATCGACCAGATTCTCTTTTCTAAGTTGCTATTTTTTTTAATTTTAATTTATATAATTTTTTTAGTTTTAATTTTATATTTTTTAAAAATTTTTAGAGAGATGAGAGGAAAAAAAGAAGAGAGTTCTGAAGATGAGTCCTAAGGAGTTCTAAATCTAGAGATAAAAGAGAGAAGAGTGCTTTAATCATGTTTGAATTTAGTGTTAATTGCAATCAAGTTAAGCAAACATGGACTTTCTATTCTAGGGTTAGCCTAAATCTAAACAGCTCCTAACTATTCTAAGATGACCTTTAAGCACTCCAAGCTCAAAATTGGCTAACTGATTCGGCTAGATAAGTATAAGATGTAGGAGGTTTTCTGCTCATTGCTTTTCTTAGACAGTACTAACTGAGTTGGTCAGATCAGATAATGGAATCAATTAAAAATGATAATCTTTGAACCACTTATCTTAAACACCAAATAATTAACCAATTCGAATTCGGTCCAACTCTAGAATTTTTTTGTCCTAATAAGCTCGAATATCCTTAAGAGCCAATATCTAATTGATTTTAAGAATTAGGATTTGGGTTAATACAATATGAAGGATGGTGGTTTGTGGGATAAGAAAGGGTGATCAAATCCCCATCTTATCTTTTTTAATAGATTGTGCCCTTAGAGTATATTATGAATATGCAATGCAAATCAAATAAGATGTCCAAACATGTTAAAAGATTAATTTTATGTAATATTTATGGTTACTCTAAATTAAGAATTATGAGATGTTGGAGATGTTTTAAAGGTTTATGGTTGTGTCTTTTTATGGATTTTTTTTTTAAATTTTTGATTGTATGATTTTATAAAAAAAATAAATTCAAGTGATTAAGTCTTAAAAAGTAGTAAATTTATCTAAACTATGTAAAACAGAAATCAATATGAAAGACAGTAATAGCTAGATTAAAGAGCAAAAAAAATAATTTTTATTTTTTTAACTTTTTTATTTTTATATTAACTAATTAATTTTTAATTAATTGAAGTAACCATGCTATAATCCCCAAAAATGGCACCAAAAATTTCATTGCTTATCCTTATAGCATCAAATAAAAATTTAACCCAACTTATTATAGATTAGGATAGTGGCGAGTCAGATGTCGATTTCCTCGAAGATTGAAGGTTGAGTTGCATTCAATTTTAATTAAAAAAATTAAATTTAAATCAATCTTTAAAATAAAAATTTTAAATAGTAAATTAAAGAAAATTAATTATAATTTAGCAAATGAAAAGAAAGCAACTACTTAATTAATTAGGATTTTAAGATTAATTAAAAGTATTCTAAAATTTTGAATCCATCTCTAATATGATTATGATATTTTTTTTAATATAATAATTGATTATTTTTTAGATTTAGTTATGACTATAATTTATTTTCTTAGAGCATAAATTATATCTCTTGATAATGATCCATCTCCATGAAATCATAAATTATTCAATACTTTAATTCTTAAAAATTAAGAATATGATTTTTAATGATTTTTTTTAATAAAAATTATTAAATTAAGTATGGACTATATCTATCGATCATAATCCATCCTAATGAATATAATTTATTTAGATCTTTAATCAATAAATAGCATGTCAAATAATCAGGATCACATGCATAAAAAGATAAATTTTATTAAAAACTGAGCAAGTAAACATGTTTGCATAAAAGGTAATTACAAAAGGTTAAGAAAAAATTATAATCCATGTTAGAAAATTTCATCTACTCTCACAGAATCTAACTCCTTAGCCGCGCATGGTTGACGATCTGCTTTCTCTTGGTATCTTTAGAGCTCCTTTGATTGAAGGTTGGAAAAAGAAAGAAGGAAGAAAGAAAGAGGAGAAGACAGAGAAGAAACTATATTTTCTTTATTTTTGGCATAGAGGACTTCTCCTCATGTTGTAGGTATTAGAAGGTTTAAATAGAGGAAACAAGGAGCTAGTGAGTCCTTGTTGGACTCCATTTGGATTTTGGATCGAAATTAGAGAGCCTGAAGCTTCCTGGCCGTTGATTTGTGGTCAAACCATCCAAAACCAATTCAAAAGCCATCAAGATTAGCTGTGATCAATTCTTTAGATTTGATTTGCAACCATTGGATCACTGCCGACTTGATTTTCAACCATCGAATGGTGCCAAATCACCACTGGAGTCCCTAATCAAGTCGGAACATGTCTCTACCATCAGATCTCCACCAGCATCAATGACCACCATCCAATCATGCATCCTTGTGCTTGTAGACCAGTTGGACCAAGATTCTCAAAAAGGGTAGCCAATCACCGCCTGCCATGCTAGATTAAATGACCAAAATGCCCCTATATACCATGATGGATTTCATGTAAATCTCTTAGTGGTCCAGGTCCACCACGTGTTGCACGATGATTCACCATGCCTGCTGAGCTGGGTGGTCCACGCCTAGCTCCATGAACCGACCGGTCGGTCCACCATACACCAGCCTATTTTTTTTCTTTTATTTTCAACTTCTGGGCTTCATATCTTTTTTATTTTAGCTCCGATTGAAATTAAATTTATTCCATTAGAAACCATAAATTGAGCTCTTCACATTGATGGTTTTTTTCTTGTAAAACACTAATAAAAGTATTAATTTTTATTAATTAATATTTAATTTAATGCTATTATTTAGTAATTTATGATAATTATCATGATGCATTCTATTCTTGTTGTTGTATGGTCAAGCTTGGATGGTCTATTATATCACAGACAACTGCTTGTAGCCATCTTATGGTCAAAGATGCAGAGGAACTTGCAATGTAGGATAAGCTTGGATGGTTTGTTACATCGCAGACAACCGCTTGCAGCCACCACATGGTTAAAGGTGCAGAGAAACCTGTAATGCCTTATTTTTTAATGGCAGATTTGAGCCTTCTTTATATTTTCATGTATTGAGATTATCATGTATTGCTGGATGAGAATCAGGCAATACTTAAATCAGGAGACCAGCAGACCAACACATTATCATGTATTGCTGGATGAGAATTATTTTTTTATTGATACATTGCAGATGCTAACAATCTTTGTTATATATGAGTTCAATTTTGATCATCTTATTTTGTTTTGATAGATATTTTGTTTGAACCAATTTTTAGGTCATATGCTTGATTCTAGAGGTCGGAGCCATTCTAGCCAAGGACAGAGCTCTCGAGGAGAGAGCGATCATGCGGGTAGCTCGTATGGTTCCACACATCTCACACCGAATGATAATTAAACTCTAACACTTTAGATATTATTATTTTATTCTTTTTAACTAATATAATATTTTTTATATTAGATATTTTATGCTTAGATTCAAATGACAGGGGTCACCAGTGACCCCATAGTCACATGCAGTAGCGACCGGCTCACAAACATAGAGTCATGGTCGAGGACCTGCCTGTCTTGCGGCACCTCCAACTCAGTCGAAGAATAGATAGCTCATCAATGTTTAAAGCTGCTCATAAGTACTATAATTTTAATAATATATTTAGAATTTAGCCATTCTAGAGTTAATATTTATTTTTAAAATTAATTTTGTAGTATGTTTAGAGAGTCTAGAGTATCTCATGTGATTACTGGCATAATCCGATGATTGATACTAGGGTCGATGAATGAATTTTTTAGCTAGCCATCTGGAGCTCATGATGCAGCATGGAAGATATTTCTGGTAAGTCAAAACTAGTTTAATTTTTAAATTTTTGATATATTGATATTTTAATTATATATAAATACATGCTTGCTTCTATCTTGCAGAAGTACTATCGATTTGAGACTCCCTAAGATGAGGAGGCTGGCCGTCAGACCTTCGAGGAGGTGGCCATATGAAGGCTCCGAGATGGCCTCTATAGGCTCATGCAGTCCACCATCCAACACTCCGATTCCTAGTTACCATCGGATTGAAGGTCCTTCACGAGTCACTAGGTGTGGATGGATATATGGCAGGTCCTTTATGACCAGTGGAGTAGTGAGGAGTACTCCAATAGGTGGCAGAGGGCCCAGTAGATCCGAGTCCCTAGCAAGATTCAATCAAGCACACAGGCGGCTTGGTTGGCACACATTATAGCTGATAGACTAGTAAGAAATCAATACCAAAACTTTTCACTAGAACTATAAAAACTCTTATATGTATAATTTAATTTATTTAATTTTATTATTTACTTATTGTAGATATGGTACCTGGGCCATCCACCAGACCAGCTATAGTTGTAGTGGGCCACACACCAGTCTAGGAGGACTAGTGACTATTTAGATTCTATATCGCAATAGATCATGGTAAGAACTTCAAAGTTCATTTACTAATTAAGTTATTATAGGATCTGATTTTTATATTAGAATTAATATATTTTTGAACTATGTAAATGCGTTATGCGACATACGTTGCTGAGAGGTATGGTGATGACCCATCTTCTCAACCCTCTTTGACCTTGAAAAATAGCTCAGCACCATCGAGGGGGTGAGTAGGAGCTAGGTCATAGGATTCAGCCACAGCTTCGATCCTCCACCATCTCGATATTCTTTAGCATCCTCATAGGTCTCAACATTCCAGACCTAGAGCGACGTGCATATGGAGGAGGTTGTGTAAAGGCTTCTGAGCCAGCGACCTCAGAGCCTCCTAGATGCCATTTGCAATATAGTCATGAAGCTTCTTCAAGATCCGTAGTTGTGCGACCAACTAGACTCATCATCCCATCCATCATATCAGATAATTATATTATTAAATTTTTTTAATTATTTAAAATTTTTACTTTTAGAAGTTTCATATATTTAGGTTTGAGTCTAGAAAGAGAATTTAGGAGCTAAAAATTTAATCTAACTATTCAATCGATGGGCTGGAGGTTTCTATGGCTTCATATTATCGAATGAAACATATAGGAATAATCTATTCAAGAATCAGAGTATATCAAAAAATATGTTTTCATATTGAAACTTACTAATATTATTTTATATTTTTCATTATAGGATGCTAGGGTATTCAGCTCTCATCCATTAATTGTTGGAGAGGAGCAGAAGGAGGAGACGGATGATAATGAGGATTGGACCTAATTTTTTTTTTAATGTATTATATTTTTTTTGATATTGCTTGTAAAAAATTTATATAATTTATATTTTTAATATAATATAATTACTTTTAATTTTTTATTATCATATTATCTTTGAATTTTAATTATAACAGATATTAGGAGCCATAATTCATTATGATTAATTAAAATAGATTTAAAAAATATTATTATTAATTTTTTAAAAAATAAAATAAACTATTAGCATCAGTATTAGCAATGGCATTTGCCGTTGCTACTAATTATTAGTGACAACATTAGAGGCCAAATTATAATTACTAATATTTCTTAAAATATTTTATTTTATTTTATTTAAAAATTTAAAAAATTAGAGATGGCATTGGCGATGGTATTTTTGATCGCTAATAATTATTAGCGATGGCATTAGCCATGAAAATACCATCGCTAATATTTTTTAAATTATTTTTAAAATATTTGAGTTAAACATTAAAAATTAATTTATGATAAAATTATTTCATCTCTAAAACTGTCGCTAATAGTCTTATTAGCGATGACTAATTTTGCCATCACAAATAGTATCAATTAGTGATAAGAATTTTTTAGATTAGCTTTTATGATGGTATTAGCGACGATGGGGCTATTAACGATGGCAGAAGGACTACTAGCAATGGCAGTTCATCATTGCTAATAGTCTGGATTCTTGTAGTGAGTATAAAAGAAGAAAAATTAAGAAAAATCTCTCTCATTTTTTTTCTTCTAGATGCAAGAACAGCCCCAACAGGAAGAAGAAATCCCTCCTAGAGATGCTTCACACACTTGGTAGCACCCTAGGATTGCTCACAAGATGACCCAAGCCCTCTCTCAATTTCTCTTCCTCTTTTGGAAAAATCTGGTTGCTACTGTTGTCTCTTGAATGCACAAAATTTCACAGCCTTTGTCTGCTCTACAGCACCTTTTAAAGGCCTCAAACACAGTCTAGATCAAAGACTATGCTCTGATTAAAACTCAAGAACCTCCCTAGCTTGTCCAATCTTGGCTAGCATTCTCTTTGCCTCTCTGATCATGGCTGCACGCACTACAGGCCATTAGATCATGCAAAATAGCACTATAAGCTGCCTGAAATAGCTATGGACTGCTAAACAATACATGAAAGCTACATAGACCATGTCATATTGCCATAGACTGCTTCAAAAGCCACTATAGATCATGTGGGGGTGTGTGGACTGCATCCCCCACTCCTATGGACCGTCGATCTATGGTGGACCTTATTGGTATGGGCCACCTACACATGCTGGGCCTCCCATGTGTTGTCCCCCACGCGTGTGCACTGGGCCTGTGCACCTAGCTAGGCCTGTGGGCATTCTGGGTCATGCCAAGTCCATGGGTCACCCTCTCCTATGGGTTGTTCTTCATGTGGGCTTCTTTGGATCTTGATTATATCCAATCAATTAGGTAGATTAGGCTCCATCATCCGACAACTCTCCTACTCGGGCACTAAGACATCCAAATATGCATCTACCTGAAATAAGACAAACTTCTATAATATAAGTTAATATTCTATATGATGCCTCCATTCAACTAAATTCAGAGGCCAATTGAGGCCTTACACAGCTCCAATTTCTCTATAGTGACCACTTTAGTCAATATGTTGGTTGAATTCTTTGAGTCCTAAATCTTTTTTAGTGACAAGCTTTCATCTTCAAGCAATACTCTGATAAAGTGATATCTCAGCTGTATGTGCTTTGTTCTTGCATAGAATATGGAATTCTTCGCAAGATGAATAGCACTTTGACTATCACTGAATAGTACACTATAACTTTACTCTATATCTAGTCTTTTCAGTAAATTTTGTAGCCAAATCATCTTCTTGCTGGCTTCTATGATAGCAACATATTCTATCTCGATGGTAAAAAGAGCCACGATCTTCTACAACTGAGAAATCCAGCTCACCACTATCCTGCCAATCATAAAAACATACCCAATCATGCTTCTCCTAGTATCAGCATTACCACCTAAGTCTGCATCTACGAATCCCTATAGTATTTGATAGCCACTCCTGCAGCATAAGCCAGTGTCCTTTGTACCTTTCAAGAATCTCAAGATCTACTTGATAGCTTTCCAATGTTGCTCATCCAGATTAGCTATGTATCAGCTCAAAGCTCTCACTGGTTGTCCAATGTCGGATCTCGTGCAAACCATCATATACATCAAACTGCCAACCGCTAAAGCATAAGAAATCATTGCCATTATCTTCAGCTCATCATCATCCTTAGATGATTGTTCATTTAAAAGCTTGAAATGATTGACCAAAGATGTCTTCATAGGCTTAGCATTTATCATGTTGAACCTGTCTAGCACCTTTTTGATGTAGCTACCTTGGATCAGCTTCAATGTACCTGCCACTCTATCTCTTTCAATTCTTAGCCCAAGTATTTATTTCATTGCACCCATATCCTTCACTACAAACTCTTGATAGATCCCTTTTTCATCTTTCAATCGATCGCATGTTCGGTTTGGCTATCAGTATGTTATCAATATATAAGAGTAAGATAATAAAACTACCATCGAGTATCTTAATATAATAGCAATGATCTTCCTGACACCTTGCAAAACTATTGTTAGTCATGAATCTATCAAATTTCTTGTATCATCATATAGGGGCCTGTTTCAAACCGTACAAGCTCTTTCTCAGCTTACACACAAGGTCTTCCTTATCAAGGACTACAAAGCTAATAGGCTGCTACATATATATATATCTTCATTTATCTCACCATGCATAGGAAAGCAGTAGTAACATTTAACTATTCTAAGTTCTCAGCAGCTACTATACTTTGAATCACTCTGATAATAGAAAGCTTAATAATAGGAGAAAAAATTTTAGTATAGTCAATACCTTCTTTCTGTTTGAAGCCTTTAACAACTAATCTAGCATTATACCTCTTGCTGCCATCATTCTCCTCTTTGATCTTATAAACCCACTTGTTGTGTAGAGTATTCTTTCCTTCTGGTATTGTACTGAGCTCTCAATTAAGTTTGATTTTTGCTCAAGGACTGCATCTCGTCCTTCTTGGCTAGCTCCCACTAGACCAAGTCTTTGCTCTGCACAGCTTCCTCATAGCATTCAGGTTCACCGCCATCTGTTAACAACAAATAATGAAAAGAAGGTGAATATCTTTTCGATGGCTTTGAGATTCTTGAATATCTCCTTAGCTAAGGTGTCTCTGGCATTAGTTTAGGATCTTTTTCTACTCTCTTGGTAATATCATCCTGTATAATCTCTTTCAATTTGACTTGCTCATTCTCCTTAATAATCTCCCCTGCACTATCAAGATCATCCTTATCCTTATAGAGGTTTCTTTAATTGTAGATCACATCCTTGCTTCTGATGATTTTTCTATCCTGCTTACTCCAAAACTTGTAGCCTAAATTTATCAGTGCAATATCCAATGAAAAAACACTTCTTTGATTTTGCATCAAGCTTGTCTTTCTTTTTAGCATTGATGAGCACATAAGAAATATGGTCGAAGACCTTTAGGTGAGATAAATTTATTGACTTTTATGTCCACTCTTCTTCTGATAGCTTGTTATCAATAGAAACTGAGGGACCTCTATTTAATAGGTAAGCAGTGCTAACTACCTTAGCTCAGAACATCTCGAATAAATCAACATGAATCCTCATGCTCTTGGCTCTTTTGTTCAAGGTTCGGTTCATATGCTTAACTACCCCATTTTGTTGTGGCATGCTTGGGATAGTCTTTTCCATCTTGATTCCACTTGCTGCATAAAATTTCTTGAACTCGGTGCTATCATATTCACCTCTATTATCTAATCTTAGGCACTTTATTTTCTTACCAGATTCATTCTCCACTAGACTCTTTCAATTTCTAAAAGTAAAAAATATGTCAGATTATTCTTCAAAAAATAAACCTATATCTTTTTGGTGGAATCATCGATGAGTGTCACATAATATCGTGCGCCTCCAAGGGATGTGACCGGAGAGAGACCTTACACATGTGTGTATAAGCTCCAGCAGCTTTCTTGCCTTTGGTGTTCCACCAATTTTTGAGAAACCAACTTTCATATGCTTTCTAAGAATACAATTCTTATAAAGACCAATATCAATAGACTTTAAATTTGTCGGCTTGCCCTTCTTGAATAGTACCTACATACCTTTCTCGCTTATGTGACCTAGTTTGCTATGCTACAACTCTAAATTTGTGTGTGCCAGTGCTACTAAATATCTAGTGTTACTGGTCATCCCAACTTGCTTTCTTGTTCTTTGGGTTTTGATTATGTCTAGTCAATTGGGTGGTTTAGGCTCCATCATCCAACAATGCCCTATGGCCACTAGGCCATCGGTGTCCCACACGCAGCCTCCTGTGGGGGCCTGACCAGGCCATTTAGCGAATGGGTCAGTGGCCATAGCTACTGCCATGCTAGAGGTAGCTAGCCTTGCGACTGCTGCTGCTGCCTCTCGGGCCATCCAGTGAATGGGTAGTGGGAGCTTCGAGGGTAGTAGCAATGGATGGTGATGGTAGCGATCCCTGCAGCCCACGGCATTTTGGTGTAGCAACGAGGGCTGCGGTGAAGGGAGGCAAGGACTGATGGATCAAACCGATAGTGGAGATGATGTGGAAGAAGACACTAGTGACGACCCCCTCATCACTACAGTCAACCATCTAGTCACCATCGATGGAGGAGGAAGCTAGAGAAAATTAGAGCGATCGGTTGGCCACCCATTGACGGCACGAGAAGTCCCTCTCGCGATCAAGGAAGAAAATGAAACCCTAAATGGGTTTAGATTTTGGGTTCAAACTCGAAATCCGAAGTCCAATATGGACCCATTTAATAAAAAAAATTTTGCATTTATGCCCCTGATAAAGTTTAAATTCTGAAAAGGTCCAAATTTAGCTTAAATTTGTTATAATTTAGTCTCTAATAAATTAATAAATTATATTAAAGTTTTTATCATCTTTGTGATAGTTTTAAAGCTGCTATTTTATAGAAAAGTCTATATTCTTTTATTATTTATAGTTGAGTCCTTTATTACTGTAATTTGCTCATTTTTTATCTGATTTGAGCTATTTTTGAACTATTGGACTTATGATGGTTTGAGAAATATTATGGTTGAGTTTCTCATATAAGATAAAATATTATTTAAATGATAATTTTGCTTACTATTACACTGTTTAAGTATATTTTTGTATAGCTCCAAAGAGCCTGGAGTACTCTATGAATCTTGGATAGCTGAGTCATTGAAAGTTAATGATTTTCTTTCTTATTACAGTCCTAGAATTACATAAAAGTATGTCTATTATAGTTGACCCAAAGATGACTCTAATTAGATGCTAAATTGATAGTTATTGATTGACTAATTCGAACTGTATAAAGATAAAGAGTACTACATCTAAAGTTGGGAATAATCTTAGATTTTTGTAATCATAGTTAGTTAAACCACTGAAAGAATAACTAATATGATGGATCATAGTTTAAATATAAATTATTTATTCATACTATAATTATTATTCTTGCTTACATATTTTATATTATTATTGATCATAAAATTTTTATAATTTACATTGATTATTATGTTTAAATTTATGATTAAATTAGTTGTGACACTTATTATATGCTATAATTCTTATCCAAAGATGTTTCATCATTATGTAATAAGTATTGTTAGCAAAATTATATTTTAAAATCTATATCATGATCATAATTATGAGCATGTTTTTTTTTATTTTTAGGTATGATTCCTGCTTCACTTTCGTCGCATCTATCTAATATTTTCATACTGAATAGATCAAATTATCTTGATTAGCATGAACAGCTTTCCATTGTATTAGGATATCTAGACTTAGATTTAGTCCTTCGTAAACCTCAGCCTGATCCACGTACTCCCACTAGTTCTTTTGATTAGAAAGAATTATACAAAAAATGAGAGCATTCTAATAGATTATCTCTCATGATTATTAAGAGTTCTATAGTAAGAGACATTAGAAGATCTATTATTGATAATGAATTGACCTCTAGATATATTTTCTCTGTGGATTAGCAATTTACCAAATCAAATAAAACCTTAGCTGGTATCCTAATGAATAAGTTAACCTTTATACAATATGATAAAATTTCTGAAGTGCAAAAGTACAGTATGAAAATGTATGATATAGCCAGAAAACTGAATAATTTGGAAATGACAGTATCTAAAAACTTTCTTGTCCAACTCATTCTTAATTTTCTTGCATTGTAGTTTATCTAATTTAAAATTTATTACAACACATATAAAAAATCATGATTAATGAATAAACTCATCTTTTAGTATATACAAGAGGAAGAGAGATTGAAATAGAAAGGTGTCTCGGTTGTTCATATGGTCATAGAGGAGCATCCAAAATGGAAGAAGGTAAAGAAAGAAAATAAATGATCAAGCAATCTATCAAAAAATAGTTCTCACAAATGGAGATATTTCTTCTATAATAAGTAGGGACATGTTAAGAAGGATGGTGAGAAAAGAAGAAAGTGGTTTGAAAAGAAGGGTAGTCCCTTATCAGTTATTTGTTTTGAAACCAACTTTATTGATGTTCCTTCTAATACTTGATAGATTGATTTGGGTGCTATAATTCATATTTCTAATTCAATATAAGAATTTATTTCAAGCCATAAACCAAATGACCAAGAGCAATGGATTTTTATGGAGAACTGGATAAAGTTTAAGTTCATTTCAGTTATTACAGATACTTGATTCCAATTATATCTATATGATGTCTTTTATATTTTTTTAGTATCTAAAAATTTAATTTCTTTATCAAAACTTGATTTAGAAAATTATTCATTTACCTTTGTAAATTCAAATTTTAGATTGATAAAAAAATTTATTTTGGTTGGTACTGAAACTTTGATCGATAGATTATATAAAATGAATTTGAATCTTTCTTTTGCACAATCTTTACTTACTTTAAATATTAATGTTAGAATGAAAAGTGGTATTGTGAATGAGAGTTCTTCAATGTTATGGCATATGCGATAGGTCACATTTCAAAAAAAAAGGATGACTAGATTGATTAAGAAAAGTATTCTATCAAATCTAAATGTTAGTAATTTTGGAATGTATATCGATTGCATTAAAAACATAAATTAAAAATTATAAAAGGTATGTCACTAGAAGTTAAGGATTCTTAGAATTGATACATATTGATATATGTGGCTATATTTTATCTTATTTTAGAGGGCAAAGATATTTCATCACTTTTATTGATGATTTCTTATATTATGGTTATATTTTTCTATTACATGAAAAGTTCAAAGCTTTTGAAGTCTTTAAGGTATTAAAGCTGAAGTAAAAAATCAATTAGACAGAAAAATTAAGATTGTGATATCTGATAGGGATGGTGAATATGATGGAAAATATGATGAATCTAGCCATAATCTAAATCTTTTACCAAATTTTTTAAGCAGGATGGCATTGTAGCATAATATACTGCTATGAAATCTCCAAAAAAATGATATATGATTGAAAGGCATAATCATACTTTGATGGATATGATGAGGAGTATAATTAGTAATTTCTCATCATCCTTGAATTTGTGAGGAGAAGCCTTGAAAATTGGTATGGATATCCTAAATTGGGTTTCTAGCAAGGCCATTCTTAAAACTCTTCTCGAGTTATGGATGGATAGAAAACCGTCTTTAGCACATTTACATATATGGAGTTATTCTATAGAAGCTTGATTATATAACCATAGAAAAAAATTTAGACTCTAGAAATGTTAGTTGTTATTTGATTGAGCATCCAGAAAGGTCAAAAGATTTTACTTTCGAATTATGGATAGATAGAAAATCATTTTTAGCACATTTACATATATGGGGTTGTTCTATAGAGGCTTGATTATATAATCATAGAAAAAAAATTTAGACTCTAGAAATGTTAGTTGCTATTTTATTGAATATCCAGAAAGATCAAAAGATTTTAGATTTTATTGTCCATCACACACCACTAGAATTATTAAAATTAAAACTATTAGGTTCATTAAGAATGGTGAAAATAGTGGAAGTGGTGAATATATAATGCTATGTTAGAGGAAATAAGAGAATCTTTTCCTATTAAAGTGACACCTAGAGATGTTCCATATGAACCATTTCAAACTAAAATTGTAGAACATCAACAGATGGTTGATACATCACTTTCTGAAAAGTTTGTCAATGAATCTGACCCGATTGAAAATAATCATAATATTGATATTGAATCTGGAGTACTACATAAATCTACTAGAGTTAAAAGATAGGCCATTCCAGATAATTATGTTATTTATTTACAAGAATATGATTATGACATTGGGATAAAGGATGATCCAGTTTTATTTAAGAATGCGATGAATAGTGATGATTCTGAACTTTGGTTGGATGCCATGAAAGATAAGATAGAATCCATGATTAAGAATCAAGTTTGAGAACTTATTGAATTGCTTGAAGGATTTAAGCCCGTTGACTATAAGTAAATCTTTTAAACTAAAAGGGATTCCAAAGGCAATATCAAAAGATATAAGGCTAGACTTATAGCAAAGAAATTCACTCAAAAAAAGAACATCGATTATCATGAAACATTTTCTCCTATTTCTAGAAAAGATTCATTTAGAATCATTATGGCATTAGCGGCATATTTTGATTTAGAGCTAAATTAAATGGACGTTAAGACTGTGTTCTTAAATAGGAATTTAAAGAAAGAGGTGTATATGGAATAGTCTGAAAAATTTTTAGTGACTGAAATGTAAATTAAAGAAATTCATATATAATCTTAAACAAGCTTCCAGATAATGGTACTTAAAGTTTAATTATATCATTACTTCATTCGAATTTAAGAAAAATATTACTGATCAATATATATATCTAAAAGTAAATGAGAATAAATTTATATTTTTGATTTTATATATGGATGATAACTTACTAGCAGTAATGATTTGAGTCTCTTGTAGAAAACTAAATTTCTTTCTTAACATTTTGACATGAAAGATATAAAAGATGCGAACTACAACAAAACTTATTTTTAATGACAATTAATTAGAGACAAAAGCCTAATTGCCATAAATATAATTTAAGAAATCAAAATTTAGTGGCAAATAAAAATAATTACCATTAATGTCTATATTTTATCAATAAATATATAAATTATCATTATAAAATATATTTATACTGGTATTTATTAGTAATTATCATTATAAATCATATTTATACTAGTATTTATTAATAATTATCATTATAAAATATATTTTTATTTAATTTATTAATAATTATTATTATAAGATATTCTTACTTATATTTATTAATAATTATCATAATTTATTTATTATTTATATATTTATTTATTTTGGCAATTTCAATCATACTCTCCTTTTTCTTTTACGCTTGAAAAATATATTTTTTTTGCTTTATTTTTCGTGCAGTCGTTCGAACCCGCGCACTAACTCAGCCCGCATAAAATATCTTTGCTTTCCTTCAGTTCGTCCCCAGTAAAATCCTCGTGCCCTAGCTGCTGCTCCGGTCGTCGTTGCCGTCGCCGCCGATCATCTTGGCTGACCTTGCCTTGAAAGATCGGGCCATCATCCTTCTTGCTTCATTGCACATGGACGGCAGAGAAACAACGATGCGTTCTAGATACTCCGCCGGCACTTTTAGGCTTAAAATTTTTTCCAACACCTCATTTTTGTGGACCAACCAAGTCCCATACCGCCCCCTCTCCTCTCTTCTTAGACCCAACCTCTCCTCCTCTTCCCACTTTCCGGCAATCCCGTCGCTGGAATCTGTCTCCATGGCGAGGATTGTCGGTCGAACTCTCCCTCTGGCCACCAGATCACCTGTCCATCCTCCTCCTCCTCCTGCGCTGATCGCCACCGCTCTCTAGTGGCGGCTGCGGGGTGTTCCGATGGCCTCGTCGCATCTCTCTGCTTCGGTTCTTTGCTCGCCTTTCTCTTCCGATTCTCAGAGAAGGGGATTTCATGTCTCGTCCAGGTATTCGCGATCACCGGTGCTCTTCGGGGGTTCTTCTGGTCGCTGAGGGAATCTCAGAAGATGAGGCAGAGGCTGGCGGCCAAGAAGCAGGCGCTCAAGGAGAAGCTGCTAGAACTCAACGTCAAAATCGACATCGAAGAAGAACTGCCCAACGATCCTGAAGTTTTGGTAACTCAACATTGATTCATTTTTCTCTTAGATTAGCTGCGGTTGGGGAATAATGGACTTCCAGATTTGCTTTTTATTGATACTTAGGTTTTTAAGGTGATAAAAGTATATTCCTGAGGGAAATTAGTGATTTCATGGTCATTGGTTGATATTAAAAGTGGAATAATGTTCGAAGCATGTATATCGTTTTACCAAAATCTTATCTTTATTACAACTCAAGGACAGCTCTTTCTTTCAACCAACCACAATGCTTACAAATGACAGCGCTCGGAGGTATTTATTTATTTATTTATTTTTGTAAAGAGTTGATTATAACTGTATTCTATGCTCACAGGTTTCCATGTATCAAAAAAAAATTAAAAGTTATAAAAGATATGCCACTAGAAATCAAAAACTCTTAGAATTGATATATATCGATATCTATGGCTATATTTCATTTTATTTTGAAGGATAAAGATATTTTATCATTTTTATTGATGATTTTTCATATTATGATTATATTTTTTTATTACATGAAAAGTTCGAAGCTTTTGAAGTCTTTAAGGTATACAAAGCTGAAGTAAAAAATTAATTGGATAAAAAAATTAAGATTATGAGATCTGATAGAAACAATGAATACGATGGTAAATATGATGAATCTAGCCATAACCTTTTGCCAAATTTTTTAAACAAGATGGCATTATAGCATAATATACTATGTTATAAAATTCCTAAAAAAAATACTTTGATGGATATGATAAGGAGTATAATTAGTAATTCCTCATCATCCTTGAATTTATGAGGAGAAGCCTTAAAAATCGATATGCACCTAGCAAGATCATTTCGTTATGGATAGATAAGAAATTGTCTTTAGCATATTTACATATATGGGGTTATTCTATAGAGGTTCGATTATATAACCCATAGAAATAAAAAATTGGATTCTAAGAAATGCTAGTTGTTATTTTATTGGGTATCCAGAAAAATCAAAGAATTTTAAATTTTATTGTCCATCACATACCACTAGAATTATTAAAACTGAAACTGCAAGGTTTATTAAGGATGATGAAAATAATGAGAGTGGTGAACTACATAATGCTATGTTAGAAGAAATAAAAGAATCTTTTTCCATTAAAGCAATACTTAGAGATGTTCCGTATGAACCAGTTCAAACTAAAATTATGAAATATCAACAGATGATTGATACATTACTTTCTGAATAGTTGTCAATGAATCTAACCTGATTAAAAATAATCAAAATACTGATATTGAATCTGGAGTATTACATAGATCTACTAGAGTTAAAAGATAGGCCATTCCAGATAATTATGTTATTTATTTACAAGAATATAATTATAATATTAAGATAAAGGATGATCCGATTTTATTTAAGAATGCCATGAATAGTGATGATTCTAAACTTTGATTGGATGCCATAAAAGATAAAATGGAATTCATGAATAAGAATCAATTTGAGAACTTATTGAATTGCTTGAAGGATTTAAGCCCGTTGATTGTAAGTAAATTTTTTAAACTAAAGAAGATTCCAAAGGCAATATCAAAAGATATAAGACTAGACTTGTAGTAAAGAAATTTACTCAAAAAAAAGACATCGATTATCACGAAATATTTTTTTCTATTTCTACAAAGGATTCATTTAGAATCATTATGGCATTAGTAGCTTATTTTGATTTAGAGCTACATCAAATGGACATCAAGGCCGCATTCTTAAATGAGGATTTAAAAAAAGAGGTGTATATGGAATAGTTTGAAGGATTTTTAGTACAAAAAAAATAAAAGACTAGAATATAAATTAAAAAATTCATATATGATCTTAAACAAGCTTTCAGATAATGATACTTAAAGTTTAATTATATCATTACTTCGTTTGAATTTAAGAAAAATATTACTGATCAATATATATATATATATTTGAAGGTAAATAAAAATAAATTTATATTTTTTATTCTATATATGGATGATAACTTATTAGCCAGTAATGATTTTAGTCTCTTATAGAAAACTAAATTTCTTTCCTAACATTTTGATATGGAAGATATGAAAGATACGAACTATAACAAAACTCATTTTTAGTGGCAATTAATTAAAGATAAAAATCTAATTGCCACAAATATAATTTAAGATATCAAAATTAAGTAATAAATAAAAATAATTATCATTAATGTCTATTTTTTTACTGATAAATATATAAATTATTATTATAAAATATATTTATACCAGCATTTATTAGTAATTATCATTATAAATTATATTTATATAGATATTTATTAATAATTATTATTATAAAATATATTTTTATTTGATTTATTAATAATTATCATTATAAGATATATTCTTATCGATATTTATTAATAATTATCATAATTTATTTTTTTATTTTTATATTTATTTATTTTTTTCTGCCAATTTCAAGCGTACTCTCCTTTTTCTTTCGCGCGTAAAAAATATTTTTTTCGTACACTCATTCGAACCCGCGCACTAGCTCAGCCCGCATAAAATATCTTTGCTTTCCTTCAGTTCGTCCCCTGTAAAATCCTTGCCCTAGCTGCTGCTCCGGTCGTCGTTGCCGTCGCCGTCGCCGTCGCCGTCGCCGTCGATCATCTTGGCTGACCTTGCCTTGAAAGATCGGGCCATCTTCCTTCTTGCTTCATTGCACATGGACGGCGGAGAAACAACGATGCGTTCTAGATACTCCGCCGGCACTTTTAGGCTTAAAATTTTTTCCAACACCTCATTTTTGTGGCCCAACCAAGTCCCCTACCGCCCCCTCTCCTCTCTTCTTGGACCTAACGTCTTCTCCTCTTCCCACTTTCCGGCAATCCCGTCGCTGGAATCTGTCTCCATGGCAAGGCTTGTCGGCCGAACTCTCCCTCTCGCCACCAGATCATTTGTCCGTCGTCCTTCTCCACCTGCGCTGATCGCCACCGCTCTCTAGTGTCGGACGCAGGGTGTTCCGATAGCCTCGTCGCATCTCTCTGCTTCGGTTCTTTGCTCGCCTTTCTCTTCCGATTCTCAGAGAAGGGGATTTCATGTCTCGTCCAGGTATTCGTGATCACCGGTGCTCTTCGGGGGTTCTTCTGGTCACTGAGGGGATTTCGGAAGATGAAGCAGAGGCTGGCGGGGAGAAGATCTTGAAGTTTTGGCAACTCAGCATTGATTCTTTTTTCTCTTAGATTAGCTGCGGTTGGGGAATAATGGACTTCCAGAGGTTTTTAAGGTGATAAAAGTATATTCATGAGGGAAATTATTGATTTCATGGTCATTGGCTGATATTAAAGATGGAATAATGTTCGAAGCGTGTAGATTGTTTTACCAAAATCTTTTCTTTATTACAACTCAAGGACAGCTCTTTCTTTCTACCAACCACAATGCTTACAAATGACAACTCTTGGAGGTATTTATTTATTTATTTTTGTAAAGAGTTGATTGTAACTGTATTCTATGCTCACTGGTTTCCATGTATCAATAATATTAACAATTCAAGGGCTACTTACCCCCAAATGGTCTTTGTAGATATTTGGGTCTGTTCTCTGGATGCTCTGGCAATGATTTTGAGACTGTTTTAGCGGAGATAGAGAAGGAAATGAGCATGGCTGATGTTACGACAGAATTGGGCTATGGTTGTACAATTGACACTTCACATTGCAAAGAGAAGCTCTCTCTTTTTCAGCCCCTCAATGATGTGACACTTTCTAAGCTACTTGGCACAATTGCTTGTACTCATACCGGTTTGAAGATGCCCAGAACACATATACAACATTCTGTGCTGCTGTTGGTGGCAGCTCAGTAAGTGATTCCTCATTGTTGAATTCATGGAATGTTGATGTCCTTGTAGATTCGATTAAGCAACTTGTAAGATAAATTTCTTCTTCTTTTTTCCCTCTGATTTGATAGCCATTGGTGTAGTAGAATGGAAGAAGATTGTGATAACATTTTTACATTTTTCTCTTTCACGGCATTTCGAATGCATGCTCCAAAAACAAATTGGAGACATGTCATGGAAAACCTAGAGCATGAGGGCTTTAATGTTCCTGATGAGAAATCATTTTGTCTTTTAGTGTCCGTATACACTAAAGCATGCGAGGTATTTATAAATTTCAAGCACTTCATCGTGGATCTAAAAGCCAATTGTCCTGACAATGTGTTCAACAAATGAAAATAAATCATGCAGGATCCATTTCCTCTCCATGCGGTATGCGGGTGTGTTTGGAAGAATGCTGAAGGCCAATTATCTTTTTTAAAATATGCTGTGGCTGCACCACCTGATGTATTTATCCAAACTGTTCTCTCAGACATTTGCTGATTCAGCATATCTGATGAAGAAGCAAGGAAATCAGGCATGGTTTTGTCTGGATCTTTTGGAGGTTTTATGTCAACTTGCTGAAAGAGGCCATGCCAGTTCAGTTCGACTGATGCTTGAACACCCTTGTACTTGCTGTCCTGAGGTTTTACTTGTTGGAATTGGTCACATTATGTAGGTTTCTGTTTTTGAGTAATAATTTGTTCGTTATTGCTTTTGAGTAGTCATAATTGCCAATAGTTAGTAGCAATTTTTCAAACGAATAATGATTCATTTGTTTCTTCACAGACTGCTTATAATCTTCACCAGTATTAAGTATCTTTCACCATATTTCCTGTGATATTAAAAGATTCTACAAAGATTGGCGCCATCCATCATCTATGGTGTGTTAATCTGAATCTTGTCCTTCGAGGATTTGTAAACACACATTTTGATCCCAATAATCTACTAAGAATTTTGGACATTTGTCAGGAACTGAAGGTAAAGTTGATGATGTTCTGATGGTAGTTCTTTATTTCTGAGCCTTGTAAACTTAATGTCTGAGCTGTCGTATGTACATGGTTCTAAGTGCATCTTTTGTATGATATTTCCATCAATTGTTAACTGAATCTTTGTTTTCTTGAATGAATATTCCTATACAAAGTCTGTAACTGCTCAATGAATGTCCATACATAAACGAATATGTATTTATACATCTGCATATGTGCTTGATGCACGATTAGTTTGCTTTACTTGTTAACCAATCATGTGCTTGCAATCTGTTTTCTTGATAATTGTTTGATTACAGATTTTGTCACCAGTATTGGATGCAACTCCATTTCCATTCAGCATTAAATTGGCTGCAATTGCTTCTTGGAAGGAGCACATAAATCTTGAGAAATGGTTAAACGGGAATTTAAGTACATATAAAGATGCTTTCTGTGAGGTAATACGTCTGCCTTTTCCCTCTAATCCTTTCACAGTGATTGTATCATTCACTCCTCTCTGCTAAGCTAATTCAAAATTCTTTTGTAAGTATGAATGTTCAAACGTACCAATGACTAGCTGTATTTCATATTCTCTGGATTGCCTTAAGTTCTTAAAAGAAGTACTTGGTGATGAGGCAAATGATGCTGCAGATAGTTCTGTTCAACAACAACATGCTGCTATTATGAATGTTTACCAAGAAACGTGCTCTACATTCTTCAAGGTTATGCAAAATTCATCTATTTTTAATAATGCAAATTGTTATAAATGTCTAATTAATTATTTTCCTCTGTATAAGATTTTGTGGACAATCACTGTCTCTTAATGTCAATATGCAGTTTCTTCAAGCCCATTCTAGTCAGCTTGCTTCTCACCAACTTCTCGAAGAAATAAAGAGGCTGCATGTTTCATCTAACCCGAAGATTCAAAGTGCTGTAACAGATGCTGCAACTTCTGATGGAAGCTCGGAAGCTATAGAGGCAGAGGCAAACACTTACTTCCATCAAATGTTCTCGGGACGGTTGTCCATTGATGCAATGGTTCAAATGCTTGCACGCTTTAAAGAATTATCTGATAGGCGGTGGGTGACTGAATATGAAAATGTTTGGTTATCTAGATCTTTTTATTTTAATTTCTAAGCCTTTGCCAGATAATTTTCTGCTCTTTCAGGCATCCCTTACCTCCTCTATCATTTTATCTTTTGTTTTTCTCATGCCTTTATCTTTGAGCAAATACAAGCAGAAAAGATAATGAATTCCAGTCTTTTGTTACACTAACAAACCACATCATAGTTCACCAATTCCAAAGCCACAAATTGATTATTTCATTTTTCAAGTAGTTGCTCTATGTATTTATGATCTAGCAAATTCTAGAGCATATCCCACAGCAAAAATTTCTTATAGGCTACATCTACCCTTCCATGTAATTGGATACTTCTCCAAAGCAATTTCGAGATCATCACTGATGGAAATGGTCCTTAGGAACTTGGTCATCTAATGTAGCGTGCAAATCTCACACTGCATTGACAGGTCTCACACTACATTGACATTTTGCATGTTATTGCAATGCATCCCATGGAAACATTTTGAATACTCTTTTTATTTGGGTTTGCATTAAACAAGAGTGTCATAGGTAGTTTTCAGTATCTAAGTATATCGCTTGAATACAAATGTTATCAACTAATTAAGTATTTCACCATACAAATTGTCTAAGTGAACATATTTTTATTACACTTATGCATTGACCAGTCTGGGCCTAAGCATGATATCAATGGCTTAAACCTAGGTCCAGGCCCAGGCCAGCTGAGACTTGGACTTAAAATTTAAGCCTATTCATTGGGCTTTTATTAGCATATGTTACTTAAGCCTATTCACTGGGCTTTTAATCTCCATAACTTTTTATGGCTTTATCACGGGAGACATATTTCTTATGGATATACTTGTGCCTGCCTGCGTGATCCTGCTGAATTCATTATGTTATTGTTGGGTATATTTTTATGATCACCAGTTTCCCACATTATGTGGTGTTATCTGTTGCACATATTACTCACCATATTGCTGATATGTTTTTCTCATCGCTTGTTAAAAAGAAATATGGTTTCTTACTATTTTTATGCTTGACCATGATAGAGGTAGTCCCAGTTGATTGGAGTAGATGGGGTTTGTTATTATGTACTGCTGGTTTTCTCAAGCTTTATCTGCTACTTAACAGGCTTCAAATTGGAATGTGGGAGGTCTTTCAGTGCTTCAGGTTCCAAAATATCTTTCAGTTCCTTCTAACTGTTGTTGTTCCTTGTATATCTGTTTATTGGAAATGGTGGCAAGGCACTGTTAGCTTTTATCCCTCTAATATTTTTGTAATTTCATATTCCTCCCTCTTATTTGTTGTTCGTGTAGGGAGGCAGGTCAACTGCCACATCCCACTCTTTATGTCTTGTTTTGGAGTTATATTTTGGTGGATCATATCTTTATCTGTAATTTTGAGACCTTGTATTATCCCTGTTTTAATCTAGCTTTGTTACTTTTCCTATTAAAAGGAAATTGTATAGCATACAAATATATGGTTCGCAATGCTAATTGCCATAAAATATAGAATTATGATTTTAGTGGTAATTATTGCAGCTGCAAAAGTTTAGATTTAGAGGCAATATTTATAGGTTTTAGTGGAATAAACATTTGTCGATTTTTTGGCGATTATAATTATTATAATAAAAGTTGTAACCATTAGTGGACTCACCTTATTATGACATTAATAATTGTTAGTTTAAAATTTGAAAGTCTTTTTCTGGTGGTGGTTGTAATTGCCACAATATGTGTTCCAACCCTCATCTATCCAATGTCCTATTATGGCAAAAATAAATGCCACAAATATTTGCTGCCAAAAGCTTCGATCTTTCTCGAAAATTAAAAGACCTTTATCAATACTGTCATTAATCACCAATAAAATCTTTTTGTCGATAAATCTTTTTTGCCGATAAATCCTTAGATGGCAAAATGCTTTTTGTCGATAAATCCTTTAGCGGTGAATATAATTGCCGTTAAAGATAATAAAAACCACTCCCAAAATCTATTTTTGTTGTAGAATAGTTTATGTTCTTGGTGTATAAATCCATTGTGATAAGAGTAAACGATTACTTGGCTTATTTCAGAGAACTTACATTATTAGGATCCTAGAAAGATTTAGAATGTCAAGCTTCTCATCAAGTAAAGTGCTAATTGTTAAAGATGATAAATTTAGTAAATTTTAGTATCCTAAGATCAAGATTAAGAGAAATCAGATGAAGAATATGTTTTATATATATCTATAGTAGATAGTTTGATATATGCTCAAGTATGTACTCGTTCTGATATTAGTTTTTGCTTTAGAAATGCTTGGTACATATTAGAGTGATCTAAATATAGATCACTAGAAAGCTGCTAAGAAGGTGATGCGATATCTTCAGAAAACTAAAGACTACATGCTCACTTATAGGATGACTGATCAGTTGTAGATGATTGGTTATTCGGATGCAGACTATAATTCTACTATAATTTTTTTTAATTAGTGGCAAGGTTGCCAATGCAAATAAGCACATTGATGTAAAATGTCTTGCTATGAGTGAGAAAATTAATAGTCATCAAGTGTTTATTGATTTTATTCATACTATTTGTATGATAAATGATCAATTGACTAAAGGTTTAGCACTCAAAGTTTTCAAAGAGCATATAAAAATTATGAGCATTTATCATTGGGATATTTAATATGTAACAGATACTTATTTTGAGATCTCTTAATAGTTTAATAACTACTATTATTTTTATTTAATTATTATTTATATATATTATGGTTAATTTTTATCAAAATTAAAGTAAACAGAAGCGTCATTTATATGACATAATAATAGGACCATTATCATAGGCAGTATGATTTTTGATAGCTTATGTATTCTAGTATATAAGTCTAGGCTAAGTAAGAATTATCAATATCATAATATATGAAAGAAAGTATGTTAATTGAGATGTATAACCGCTATATCTATATTAATAGTTTCTGCTTGATCAAAGTATAAAGAATTTTTTTAAAAAATAGATAATTAGATAATTTTTAAATGAGTACACTTATCAGGTCAATTTCAAATTTTTGATTTAGAATTATTATTTTAAAAATTAAAAAAATATATTTATTTATTTTTAAAATATTTTGATAAAATTAAAAGTTAATTTTAAGTGATAATATAGATCAAGTGGAAGAATATTGGATTTGGCTCCTCATGTGGTTTAATTATTACTTAATCAAGTTTAACTAATTAGATCAAGTTTTGAATCAATTACAATGAGCCCAATCAATTAAAGAGACCTATTCTTGATCAAAATAGACTGCAGAACTCTAGTTTGAGTAGGACTCATAATGAAAGAAATAATTATAAGTATAAATAGAGATGGTCTAGTCCTTTTTCTCCAACTCTTAGAAAGGTATGAACAATTTTCATAATTGTTCACGTTACGAAGAAGGGTAAGAAGAGAGAAGATTAAACACTCCAGAAGAGAAGATCAGAAGCTCTGCATGCTATGGGATCATCGTGTTAGATATGATGACATAAGATATGATTTATTTTTTATCTTGATTTTATATGAGCATAGGAGCACATCTTGGCATAAAAGAATATAAAATTTCTATCATATTATACATGAAAGATTGAATCTTAGACACCATATGACATTAATTTTTTTTTTTTTTTTTTTTAAGAATAAAAAATGAATATTTTATTTAAGAACTCATGGAACCACGACCAATAACCGCTCACCATATTCATGGGGGCATTGTTCTCCCCGAGTTCCGCCTTACTGTCAGTCTTGGGGGCTCTTATGGACCTCATGGCAGCACCCAACCAGAGAGACAATGCCGGCCAGGATCTCCTCCTGGTCCAAGGAAAAGAAAAACCTAGATGCTGTGAGGAGGCCAGAGAGGCAAGATCCGATCTCAACGAAGCGATGCATGTCACGAACCCACCTATCTCCATTTCTGTCATCGTTGTGTGGGTGTGTGTGTTGCTTGGGTTTTTGATGGGGGGTAGTCGCAGCCCCATGAGCACGAATGATGATCCGGGGTCACCCACAAACCAGAGGCATGGGTAAAATAATGACCATTATAACGTCCATTACATGATTGTTCCATCGATTGCAAAGAAATCCACCACCTTATATATTATATTCAATTAATAATAGATATTCAAGTAGTATCATTATCTGAAAACTGTGAGATAAAAAGGCATGACTAGGTAACTTAATTAATATGTAGACTATTTCTTGTGTGTCATGTCGATTCACAAACAAATGCTACCTACTGTTATTTTATTTATAAATAATTTTTTATTTTTTATCAAAATTTTTATTATTATTTAATATGCTTATTATTCAGCTAAACAAAAACATTTCATAATCTAAATTTTATATAATATGAGAAAGTTTTCACTGCACAATTGATAAATATTTTTTATTCGATAAAAATATTTAGATAAATAATTAATATATCAGATTTGATAGCATATTGCAGTGGCAAATAAAAATCTTTTTTTTTTTGAGCAGATGTGATGGAAAACAACCCCTAGATAATAGACCTTATAACTATTACATATCATTTGAATTCTACATAATTTCAAGCATTTTTTATAAGTATATTTTTATGGAAATGCCATAAGTAATGAGCTATATATAAGGAAGTAGCTCTCTTCCAAATGTTTTGAACCCTTAATCTTGGTGAAGCCGAGATGGAATCATAGGTTATTTGGTATAATTATTAAAAATTTTACCAACTTGATAAGCCACATTATAGATGCAAATGAGTCAAGCTAAGCTGATTTTATTATGCTTAGACTCGACTCAATTTATACGCAACATGCTCCGACTCTTCTCGAGCTTAAGTCAAGCTCAACAAAACTTCTTCAAACTTGGCTCAACTAAGATTCAAGCTGTGGTGAACATGATCTAGTTTTTAGCTTGGTTTTATTTTTGCGCTGAGCTCTAAAATGTGTTTGAGCACAACTTTTTTGAGAATCTATACATGTGTGTATTTTATGCTACATCGATTATTCATTAGATAGATTTTGGATATGATACATATACAAGTTCAAGAAACTAAATAATATCTTATGACCAATTTTTGGGATGATATCCTGGATCATTTCAAATTGTATCATATTAGGCCTAGTCCTTACACATATTGACTAAGAGATTGGAGCATAAATCTCTTGGAGTTGATTATACATCAATCATTATGTTTATGACTGAATTTGATTGTGTTTGGATCTTTAGCTTGACGAAGATGTCAGAACTTAAATGGGGGAAGCACATGAAGACTCATATAGGTTTGAATTCAATCTCATATAAGTTATTTACTTAATAGTTTGCGAGTACTATATAGAATTAAGATTTTCTAAATAACATCTTCTGACTAATTTTATTGAATAAGATCTTGGTTCATTGTAAGTACTATCAGAGCAGGTCCAACCAGTTGATTGCTAGTTGATCATAGATTTATTTGTAATTGGAATTGGACCTTTATTTTAACAAGGTTGTTAGAGCTTAAATATAGATTTATGACTAGTCCCACATTAGTTATACATTATGTAGATCTTAAATATATATATATATAATCAAGAAACTCAAATAATACATCCTCACTAACCTTTTTAGATGAGGTTCTAACTTGTTATAACTTTTCTTGGTTAAATCAAGCTAAAAAGGTGTGGGAACTTGCCAAACCTAGCACTAGCTGTTTATTTGGTTTGCACCTTTCTTGAGAAACTAATTTCAAATTTTCAACATAGGCACATTTAAATCAATAATGACCATTATAATCGTCATAATGTTCAATAGCAGTCTCATTGGGGTCCGTTTTAATGGAACGACTATAGGAGAAGTCAGGGTTTGGTGCTATCCCCGATTCTCTTCATCTCATAGTGAAATCTTAGCTGTACAATAGGTGGACCCTAGCTTGATATTCTGGAAGATCCAAAGCAATCCGAATGTGCATGAGTTGGCATAGCACACACACTCCACATGTACAGAAGGAAGAGAGAGAAGGGATCGATGGCTCTCCTGAATCTCATGTAGGATTGGCAACTGGCATGTTGCCATTTGGAAAAGCAGGTAGAGATTTATGTGTGGGCACCTCAAAACTGGATGTAGCTTCCATCACATCATTTCCTGTGCATTAGTTTTGGAAGTATTCTACATGCATGCCACGTTATGCATCAAGAATATGCTTGATGGATTGCTTTAAGCCTTTATGTGATAGCTTCTGATGTACTAGCTCACATGTTATATCATTATTCTAATAAAATATTAGATGGAATTCTTAAAGGTAAATATTTTATGATTTTTTTTCTGTGCTTGATTAATGTCATATCATAGAATATGTGTGTCACATCAGTTATTTTCTTCGAATCCTCACACAAAATGGTTCTTCTTACATTCTTTCAATGAATTTTTTCCGCTAGACTCTTCTATTAAATAACTAGTTAATTTGAAATATAATGGCCTCCATCTTCATTGAGAAGTTATGGAGACGTTTCTTCTCATCCCAAGGGAGTAAATGAATGTACCAAAATGCTCCAACTTGCCAGCCGTTATGCCAAAAACAAGTGTCTTTCACTCCAAAGCAAATGCAATTCGTGCATGATGGTACCAGCATTATGATGCCATCTAGTTACATATAAACATTTTCAAGATTAATGTACTATCCCAATATCTTAGCTGCATAGGTGGCTGATTGATTCTAAAATGAAATTGACAAAGTGTTTGGTCCATGATCAAAATTGGAGTCAAAATCATAATGAATTGGGATGAGAATTAGAATAGCCACATCTTCAAACACATTTGGTTTAGAATTGGAATCGGTATCGAAATCGGAATCAGAATCAGAATGATATATGAATACTAGAAAAAAAAATTAGATATTGGATTTTGAAAAATTAGAGTATTCCCACTCCCTTTGAAATTGAATTGAAATAGGACTCCCTCCAATCAAATGGCTAATGTGAGTCACTTATTTTCATTCTCATTTTAGAGTCCAACTCTCCCTAACCAAATATATTTTGAGATTGATAAGCATCAATATTTAGTGGAATGAAAAGTTGGAGATATGAAAAGGAGAACCAAGAGTTTATAGTCTCTTGACCTACCTAAGATAATTGAGATATCAAAATTAGCTGATACAATAAATATATAAGTAACTACCATTTTTAGGTCTTATTTTTAATATTTATGCATAGCAATTTTAGTATATTTCCATGTAGACAAATATGTCCATAACCTTACTTACCTTTTTATTATGTTCATTCATTTTCCTACTTTTAGAAACTATCAATTAAAATTCCACATATATATTTTAAACAAAGAATAATAGTCAAACATTTCAAATTGATTTAATAAATTTAAGACTTTGTTC
>QRFJ01000907.1:117474-134374 GCA_006176705.1 Cocos nucifera | reverse complement strand
ATAAATTATATTTATATAGATATTTATTAATAATTATTATTATAAAATATATTTTTATTTGATTTATTAATAATTATCATTATAAGATATATTCTTATCGATATTTATTAATAATTATCATAATTTATTTTTTTATTTTTATATTTATTTATTTTTTTCTGCCAATTTCAAGCGTACTCTCCTTTTTCTTTCGCGCGTAAAAAATATTTTTTTCGTCCACTTTTCGTGCACTCATTCGAACCCGCGCACTAGCTCAGCCCGCATAAAATATCTTTGCTTTCCTTCAGTTCGTCCCCAGTAAAATCCTCGTGCCCTAGCTGCTGCTCCGGTCGTCGTTGCCGTCGCCGTCGCCGTCGCCGTCGCCGTCGATCATCTTGGCTGACCTTGCCTTGAAAGATCGGGCCATCTTTCCTTCCTTGCTTCATTGCACATGGACGGCGGAGAAACAACGATGCGTTCTAGATACTCCGCCGGCACTTTTAGGCTTAAAATTTTTTCCAACACCTCATTTTTGTGGCCCAACCAAGTCCCCTACCGCCCCCTCTCCTCTCTTCTTGGACCTAACGTCTTCTCCTCTTCCCACTTTCCGGCAATCCCGTCGCTGGAATCTGTCTCCATGGCAAGGCTTGTCGGCCGAACTCTCCCTCTCGCCACCAGATCATTTGTCCGTCGTCCTTCTCCTCCTGCGCTGATCGCCACCGCTCTCTAGTGGCGGACCGCAGGGGTGTTCCGATAGGCCTCGTCGCATCTCTCTGCTTCGGTTCTTTGCTCGCCTTTCTCTTCCGATTCTCCAGAGAAGGGGATTTCATGTCTCGTCCAGGTATTCGCGATCACCGGTGCTCTTCGGGGGTTCTTCTGGTCGCTGAGGGGATTTCGGAAGATGAGAGCAGAGGCTGGCGGCCAAGAAGCTGGCGCTCAAGGAGAAGCAGCTAGAACTCAACGTCAAAATCAGATCGAAGAAGAACCGCCCAACGATCCTGAAGTTTTGGCAACTCAGCATTGATTCTTTTTTCTCTTAGATTAGCTGCGGTTGGGGAATAATGGACTTCCAGATTTGCTTTTTATTGATACATAGGTTTTTAAGGTGATAAAAGTATATTCATGAGGGAAATTATTGATTTCATGGTCATTGGCTGATATTAAAGATGGAATAATGTTCGAAGCATGTAGATTGTTTTACCAAAATCTTATTCTTTATTACAACTCAAGGACAGCTCTTTCTTTCTACCAACCACAATGCTTACAAATGACAACTCTTGGAGGTATTTATTTATTTATTTTTGTAAAGAGTTGATTGTAACTGTATTCTATGCTCACTGGTTTCCATGTATCAATAATATTAACAATTCAAGGGCTACTTACCCCCAAATGGTCTTTGTAGATATTTGGATCTGTTCTCTGGATGCTCTGGCAATGATTTTGAGACTGTTTTAGCGGAGATAGAGAAGGAAATGAGCATGGCTGATGTTACGACAGAATTGGGCTATGGTTGTACAATTGACACTTCACATTGCAAAGAGATGCTCTCTCTTTTTCAGCCCCTCAATGATGTGATGTGACACTTTCTAAGCTACTTGGCACAATTGCTTGTACTCATACCGGTTTGAAGATTGCCCAGAACACATATGCAACATTCTGTGCTGCTGTTGGTGGCAGCTCAGTAAGTGATTCCTCATTGTTGAATTCATGGAATGTTGATGTCCTTGTAGATTCGATTAAGCAACTTGTAAGATAAATTTCCTCTTCTTTTTTCCCCTCTGATTTGATAGCCATTGGTGTAGTAGAATGGAAGAAGATTGTGATAACATTTTTACATTTTTCTCTTTCACGTCATTTCGAATGCATGCTCCAAAAACAAATTGGACCCATGTCATGGAAAACCTAGAGCTTGAGGGCTTTAATGTTCCTGATGAGAAATCATTTTGTCTTTTAGTGTCCGTATACACTAAAGCATGCGAGGTATTTATAAATTTCAAGCACTTCATCGTGGATCTAAAAGCCAATTGTCCTGACAATGTGTTCAACAAATGAAAATAAATCATGCAGGATCCATTTCCTCTCCATGCGGTATGCGGGTGTGTTTGGAAGAATGCTGAAGGCCAATTATCTTTTTTAAAATATGCTGTGGCTGCACCACCTGATGTATTTACGTTTGCACATTGTTCAACACGACTGGTTTTTGTTTTTTTTTGGTTCTCTCTCTCTCTCTCTCTCTCTCTCTCTTTTTTAAAAAAAATTTCAAAGAATACATGATCCTTGAGGCAATTAATATCCAAACTGTTCTCTCAGATATTTGCTGATTCAGCATATCTGATGAAGAAGCAAGGAAATCAGGCATGGTTTTGTCTGGATCTTTTGGAGGTTTTATGTCAACTTGCTGAAAGAGGCCATGCCAGTTCAGTTCGACTGATGCTTGAACACCCTTGTACTTGCTGTCCTGAGGTTTTACTTGTTGGAATTGGTCACATTATGTAGGTTTCTGTTTTTGAGTAATAATTTGTTCGTTATTGCTTTTGAGTAGTCATAGTTGCCAATAGTTTGTAGCAATTTTTCAAACGAATAATGATTCATTTGTTTCTTCACAGACTGCTTATAATCTTCACCAGTATGAAGTATCTTTCCACCATATTTCCTGTGATATTAAAAGATTCTACAAAGATTGGCGCCATCCATCATCTATGGTGTGTTAATCCGAATCTTGTCCTTCGAGGATTTGTAAACACACATTTTGATCCCAATAATCCACTAAGAATTTAGGACATTTGTCAGGAACTGAAGGTAAAGTCGATGATGTTCTGATGGTAGTTCTCTTATTTCTGGAGCCTTGTAAACTTAATGTCTGAGCTGTCGTATGTACATGGTTCTAAGTGCATCTTTTGTATGATATTTCCATCAATTGTTAACTGAATCTTTGTTTTCTTGAATGAATATTCCTATACAAAGTCTGTAACTGCTCAATGAATGTCCATACATAAACGAATATGTATTTATACATCTGCATATGTGCTTGATGCACGATTAGTTTGCTTTACTTGTTAACCAATCATGTGCTTGCAATCTGTTTTCTTGATAATTGTTTTGATTACAGATTTTGTCACCAGTATTGGATGCAACTCCATTTCCATTCAGCATTAAATTGGCTGCAATTGCTTCTTGGAAGGAGCACATAAATCTTGAGAAATGGTTAAACGGGAATTTAAGTACATATAAAGATGCTTTCTGTGAGGTAATACGTCTGCCTTTTCCCTCTAATCCTTTCACAGTGATTGTATCATTCACTCCTCTCTGCTAAGTTAATTCAAAATTCTTTTGTAAGTATGAATGTTCAAACGTACCAATGACTAGCTGTATTTCATATTCTCTGGATTGCCTTAAGTTCTTAAAAGAAGTACTTGGTGATGAGGGCAAATGATGCTGCAGATAGTTCTGTTCAACAACAACATGCTGCTATTATGAATGTTTACCAAAGAAACGTGCTCTACATTCTTCAAGGTTATGCAAAATTCATCTATTTTTAATAATGCAAATTGTTATAAATGTCTAATTAATTATTTTCCTCTGTATAAGATTTTGTGGACAATCACCGTGTCTCTTAATGTCAATATGCAGTTTCTTCAAGTCCATTCTAGGCAGCTTGCTTCTCACCAACTTCTTGAAGAAATAAAGAGGCTGCATGTTTCATCTAACCCAAAGATTCAAAGTGCTGTAACAGATGCTGCAACTTCTGATGGAAGCTCAGGAAGCTATAGAGGCAGAGGCAAACACTTACTGCCATCAAATGTTCTCGGGACGGTTGTCCATTGATGCAATGGTTCAAATGCTTTCACGCTTTAAAGAATTATCTGATAGGCGGTGGGTGACTGAATATGAAAATGTTTGGTTATCTAGATCTTTTTATTTTAATTTCTAAGCCTTTGCCAGATAATTTTCTGCTCTTTCAGGCATCCCTTACCTCCTCTATCATTTTATCTTTTGTTTTTCTCATGCCTTTATCTTTGAGCAAATACAAGCAGAAAAGATAATGAATTCCAGTCTTTTGTTACACTAACAAACCACATCATAGTTCACCAATTCCAAAGCCACAAATTGATTATTTCATTTTTCAAGTAGTTGCTCTATGTATTTATGATCTAGCAAATTCTAGAGCATATCCCACAGCAAAAATTTCTTATAGGCTACATCTACCCTTCCATGTAATTGGATACTTCTCCAAAGCAATTTCGAGATCATCACTGATGGAAATGGTCCTTAGGAACTTGGTCATCTAATGTAGCGTGCAAATCTCACACTGCATTGACAGGTCTCACACTACATTGACATTTTGCATGTTATTGCAATGCATCCCATGGAAACATTTTGAATACTCTTTTTATTTGGGTTTGCATTAAACAAGAGTGTCATAGGTAGTTTTCAGTATCTAAGTATATCGCTTGAATACAAATGTTATCAACTAATTAAGTATTTCACCATACAAATTGTCTAAGTGAACATATTTTTATTACACTTATGCATTGACCAGTCTGGGCCTAAGCATGATATCAATGGCTTAAACCTAGGTCCAGGCCCAGGCCAGCTGAGACTTGGACTTAAAATTTAAGCCTATTCATTGGGCTTTTATTAGCATATGTTACTTAAGCCTATTCACTGGGCTTTTAATCTCCATAACTTTTTATGGCTTTATCACGGGAGACATATTTCTTATGGATATACTTGTGCCTGCCTGCGTGATCCTGCTGAATTCATTATGTTATTGTTGGGTATATTTTTATGATCACCAGTTTCCCACATTATGTGGTGTTATCTGTTGCACATATTACTCACCATATTGCTGATATGTTTTTCTCATCGCTTGTTAAAAAGAAATATGGTTTCTTACTATTTTTATGCTTGACCATGATAGAGGTAGTCCCAGTTGATTGGAGTAGATGGGGTTTGTTATTATGTACTGCTGGTTTTCTCAAGCTTTATCTGCTACTTAACAGGCTTCAAATTGGAATGTGGGAGGTCTTTCAGTGCTTCAGGTTCCAAAATATCTTTCAGTTCCTTCTAACTGTTGTTGTTCCTTGTATATCTGTTTATTGGAAATGGTGGCAAGGCACTGTTAGCTTTTATCCCTCTAATATTTTTGTAATTTCATATTCCTCCCTCTTATTTGTTGTTCGTGTAGGGAGGCAGGTCAACTGCCACATCTCCACTCTTTATGTCTTGTTTTGGAGTTATATTTTGGTGGATCATATCTTTATCTGTAATTTTGAGACCTTGTATTATCCCTGTTTTAATCTAGCTTTGTTACTTTTCCTATTAAAAGGAAATTGTATAGCATACAAATATATGGTTCGCAATGCTAATTGCCATAAAATATAGAATTATGATTTTAGTGGTAATTATTGCAGCTGCAAAAGTTTAGATTTAGAGGCAATATTTATAGGTTTTAGTGGAATAAACATTTGTCGATTTTTTGGCGATTATAATTATTATAATAAAAGTTGTAACCATTAGTGGACTCACCTTATTATGACATTAATAATTGTTAGTTTAAAATTTGAAAGTCTTTTTCTGGTGGTGGTTGTAATTGCCACAATATGTGTTCCAACCCTCATCTATCCAATGTCCTATTATGGCAAAAATAAATGCCACAAATATTTGCTGCCAAAAGCTTCGATCTTTCTCGAAAATTAAAAGACCTTTATCAATACTGTCATTAATCACCAATAAAATCTTTTTGTCGATAAATCTTTTTTGCCGATAAATCCTTAGATGGCAAAATGCTTTTTGTCGATAAATCCTTTAGCGGTGAATATAATTGCCGTTAAAGATAATAAAAACCACTCCCAAAATCTATTTTTGTTGTAGAATAGTTTATGTTCTTGGTGTATAAATCCATTGTGATAAGAGTAAACGATTACTTGGCTTATTTCAGAGAACTTACATTATTAGGATCCTAGAAAGATTTAGAATGTCAAGCTTCTCATCAAGTAAAGTGCTAATTGTTAAAGATGATAAATTTAGTAAATTTTAGTATCCTAAGATCAAGATTAAGAGAAAATCAGATGAAGAATATGTTTTATATATATCTATAGTAGATAGTTTGATATATGCTCAAGTATGTACTCGTTCTGATATTAGTTTTTGCTTTAGAAATGCTTGGTACATATTAGAGTGATCTAAATATAGATCACTAGAAAGCTGCTAAGAAGGTGATGCGATATCTTCAGAAAACTAAAGACTACATGCTCACTTATAGGATGACTGATCAGTTGTAGATGATTGGTTATTCGGATGCAGACTATAATTCTACTATAATTTTTTTTAATTAGTGGCAAGGTTGCCAATGCAAATAAGCACATTGATGTAAAATGTCTTGCTATGAGTGAGAAAATTAATAGTCATCAAGTGTTTATTGATTTTATTCATACTATTTGTATGATAAATGATCAATTGACTAAAGGTTTAGCACTCAAAGTTTTCAAAGAGCATATAAAAATTATGAGCATTTATCATTGGGATATTTAATATGTAACAGATACTTATTTTGAGATCTCTTAATAGTTTAATAACTACTATTATTTTTATTTAATTATTATTTATATATATTATGGTTAATTTTTATCAAAATTAAAGTAAACAGAAGCGTCATTTATATGACATAATAATAGGACCATTATCATAGGCAGTATGATTTTTGATAGCTTATGTATTCTAGTATATAAGTCTAGGCTAAGTAAGAATTATCAATATCATAATATATGAAAGAAAGTATGTTAATTGAGATGTATAACCGCTATGATCTATATTAATAGTTTCTTTGCTTGATCAAAGTATAAAGAATTTTTTTAAAAAATAGATAATTAGATAATTTTTAAATGAGTACACTTATCAGGTCAATTTCAAATTTTTGATTTAGAATTATTATTTTAAAAATTAAAAAAATATATTTATTTATTTTTAAAATATTTTGATAAAATTAAAAGTTAATTTTAAGTGATAATATAGATCAAGTGGAAGAATATTGGATTTGGCTCCTCATGTGGTTTAATTATTACTTAATCAAGTTTAACTAATTAGATCAAGTTTTGAATCAATTACAATGAGCCCAATCAATTAAAGAGACCTATTCTTGATCAAAATAGACTGCAGAACTCTAGTTTGAGTAGGACTCATAATGGAAAGAAATAATTATAAGTATAAATAGAGATGGTCTAGTCCTTTTTCTCCAACTCTTAGAAAGGTATGAACAATTTTCATAATTGTTCACGTTACGAAGAAGGGTAAGAAGAGAGAAGATTAAACACTCCAGAAGAGAAGATCAGAAGCTCTGCATGCTATGGGATCATCGTGTTAGATATGATGACATAAGATATGATTTATTTTTTATCTTGATTTTATATGAGCATAGGAGCACATCTTGGCATAAAAGAATATAAAATTTCTAACATATTATACATGAAAGATTGAATCTTAGACACCATATGACATTAAAAAATTTTTTTTTTTTTTTTTTAAGAATAAAAAAATGAATATTTTATTTAAGAACTCATGGAACCACGATCAATAACCGCTCACCATATTCATGGGGGCATTGTTCTCCCCGAGTTCCGCCTTACTGTCAGTCTTGGGGGCCCTTATGGACCTCATGGCAGCACCCAACCAGAGAGACCAATGCCGGCCAGGATCTCCTCCTGGTCCAAGGAAAAGAAAAACCTAGATGCTGTGAGGAGGCCAGAGAGGCAAGATCCGATCTCAACGAAGCGATGCATGTCACGAACCCACCTATCTCCATTTCTGTCATCGTTGTGTGGGTGTGTGTGTTGCTTGGGTTTTTGATGGGGGGTAGTCGCAGCCCCATGAGCACGAATGATGATCCGGGGTCACCCACAAACCAGAGGCATGGGTAAAATAATGACCATTATAACGTCCATTACATGATTGTTCCATCGATTGCAAAGAAATCCACCACCTTATATATTATATTCAATTAATAATAGATATTCAAGTAGTATCATTATCTGAAAACTGTGAAGATAAAAAGGCATGACTAGGTAACTTAATTAATATGTAGACTATTTCTTGTGTGTCATATCGATTCACAAACAAATGCTACCTACTGTTATTTTATTTATAAATAATTTTTTATTTTTTATCAAAATTTTTAGTTATTATTTAATATGCTTATTATTCAGCTAAACAAAAACATTTCATAATCTAAATTTTATATAATATGAGAAAGTTTTCACTGCACTATTGATAAATAGTTTTTATTTGATAAAAATATTTAGATAAATAATTAATATATCAGATTTGATAGCATATTGCAGTGGCAAATAAAAGTCTTTTTTTTTTTGAGCAGATGTGATGGAAAACAACCCGTAGATAATAGACCTTATAACTATTACATATCATTTGAATTCTACATAATTTCAAGCATTTTTTATAAGTATATTTTTATGGAAATGTCATAAGTAATGAGCTATATATAAGGAAGTGGCTCTCTTCCAAATGTTTTGAACCCTTAATCTTGGTGAAGCCGAGATGGAATCATAGGTTATTTGGTATAATTATTAAAAATTTTACCAACTTGATAGGCCACATTATAGATGCAAATGAGTCAAGCTAAGCTGATTTTATTATGCTTAGACTCGACTCAATTTATACACAACATGCTTCGGCTCTTCTTGAGCTTAAGTCAAGCTCAACAAAACTTCTTCAAACTTGGCTCAACTAAGATTCAAGCTGTGATGAACATGATCTAGTTTTTAGCTTGGTTTTATTTTTGAGCTGAGCTCTAAAATATGTTTGAGCACAACTTTTTCGAGAATCTATACATGTGTGTATTTTATGCTACATCGATTATTCATTAGATAGATTTTGGATATGATACATATATATACAAGTTCAAGAAACTAAATAATATCTTATGACCAATTTTTGGGATGATATCCTGGATCATTTCAAATTGTATCATATTAGGCCTAGTCCTTACACATATTGACTAACAGATTGGAGCATAAATCTCTTGGAGTTGATTATACATCAATCATTATGTTTATGACTGAAATTTGATTGTGTTTGGATCTTTGGCTTGACGAAGATGTGAGAACTTAAACGGGGGAAGCATATGAAGACTCATATAGGTTTGAATTCAATCTCATATAAGTTATGCACTTAATAGTTTGTGAGTACTATATAGAATAAAGATTTTCTAAATAACATCTTCTGACTAATTTTATTGAATAAGATCTTGGTTCATTGTAAGTACTATTGGAGCAGATCCAACCAATTGATTGCTAGTTGATCATAGATTTATTTGTAATTGGAATTGGACCTTTATTTTAACAAGGTTGTTAGAGCTTAAATATAGATTTATGACTTAGTCCCACATTAGTTATACATTATGTAGATCTTAAATATATATATATATAATCAAGAAACTCAAATAATACATCCTCACTAACCTTTTTAGATGAGGTTCTAACTTGTTATAACTTTTCTTGGTTAGATCAAGCTAAAAAGGTGTGGGAACTAGCCAAACCTAGCACTAGCTGTTTATTTGGTTTGCTCCTTTCTTGAGAAACTAATTTCAAATTTTCAACATAGGCACATTTAAATCAATAATGACCATTATAATCGTCATAATGTTCAATAGCAGTCTCATTGGGGTTCGTTTTAATGGAACGACTAGTAGGAGAAGTCAGGGTTTGGTGCTATCCCCGATTCTCTTCATCTCATAGTGAAATCTTAGCTGTACAATATAGGTGGACCCTAGCTTGATATTCTGGAAGATCCAAAGCAATCCGAATGTGCATGAGTTGGCATAGCACACACACTCCACATGTACAGAAGGAAGAGAGAGAAGGGATCCGATGGCTCTCCTGAATCTCATGTAGGATTGGCAACTGGCATGTTGCCATTTGGAAAAGCAGGTAGAGATTTATGTGTGGGCACCTCAAAACTGGATGTAGCTTCCATCACATCATTTCCTGTGCATTAGTTTTGGAAGTATTCTACATGCATGCCACGTTATGCATCAAGAATATGCTTGATGGATTGCTTTAAGCCTTTATGTGATAGCTTCTGATGTACTAGCTCACATGTTATATCCTTATTCTAATAAAATATATTAGATGGAATTCTTAAAGGTAAATATTTTATGAAATTTTTTTCTGTGCTTGATTAATGTCCATATCATAGAATATGTGTGTCACATCAGTTATTTTCTTCGAATCCTCACACAAAATGGTTCTTCTTACATTCTTTCAATGAATTTTTTCCGCTAGACTCTTCTTATTAAATAACTAGTTAATTTGAAATATAATGGCCTCCATCTTCATTGAGAAGCTTATGGAGACGTTTCTTCTCATCCCAAGGGAGTAAATGAATGTACCAAAATGCTCCAACTTGCCAGCCGTTGTGCCAAAAACAAGTGTCTTTCACTCCAAAGCAAATGCAATTCGTGCATGGTGGTACCAGCATTATGAATGCCATCTAGTTACATATAAACATTTTCAAGATTAGTGTACTATCCCAATATCTTAGCTGCATAGGTGGCTGATTGACTCTAAAATGAAATTGAGAAAGTGTTTGGTCCATGATCAAAATTGGAGTCAAAATCATAATGAATTGGGATGAGAATTAGAATAGCCACATCTTCAAACACATTTGGTTTAGAATTGGAATCGATATCGAAATCGGAAATCAGAATCAGAATGATATATGAATACTAGAAAAAAAAATTAGATATTGGATTTTGAAAAATTAGAGTATTCCCACTCCCTTTGAAATTGAATTGAAATAGGACTCCCTCCAATCAAATGGCTAAAATGTGAGTCACTTATTTTCATTCTCATTTTAGAGTCCAACTCTCCCTAACCAAATATATTTTGAGATTGATAAGCATCAATATTTAGTGGAATGGAAAGTTGGAGATATGAAAAGGAGAACCAAGAGTTTATAGTCTCTTGACCTACCTAAGATAATTGAGATATCAAAATTAGCTGATACAATAAATATATAAGTAACTACCATTTTTAGGTCTTATTTTTAATATTTATGCATAGCAATTTTAGTATATTTCCATGTAGACAAATATGTCCATAACCTTACTTACCTTTTTATTATGTTCATTCATTTTCCTACTTTTAGAAACTATCAATTAAAATTCCACATATATATTTTAAACAAAGAATAATAGTCAAACATTTCAAATTGATTTAATAAATTTAAGACTTTGTTCTTCATTTAACCCTTTGACTTTAATTTTAATAATTAGTGCTTAAGCAATTAAATATTTGAAGTTTAATCCTTTTACACAGAGTTAGGCTTGATCTAAATAAAAGTCTTTCTTTTGAGAAAAAAAGGTTTTATTTTATTAAGTCATGGACTCAATATAACATAATAATCAAAATCCAAGGCCATGAACAAGTTAAATTGCAGTTATCTAAATGGCAGCTCTCATTTTCTTTTTTTTTTTTTTTTGTTTTTATTAACATGTGTGAGAGAGCGAGAGAGAGAATTTCAATTAAGTATACTAGTTTATCAATCAAGTTACAAGATTGCATAAGCCAATTATAGAACTAGCAACACAAGAACAGTACTGCAACAATCCACGCAAACCATTCCATATAAATAAAATAAGAGCCACATTGCTTCCCTTCCTCATTAGAATCCCAACAAATCTGAAACTTTATTGGTCATTACTTGCCAATTCAAACACTTGGTGCAGGTGAAACTTCTCCAGCTGGTTTTGATGAAGTCTTTATAGCACAGTAAGCCTTAAGGCGGGGAGGAAATAGAGAGCGATAGAGAGGGTTAGAGGAGAATAAACCATCAAAACAATTCTCGCTGAGGCCATCGATAGCCTGCTTGCAGCACTCGGGGGTCAAATGGAAGCGCCAGGTGTACAAGGAAGACATGATGCTGGAGGCGCACCCTTTGATTGCAAAGATGGATTTCGAACATTTTTTAACCTTGAGGCCACTCACGATAAAGGGAATCCTCTCTTCTTGTTCTAAGCTCCAGACTACTCTTATGGTCATCGCCAATGCGACGATCGCAAAGATGAAGAGCATGTTTGATGAGTTAGCCATGGTGGTGGTGGTCGTGAACTGGTGATAAAGGTTGTGGATATGTTGGGAAGAGGATGGGTATGGAGGAGATTTATAGAGAAGGGGATGGGAATGTGGTGAATGTATTTTGAAAAAAGTCAGTTTTTGATTTTAATTGCATTTTATTTGCTAGAGTTTTTTATTTTAGTTGCACCCTTATTTACTAGGATGTTAATATGTGTTACCATGCATTGGTTTCTAACTTATACACTTAACTATACATCCCTTCTATGTTATGGCTTTATGCTTGCTTTTTTTGTTCTTTTTGGACGTTATGGCTTTCTGCATTATAGTAGTCCACAATATAACAATAGAGACGTTTGGAGCAAGGAGGACATAGCATGAAACAGAGCCTACTAAACTGATTTTATTCCTTTAAAAAACTTAAATACCTACATTTTTCATGATATAGAAATTTTGATGAGAAAAGTTTTCTAGAGATGTAATCAACCCATTGAGCTTGATTTACAAGAATTTTTTTGACTTGAATTGAGCTAAGCTTGATTGTGCTTGGATTTGATTAGATTGATGTTGAAGTCATTTTCAAGTTCAAGTTTTGAGATTAAGCTAAGTTAATTTATTTAATAAAGCTTAGTTGAGCTTAATATTGAAATAAGTCTAATCAACTCAACTTCTCAAACTAAGTAGAAATCAGCTCTGGCTAGCATCAAGATTGCATAAATTAAAGCATTCGACCTTTAGAGCTTAGTTGAAGCTTGAATCAATATATAATTGATCTACATAGTTACTTTAGATAACAACTATTAATTAGTTATGAAATATAATTTTTAATAAATTATTAAATAAATAACTTAGATTGGTAGAGTAAGATAAGGCACCAATTCAAATCCAAATTAGCCAGTATAACATCCATCCCGACCTTGGGCTAGAGAATACATTCTACATCCATATCTAACCAGACTATAATTTTTCAACCCAAAGTACATCATGCATTGGTTATGATAGTATGGATTTAGCGTGTTAATAATTTGAGAATAGTTTGACCTATATCTATAGTCTCTATATAAAAATTTAGGTTATTTTGTGCTTGGTTATGGACTTATCATCAAAATGCAATTGTTAGCTTTTGCCAAGTTGCTTGCATTTTGGTACATAAACCATCCGAGACGAGCCAACTAAGACTGCATTTAGCACTAATTCAGGTTTTGGTATTTTGTTTTCAATTTTTATGAAAATAAAATTATTTTTTAAACTTAAAATATAAAACTTGTATGGTAATTATTTGGATGGTGTTTGATTGTAAAGTTGATGGCGGTGGCAATCTTGGCCAGGCTTCTCTAGATTCAAAAAAATGCTATACCGAATCTATAGTATGATTCATTAGTTGATAGGATAACAATTGATCATTAAGTTAATTAAAACCCTTTGTAGCCTAATCCTGGCCTATTGCATTAGTTGCAATTGATCATTAAGCCTACCAAAACCTTTTGTAGTGTAAGAGAAATTTTTTGTATGCTGCACCTAGTGTCCACGTAGTTACCGCTTTTCAATACACATTTAATGCCTCCAATTCTATTTTTTCATTTAAAATTTTGAATGACAAAAATATGGATACTTGGATAGTAGTTGAAAGAACTAAATGACTAATGCTGCCAGATAGACTTGATTGAGTCCTAAATGCCAAAGTGCGCATCACCTTAACATCTTTCAGTGGAAACCTAAATAGAAAAATCAAATGATTATTACTGGATAAAGAAAAATGGAGTACCACCCGTAAGTCAAAAGATTAAAATGTTTGGCTAATGAAAAATAAAAAATTTCAATTGCTAAGCTCTGATATGTAGATCCCTTTCCTTCGGGATTTAGACCTTAGCCTCCCATAAAGTATACAAATAGATGAATATTTCAAGCTGCTTACTAATAATAATAGCAAAGCCACCAATTTTTAAGTAGTGTTAAACTAACCATAGTTAAATTCCAAGTTAACTTTTGTTAGAATGTTTTCTTGTTTAGCAAAAACTCAGAAAAAAGTCCCTAAGATGCAGATGGATATGTGCTCCCCCGCCCCTCCTCAACACACATACACGCACATGCATAGATACATAGATAGATAGATATATATATATATATAGAGAGAGAGAGAGAACCCACTTCCCATGAGTAGTTTCACTAGATAACATGATGCCATTTTCACCTTCTTGGACTGTAATTGGTATGTCAGAAAATTCTACCCTTGTTGGAGTTGGATGATCAATCATGCTTTCAAGTATATTTGTTGATCACTGGCTTCTCCATGCTACGGCATCTTCTAATGGTCTCCTCCTATTTAATAAGTAGTTTATTTTATCTTAAAATCATAGCATAATCGGGTGTTAATCAACTATTAGAGAAAGCAAAGAACATTAAAACCAAATTTGACCAAGGAATTGCCACATTGTATCCTTCCTTCCCTTAAATATGATTTTTAAGTACCATACTATACCAGGAACGAAGGCTGTACGAGGGGCATACAAGTGGGAACCAACCCTGTACGAGGCATATATTGTAACAGACCTGTAACCATAATGTAGAGAACCTTGCTAAATATAAAAAGCTTCCATCCTTAATATCCCTACAAACAAGCTTGACTCCAAAATACTTATGAATATTCATTATGAAAAAATATCTTGGAACTTCAATAGGTATGAAAGCAAAGCTACATCACAAGTGGTGTCAGATTTTTGAAATGAAAATTAGGCATTCAATTTTATTAATTTATACTACTTGCCATGATGTTTTGTTGTCGAGTCATATCCAGATTCTGAGCTTTGGCTTTTGGAAGTTCAGGTCAAGACCATTAGAAAATCGAGAATTCACATTGAAAGTAGTACAAGCTGGAGAAAAAAAACTGATAGTTCATAAAACATATCAGGTGCTATAGAAAAATTAAATTAGATATCCAACGGATTAAGATGAAGATATGTGAATCATTACAGGGCAAGGACAAAATTATACATGTGCCTAACAATTTTTTTGATTGGTATAAATATGATTTTTAAGTAGGTGTTTGGGTGTTAGTAACTTAAATATAGAAATAACCATTATGAACTTGGAAAATCGTGAGTCTTTTATTAATTTAGGGAACAAACATTATATACAAAGGCCAACCTTCCCTTCGCTGGAACAAACATATTACAAAGGCCAGCTATATTACTAGTGCCTCCAATTGCACCATTCCCTCCTAGGTTGCGGTCACCATATATGGCCTCTTTAACTCTTTGAATCATATCAATTTTTCTACCACAATCAATTATTGCTTTGTAGCTTCTAATATCAAATAATATATAAAATTGTCAGAATATCTTAGTTTGCCATAACAATAATGCATCCTAATTGTTTTAAAATGCTTATTTTATATATTAGTATTTTCCTGTTTTTCTTTCACCTTTTACAATTCGTTATAGTCACCCAAGACAACCTTCCCAATTATGCTTAACCTATCTCCACATCAATAACACAAAAAGTCAGAACTCCATCTTTAAGGAAAGAAATGAAGAAAGCAGATATTAAACTAGTGATGCTAGTAGAACTCTTGAGAACAAAAGTAGACTTCACATTCCAAATCCCACACACTAAGAGAAACTGAGCAGCTGATTGAGTGGAAAAATATTTGATGAAAAAACCAACTAATCATAGCAAATGAAGTGACATATTAAATCAATTAAGCATGCACAGCTAATACTTAACTTGCAGCAAAGGAACTTCTTCAACTAGAAGCTCAGCCCTAAGGTCTCCACGAGCTACTATAGCCTAAAAATAATTTTAAGAAAAACAGTCATGACCATCCACCAACAGGATAAGATTACATCAACCACCAAGTGTTAAGTTGAGCATTTGAAGTAGTAAATCTTTGATATCAATAATGCATGGAAGAAAGATTCATTATATCACAGGAACTAGAGAGACATACAGAGACAAAAGATCCGACATAATGGACCTGACATGGGACATCTCTGTCAAGCATGAGGCAGTAACCATCTATTGAACATTCTATTTTTTTGAAAAAAGAAAATCATAGGAAATTAAGCAATCCACTAGGACTAAATCATCAGTGCAAACATTTCATGTATATCAATTCAATTAAACAAAGTTGGACAAACTACATTCAAGCATAGGCTTGCCATCTCGGTACCTAATCGCATACCATCTTATTATAGTATCGGCATGCAGTTTGGTATGGTACGAAACAACAAACTAAGTATCTATACAATATGAGATAGTATACCAATTCGGTACATGGTAAACCCCATATCGAGTGGTATGGGGTGGTATAACAAATCATGGTTTATACTTTAGTAGACAAGATTCAAAGAAAATACAACTGTAAAGTTTTAATAAACTAAACTAAGACTAATGCTTATTATATATATACTGTCGTATACTATGGTGGCATATGTGTATTCCCTCATATCCAAAGTCTACTCTAATGAACGACAAAATGACTCACCCCATCAGATGTAGATATAATGGATAGAAGATTCGGTACCACATCCACACTTTCAATTTTGACAATCACGTGTACATCTGCATTGTAGCCTTGAAAAGAGAAAGAAGGGGAAAAAAAGAGAGCCACATAAGGTTTTCAAAAAGAAAGAAAAGCAAAAATAACTTATAGGCATAGATTCGGAACATTACTTTGGAGATAGTCTTTCAATTCATGAACCACTTTAGCATCTTTTACAAATGAAATAGCATAGACAACTTTGTTCTCCATCTGGAATTTAATATCTCCATAATCCTTCTCTATAGAATATCAGGAAATAATAGTCAAATTTACTTAAATTATACTTGCTTTTAAT
>QRFJ01000907.1:97474-112474 GCA_006176705.1 Cocos nucifera | reverse complement strand
CAAATATCTAACTTGTTAGAATTCAGGTGAGCATGTCAGCAAACCATATCAATAACATAATTCACTGAAAGAGGAACATGCCAGAAATGTAGCATCAAGTGATTAGAAGATGCTTGTTTGTAGGAAACATACCTTAGTGTCCAACATTATGGCAATAACATTGTCCTTTGACTGAGCATCATATTCCTTGACCAAGTCAATAATTTTCTGGTGTGATGCATGGTCTCCATGGACATATTTAGCCATGCTACATTCAATCCTCCTCCTACAAGTTTCCATATAGTTTCACGCGTATTTGTAGAAGTACCAATTGTGCAAACTATCTTCATTTTCCTTATAGCATTTGAAGAAGCTCCAAACACACAGTTGATAGGCTGAATCCCTAGAGAGGTTGTCAAGTTTCCTTGATGAATCAGGCTTAAAATTTTATTTTATCAGCTAGAGAGAGAAAAAGCTGACATAGAATGAAAGCATAAGCACTATCAAGATTGATTCATTTGTAAAACAATTTTGTCAACCCAGATATTTTCCCAAAGGAATGAGGAACTTGATATTGGAAACAATGACTATGGTTTCTAGAGAAACATGATCCACAAAATGCAATTGAACCATGACTAAGCAAATAGCAAACACTGATGTTTTATTACAAGCATTGGACTTCTTTCATCTTCTTTTTTAGAAAGAACAACTTAAGATAGGAAAATGCTAAGTTATTGTTTGATGTCTGTATGAAGAGTCGATTTAGGTGCTCCACTTTCAATCAAATGTATAACCTATTCGCAGTTACATACCTGAATCAAATAAATTGATTAGCCTTTAAGATTGTTGCATGCCATGGCATGCCCATGCAGGAAAAAGGGAAGAAAAATCAAAAATAGATAAAAAATTGTATCTCTAAATCCTCATTGGAATTTCATAAAAAAAAAAATCCTCAATGGAATTCTTTACAAATACTACTAATTTCGTGGTCAAGAGAAACAAATCATACTATCGCCAAAAGTTTAAAGTGCCCCCTACCCACCCCCGCCCATCCCAACCCTGCCCCCCCCAAAAAAAAGAAAGAAAGAAAAGAAAAGAAAAGAAAAAAAAGAAAGACATCCTCATATTTGCTTCAAATTAAAACCATTGATATTTCTTGTCTCAAGGAAAATCATTCTTTTCCCAATAACTTAGACTAGGACAATGCTTCAAAATGGTGTGATTTCTCCTCGTGCTTGCAAAACCAAAACAAAGATCATCATTCAAATTGAAATTTATGGTGGAATGATACCTTAATAATGATGTATGAATACCAGATCCTTTATCACTATAACATTCTATCTCCACAATTTCAATAATTGATGGATTACACTTTATGCATGACAAATGACTACACTTTGGATTACACTTTATGCATAACAAATGATTGCACTTATCTCTATCAAACATTGCTTTCCTCCCTCTTTGTTCTAGACTCTTTAAAACTACAGGGGAATTTTAGAATGTTCTTCATGAAAGAAGGGGCAACTTATGGTGTTTAATTTGGTTGGTTTTAGCACTCAAATAGATCCATTATGAGTGGTACATGCTTTCATCATGCTGATTATGTAGCAAATAGTAGATTGTGCACCATAATGCAGACACCTGGTAACTATGGTTGCTAAATTCCCAAGTCTCCTCCTTCCTATACCAAGTTTTTGTTATGTTTCATGGTGATAGTGCATGCAAAAATTTTTCATCTAATGAAATCACAATGGAATGTGAATATGAAAATTATTTTTTATACTTGCATGAAGATTTAATCAAAATCACCTATGGATCTTTTTAACATGATAAAATAAGATTTTAATAAGATCTAAAATCGAAAATAAATAAAAGATTGCTTACCTAAATTGCTTTCCTTTATTTTAGATCGAATTGAATCCGACGAATTCCTAAGATTTCTGTTGAAGCCAAGCACATGCCCAGCCTTTATTGGTATCTATATAGACCTAAATCTTAATTGAAACATTGAAGCTACTGAAGTGCTAGCACCTTGCAAGCCTTGTTTCTGAACTTGGATTTGGAACTTTTCTTCAACTTGAAGAGAAAGTCCAGCAACACAAACTCTTCATGTAGATTTGATTGGACTTCCTCTAGGATGTTTAGAAGAGAAGGAAGACACCTTCTTCCTTTCCTTTTCTCCCACAAAACTCGCTATAGATCTGATCTATGGAGTATGAGAGGTGTGGAGATGAAAGAGGAAGAGAACAGGGCATGGAGATAGAGTAGTGCGGCAAGGCTGAATTTGTTTTAGATTATCTCTCTTGTTTTTCATCATCTTCCATGCCTTCCACCTCTCTCCTTTTTATTTTGGATGCCCAAAAGGAGTCTTAACCCTTTAAGACTTCTTCCTAATTTAGATCTAATCTAATTAGGGATAATACTTATCACTATAGAGTCCTAAATATGATGGAAAAGCCCATCTCTTATCTCCACGCATACAAGAGAAGGGGCATGACTTTCAATGCACCTCTCTTCCTTTTGGTCAGACAAAATAGAGAGATAAAATCAGATAAAGTGGGCCAAACATCTCTTTTCAATTGGGTTCAAGTTTGGATTTAATCTGAATCTGATTTGAATTTGATTCTAATCAAATTCGAAAAGGCTATCAAATCCAATCTGATTAGATTTGATCTCCAAGTCCAACTTGAATAATTAAACCCAATTCACCTTAAATTGAATCAAGCACAATTAAATTAGATCTAACTTAAATTAATTTATACTTGATCCATAATTTAATTAGGCTTAATTATATTACAATATTTATAATTAAGTCTCTCATGCTAATAATTAGTAGCTGCTAAAACTGTAACTTTTATAAATTAACAATTTTTAATTTCAAACTATCAAATCAATTGATAATTTGATTATGATCCAAGTTGTTGATTAGGTTAAACTTCTTTTGTGTATAACCCCTTAGGTTCTATTCTGTCTAATAGTGAGACATACCGTGATCGCTATCGTAGTATCATCGAAACTCCTTTTGATAGAACGAAATAATTCTAGCTCAATCCTAATTAGATTTGTTGATCCACAAATAATCTTATTAAGTTCTCAAAATCCATCAGTGATGCTTAGCAACATGTGGTGGCAACCCAAGAGAATAGAAAAATCTAAATCCCTACGTGTAGTTATCATGTGATCGAGTTCTTCTATCAAAAATTTCAATAGGATGCAGATCATGAAAACTCGTCAAACCCTAAGCATCCATCATATACTAAATATAATTAGCTTGAATCTATTCATGAATTCTAATAATTTTTTTTTTCCATTATCATGCTACTGTGACCACAAATTTAAGGACTCAGCCTCTTAGATTGCATAGGACTATTTCTCTCCTACTGAGGTTAATCGATCCCCTATAAGTGCACACCTACTTCTAAAGCAAAACTATTATAGCCAATGAACACCACAAGGCCCTAAATGGCTAGAAATCATGTTTATGTGCTATCAAACTATAGCAACCTTATTATAAGTAGCTAAGGCACCACAGGTCAAAGAACTACTCACATAATTACAATATCGAGATAGTCACTGATGAGTGAGTAGACATCCAAGTGACTTCTCATTCTTAGTCACACTCAGTACCGTTGTCCTCTAACAATCATGTGTACTTTCACTCCAGTATCACCATACTATAAACTCAAGACTTATCTATCCATAAAGGGAAGCGATCTATGCATCAATCTTTATGGATCAATCATTATTTTCATAATGATCTAACAATCGAGAGCATTCAGGAGTTAATCTATAATAACATATATCTCAAATTCTTAACTCTTGAGAATATGTGTTATTGTGTATTAACTTCTTAGATGATTCACAGACATATTACACATAAATGAATAAGAAAAAATATTTATTTTATTAATTTTAATAAATCAAATATAAAATTTATGAACTAGAAAATATAATGTGTCAGTCAATAATTGACTTTCCAAGTTACACATCTAATAGTTTTAAGCTTAGAAATGCTGAATTCTAGATTTTTGGATAGCAAAGCAACCTTATAGAAGTTAGCTTGCTAGCTCCATATGTTATACCACTGCCTTTTGCATCCGATCATGGCTAGTTGCATGAGCCAAAGCTACATAAAAAGGTAGGCCTTCCTACCCACTACCTTCCACCTTTTGTGCTAGGTCTATCTCTTTGCTGAAGTAGCCTTTGCCAGAAACTCCATGAAAGTTTAGCAGGTTAGCACCAGGATGAAAGCCAATTATAGAAGATACTCAAGCTTATACTAATAATAATTTGATATGCTAAAACATCCATGTGTTAGGTGGATAGGGCTTGAAGCAAGAAAAAGTTTAGTTAACATTCTCTCCCATCTTGAATAATCTCAATGTGACTGCAAGAAGGTCAGTTGGAGGCTAGAATCATCAAATCAAAGATAAATATGATATTGCAAATTATGCTAGAAAGCAAGTTCTGCTACTTTAGTAGTAGGAGTCAAGGCAGCAATATCTAAGCTTTTTAAAGATTATAAAAATGAGCGATTTCTATTGACAAAAAGAGAATCAATCTAACATAATAGCTATATTAAATTAGCAGCAGATAATATAACCACAACCATATCACCCGAAATATCTAACTTTGTTAGAATTTAGGCAAGCATGTCAGCAAAGCATATCAACAACATAATTCACTGAAGAGGAACATGGCAAAAATGTAGCGTCAAGTGATTAGAAGATGCTTGTTTGTTTGCAAGAAACATACCTTAGTGTCCAACATTATGGAAATAACATTTTCCTTTAACTAAGCATTATATTCCTTGACCAAGTCAATATTTTTTTGGTGTGATGCATGGTCTCTGTAGGACATATTTAGCCATGCTACATTCATTCCTCCTTCTGCTAGTTTCTATATCATTTCATGTGTATTTATGGAAGGACCAATTATGCAAACTATCTTCATTTTCCTTAGAGTATTTGAAGAAACACCAAACTTGTAGTTGCTAGGCTGAAGCTCTAGAGAGGAGGTCAAGTTTCCCTAATTAATCAGGTTTAAAATTATATTTTATCAGCTAGAGAAAGAAAATGCTGACATAGAATGAAAGCATACGCACTATCAAGATTGATTCATTTGTAAAACAATTTTGTCAACCCAGATATTTACCCAAAGGAATGAGGAACTTGGTATTTGAAACAAAGACTATGGCTTCTAGAGAAACATGATCTACAAAACTCAATTGAACCATGACTAAGGAAATAGTAGATGCTGATGTTTTCTTGCATGCATTGGACTTCTTTCTTCTTCCTTTTTTTTTTTTTAAAAAAAGAAAAACTTAAGATAGGTAAATGCAACAAGCTTGTTTTTCACCAAATGTATGAGTCATATGACTATTTCATAAAAGAATGAGAAAGAAAACTTTATATATATCTATATACATATGTGTATATATAACAACAAAACTAAAATTGATGATATTTATCATTCAAAAGCAAGAATTAAGAAACAGAGTAACAATAGAAATTTTGATTTAAACATAGGCACATACTAAATTTAGAAATGGATGGAAAGCTTGGCCCTTTTTCTTGATTAAGACAAATCCACAGCTAGTTGAGGAATATTGGAAGTAACTAACAACAAGAAATATGAATAAAAAAAAAATGCCAGTAATCTTCCATGATCCAACATCAAAGATATTCTTTCTATCACACCTAGGAGGCTCAAATCAATGGCCCCTTTAACATGGGCAGATGCTTTTGTAAGAAGAAACATCGTACTTCAGAAATTTTTCAAAAGTTACAGCACAAGCTTGCAAATAGACTAGCACAATTTTTTCCTACAGAGACATGGCATGATGTAGAAGTGGCATCTACAAATTATGTTTTATATTTTAGGGAGAATATATGAAATAGTCATGAACTTTGCTTGTCATTCTAGCAACAGATATTAGTTTTTTAGCAATAAGCTTAGGCATTGCCATACCACATTTAATAGATCAAACTTCTTGAGATCCCAAAAAGCAATAAGTGTATACCATACAAATATTTAAATTTTCTAATATTCATTTAAAGTAGATTGTAGTGCAATTCTAGTGGTTGGGTCTCTTTCTATTACACTTTATGCATAACAAATGATTGCACTTATCTCTATCAAACCTTGCTTAATTTCCTCCCTCTTTGTTCTAGACTCTTTAAAACTACAGGGGAGATTTAGAATGTTGTTCATGAAAGAAGGGGCAACTTATGGGGTTTAATTTGGTTGGTTTTAACACTCAAACAGACCCATTATGAGTGGTATATGCTTTCATCATGCTGATTATGTAGCAAATTGTAGATTGTGCACCATAATGCAGACACCTGGCAACTATGGTTTGCTACATTCCCAAGTCTCCTCCTTCCTATGCCTAGTTTTAAGCTTAGAAATGCTAAATTCTGGATTTTTGGACAGCAAAGCCACCCTTATAGAAGTTAGCTTGCTAAGTCCGTGCCACTGCCTTTTTTGTCCGATCATGGCCTAGTTGTTTGAGCCAAAGCTACATAAAGAGGTAGGGCTCCCTATCCACTGTCTTCCACCTCTTGTGCTAGGTCTATCTCTTTGCTAAAGTAGCCTTTGCCAGAAACTCCTTAAAAGTTTAGCAGGTCAGCACCAGGATGAAAGCCCATTATAGAAGATACTCAGGCTTATACTAATAATACTTTGATCCACTAAAATATCCATGTGTTAGTTGGATAGGGCCTGATAGCAAGAAAAAGTTCAATTAACATTCTCTCCTATCCTGAATAATCTCCATGTGACTGCAAGATGGTTAGTTGGAGGCTGGAATCATCAAATTAAAGATAAATATGGTATTGCAATTTATGCTAGAAAGTAGGTTCCCTGCTTTAGTGGTGGGAGTCAGGGCAACAATCTCTAAGCTTTATAAAGATTATAAAAATGAGAAATTTTATCGACAAAAAGAGAACCAATCTAACATAATAGCTATATTAAATTAGTAGCGGATAATATAACTACAACCACACATCCTAAATATCTAACTTTGTTAGAATTTAGGTGAGCATGTCAGCAAACCATATCAATAACATAATTCATTGAAGAGGAACATGCCAGAAATGTTGCGTCAAGTGATTGGAAGATGCGTCTTTGCAGGAAACTTACCTTAGTGTCCAACATTATGGCAATAACATTGTCCTTTGATTGAGCATTATATTACTTGACCAAGTTAATAATTTTCTAGTGTGATGCATGGTCTCCATGGGACATATTTAGCCATGCTACATTCATTCCTCCTCCTACTAGTTTCCATATCATTTACACATATTTGTGGAAGGACCAATTGTGCAAACTATCTTTGTTTTCTTTAGAGCATTTGAAGAAACCCCAAACTTGTAGTTGCTAGGCTGAATCCCCAGAGAGGAGGTCAAGTTTTCCTGATCAATCAGGTTTAAAATTTTATTTTATTAGCTAGAGAGAGAAAATGATGACATAGAATGAAAGCATATGCACTATCAGGATTGATTCATTTGTAAAACAATTTTGTCAACTCAGATATTTTCCCAAAGGAATGAGGAACTTGGTATTTGAAATAAAGACTATGGCTTCTAGAGAAACATGATCCACAAAACTCAATTGAACCATGACTAAGAAAATAACAAGCACTGATGTTTTCTTACAAGCATTGGACTTCTTTCTTCTTCTTCTTCTTTAAAAAAAAACTTAAGATATGTAAATTCTAAGTTTATGGTTTGATGTCTATATGAAGGGTCGATTTAGGTGCTCCACTTTCAATTAAATATATAACCTATTTATAGTTACGTACCTAAATCAAATAAATAGATTAGTCTTCAAGATTGTTTCACACCATGGCTTGCCCATGCAGGAAAAAGGAAAAAAGTCAAAAATAGGAAAAGACCTATATTTCTAAATCCTCAGTGGAATTTCATTATAAAAAAAATCCTCAAAGGAATTCTCTGCAGATGCTACTGATTTCTTGGTCAAGAGAAAAAAATCATACTATCACCAAAAGTTTAAAACGCCACCCCCCCTCCCCCGAGCACCATACCCTAAACTTGCCAAAAGAAGAAGAAGAAAAACATCCTCATAGTTGCTTCAAATTAAAACCATTGATAAGTCTTAAGGAAAATCATTCTTTTTCCAACGACTTAGACTAGGACAATGCTTCAAAATGGTGCAATTTCTCCTCATGCTGGCAAAACCAAAACAAAGATCATCATTTGAATTAAAATTTATGGCGGAATGATACCTTAATAATGACATATGAATACCAGATCCTTTATCACTATAATGTTCTATCCTCATAATTTCAATAAATGATGACCATATATGTCAAGGGACTGTATATCATGTTTGATTTGGCTTCTAATGTGGCCTAATTATCACTTAGTCAGGTTTAACTAATTAGATTAAGTCCTGAATTAATTATAGTAAGTTCAATTAATTAAAAAGCTATATTCCTGATGAAAGTAGACTGAAGGACTCTAATTTGAATAGAACTCATAATGAGAGAGACTATTGCAAGTATAAATAGAGGTGGCCTGGCATATTTTCTCTAACTCTCGGAAAGGCATGAATGATTCCCATCAATTATTCATGTTATAGAAGAGGATGAGGAGGGAGGAGATCAGACACCTTACAAGAGAAGACTAGAAGCTCTATGAGCATCATGCTAGATATGATGATGCAAGGTATGATTTTTTTTTTTAATCTTGATTTTACATGAGCATAGAAGCATAATCTTGGCATAAAAGAATATAAAATTTCTAACAAGTGGTATCAGAGCTTAAGATCTATGCTTCATATTCATGTAAAATATTTTGATAAATTTTGATTTATTTTTAAAATATTAAATCAAAGTTCTATAAAATTTTATTGCATTTTTGAAATATTAAATTAATTTTTAAGAATTAAATCGAAGAAAAGAAATTAAAATAAAGGTTTTCTTTAATTTCTTAAGATTTTAGAAAAATAAAGAAAGGGGTTGTTGGTGCGGAAATTCATGAGAACACCGAAGGTGGTTGGAGTGGAGAAGGTGAGACCACCGACAGAACCTGCAAAATAAAGTTCAAACCAAAGGTGGGTGGCTCCGGCAGAACCCTTTGATGCTCAAGTTAATTTTTCGATCAATTGGAATGGAGTGCCCAAGATATAAAGAAGCAGAGTGATGGGAAGGAGAGGAGAGCTTAGAGAAATATGTATATGAAGGATCCCTTTTATAGATGAAGCCTATCATAAATTGATGATGACAGCCGTAATCATCTGGTAGTGGGCCGCTTGGGGCCACGTGGAATTTGTTATGGAGAGTGATGTCTGTTATCATGATGTGCTAGTCTATTGAGATTTGATAGCTAAGATTCGGATGGAATAGGTGTTGGTAGTGAAGGACTTTAAGTCATGATAGTTTTGGAGAAGTTTGGACTTCTCTAAAATCATCTGCATGCAGGCTGGTTTGTGTTGAGTTGAAAGATAAATTTGCATGGATGATGAGGTCCTTCTAGATGACCGAAAGAAGTTCAACTGGATGGAGATCGATAGAAAGAGTTTGTCCAGAGGGAGTGCGATTGTAAGAGTTTATCTAGAGTGAGCGCGATTGGAGGAGTTCGTTCGGAGGGAGCACGACTAGAGGAGTTTGTCTGAGGGGAGCATGATTGGAGAAGTTCGTCTGGAAGGAGCACGATTGGAGGAGTTCGTCCGAAAGGAGCATGATTGGAGGAGTTCATCCAATGAGAGTGCGACTAGAGGAGTTCGTCCGAGAAGAGCATGACTGGTGGAGTTCGTCCAGAAGAAGCACGACTGGAGAAGTTCGACCGTCTTCCAAGTTTGCTATCAATCAAGGTTAGGAGAGATAAACTTGAGCCCTACTACTCATCTCAAGTTGAGAAGTAAGGTTAGTTAAATAGCAGTTTCCTCTTACTATTTAAGATCAAGCCATCGAACTTTCATGTGCTGTTGAGAGGTTCGGCAATACGAACTCGTTGCTGAGAAAATCGATAAATCCCAATAGGAAAGAGGTCAACGGTCAAGGACTTTGGCCAAGAACTTCAACGGGGGTCTTTTTATCCTCAACATTTACCCCCCTACTTCTGAGTTCAAATTTTGAATGAAGTATAGAAAAGTTGCTACAGCCGAAGTTCTTTGGCTGCCTCCTGCTCTAGGAGAATGAAACTTTTTATCTTTTTTCAAATTTGTGTCAAGATTTTTATTTCAAATGATCTAAAGGGAAAATTCTTCTTGAAAACTCATCTAGCGCAGTGCTCTATGTATGGCACAATTAGTGCTTTGTCAGGCGGCAGGCGTGAGTGGGACACGTGATGTGTTAAGATTAGCTGAAAGAGTCCTGTAATCATAACTTTTTATGATTCTGATTCTCTATTTAAATATTTTCTTCTTTCTCTGTTGCTTCTTACCTTCATCTATGCTCCTTCTTCTTCTCCTTTCTTTGCTTTTCATCATCCCTGAGTGTTCCACCTTCGTCGCTCTTATTCTCTCGCGATCTCTCTGGCTGTCGGTGTCCTACTCGATCATCCTTCATCTTTCTGATCTTTTTTCCAAATTTTTCAATTTACCTTAAGTCCGTCCGTCATCCTTGTGTTTTCGATTTCTAGCTTTCTTATATTCTTTGAGTTTTTTTTTCAAGTTTTTCTAGGTCGGTATAATCGTTCCTCATCCTTGAGTTTTTATCTTCCTTTTTCTTGAATTTTTTGAGGATTTTATTTGATTTAATCTGATCTAGATGTCATTCGAGGTTTCTTGTGTTAGAAAATATGCAGGGTTTTATGTATGAATTTTAAAATATTTTTGAAAAATAATGCAGCAGAACATGCAGATTAAATTATTTAATCTATAAATACACGTAATCTAATTACTAAATCCTATATCTAAGATCTATAACATGTGATAATGCATTCTAAATTTAAAAATAAAAGTATTTGGTATTGATCAAATCAATTATCCTAGATCTGGAATGATTCTAGATCTAAAATCTAGATCACATCTAGGTGAGAGAGAAGATCAAATCTCTTACCTTGCATGGGTTAAGAACTTTGTGATTGATTTTTGTTATTTCCTTTGGAGCTGCACATACGTTCGGCTTCTACAGGTGATCCAAATGGGGCTACAACAAAATTGGAGGTTCGTCGGATGAAGATCCACTCGAAGTGCTAGCTTCTCATAGATCCCTTTGGATGGTTAATCTAAAATTTATTCTTTGAATCTCTTGGACACTCCAAGAGATGAACAGTATGAGAAGGATTAAGGAAGAAATTCAATCTTTAAATCTTTCAAAAATTAGAAATAAATTATATTAGAAAAAGATCCTAAGAGAAGATAAATCTTCTCTTTCAGGACATCGATGATTGATGTCCTGAAAACATCCTTATGCTAGGACAAGAAAAGACCTTCTTTCCTAGACTTTTTCCATGTTTTTAGATCTCACACTCTCTAATTTTTCTCATATAAAAATCTTACAAAATATGAAGAAGAAGGGTTCTCAAATAAACCCTAAGAGAAGACTTTCTTCTCTTCTTCTTCTCTCATCAGGACATGATTAGATCATGTCCAAAAAGATCACTAAGCCCCAATACCTTAGAGAATAGATCTCCATGCCCTCTTCCTCTCTCTCTCTCTCTCTCTCAGATTTTTATCATATAAAAATTATATAAAATAAATAAGAAGAAAGTACTTAAAAGAAAAATAAAGAGAAGACAATCTTCTCTTACCTTTGTTCCTTCAAGATATCAACATTTGATGTCTTGATGAAGATCTTTTCTTCAAAAAACTTGGTGCCCCAAATCTCTATGCCTTCTCCTCCTTTTCTTCTAGTTTTTTTAGAATTTTTTAGATTTTACACATCCTAAACTTGATAGGAGGCATCCTTTCTTTTTATATATGGAAGACTAGGTCAAAACCTAGTCTTAAAAGAAAACCAAGAAAAAGTTTTAGAAGGCGTCCAACTCTTGGATGCCTCACCCCTTATTTTTTGGGTGTGAAGATCAGGAAACCACATGCAAAAGCAAAGAAAATAAGTGCACAAAAGAAAAGGAGACATGGAGAAAAAATTTCATAAGGAAAGAAGGTGTTTTGGAGAATTGGGACTCTTTCAAAAGAAAACAAAATCAAACCACTAACCAAATTTGATCAAATCAAATTTTAATTAATCTCTTCAGATATTTGGTACATGGAGAAGCTCTTATTGGCATGGAGAACATCACATAAAGATCTAAAAATAAAATATGGATGTTGACTTTTATTGGCGTAAGGAGTGAGGTCCCAGTCCAACTAGGACTCTTTTTATTTGACTAGGTCAAAACTATTTTGAGCCTAATTCAAATCAAATTAAATGCAACCTAATTAAAGATGATCCTAGTCCAACTAGGAGCCTAATTAAATTATATTAAATCATATTTAATTTTAATTTAAATCCTAACTTAATTAGGAATAGGTGCACTCCAATCCTAGTCCAACTAAAAATTATTTTTTTCTTATAATTGATTTATCCAATAGACTAATTAAACTTAATCTAATTAACTCCAAACTAATTCTAATTAAATTTAATTCAATTAGACTTGATCTCAATCTAATCTCTCAATCAAATTGAGCTAATTAGCAATTCAATTGCTAATCGATCCTCCTGCAACACTTGTATTAGATCAAACATCAATCGCATTGAATGTTTGATCTTAGAATGATTTTCAATCATCGATTAACCATCTGATTAAGTTACAATCTCTTATGTGTGTGACCCTATAGGTTCGAACCTAAGCCAGTAGCATAGGAAGCAATTCTTGTACTAGTCGAAGTAACCATCTAGCAATGGTTCTCGATGTCTGAATAGGTTGAATGTATGCAAAGCAACATTCTTAGAACCCTGGCCCATGGTTATCGTATAATTTATCCCTTTGATCAACAATGCTCAGGACAACTTCGCGTATGTTGTTAACACTCATACAAGTCATCTTATTGTGTCTCAAAATTTTGCAAATCCCATGACTCATGAGGATTATCCAGGCCTAGATTTTGCTAAATTAAAATACAATGAGTCATTCTCTTTCTAAAGCTAATCAGGAGTGGTCAATCTCATCTTGACTCACACACCAACTTTGCAAGTACTTGATTGTACGCAGGAATCTTTTAAACCTATATTAGAAAAATAGGTAGTCTAGCATCAAAGTATAGTGAGTTGCTTGCAAGTCACTGTGATGATCTAAGATTGGAGGGACACTTATACCCATTAGCCTTAGCTAGCTATTCTTGATAGTAGAGTACTATATTAGTCACGTTCAGTACAGATGTACTCCTACATCTCACCTAGATGCCATACCAGTGTCTCCACACCACTTGATTATGAGGTCAACCAATGCATATGGCATATAGCAACCTATACTCGATAAGTTATCATCCTCATTAATAACTTATCATTTGATCATGAATAATTTAAGAACCATCCGATAAATCCTCTTTTATCGATTGATTGTGGTTCTAAGAACTTATCATAATTTAGGAGTTCATTTAAGAAAGATATAATTTTTATGATAAACTAGCCAAATAACTATTATTAGATAATTTATATACTAATTTCAATCATTTACCACTTAGATGATTGGCTTTAGGACATATTTTCCAACAACTCTGACTTGGACTAAAGATAATTAGAATGATATCAAATATCCTATCTTTCACTTGAGTTTGTAGAACTTCTTAGTTCCATTGCCTTAGCAAATAGATCAGTCAAGTTCTTCTTTTTCATCAATCTTCCAAAGATCGACGTCATCTTAATCTAAAATCAAAGATGATAGCAATGCAGAATATGCTGGTCCTTTGATTCTTTAGCCTGAGCTATGGCTCTAGTGCTATGATAGGATTGGATCATCGATGGAGGGTGCCACTTCCAACCTGCTAATGAACCTCAGCAACTACACAGCTTATATTACAGCATCATATGCCATGATGTACTTTACATCACTAACTGAATAGGCTAAAGTATCCTGCTTGAAACCATTCTGGCAGATTGCTCCTACAATTAGGGTATGATCCGACATTTTCTTGTTGTTATTTTATTCTGACTGAAATTAAAACATCCATATATTTTAAATCAGTATTTCTATATTTGAGTCACTGGACCTTAGTATTTTTCAAATACTTAGAGATTGTCTATACAATCTTTCAATGATTCTCACTTAGATCAGACTAGTATCTACTCGCTACCATTAGTGAGTATACCATATCTAATTTTGAACATGGAGAAATTAGATGATAGCAAAATCTTTATTTCTTGCAATGCTAGAATGCCATTTTTGATTAAGAAAATTTCATCCACAAACAATACAAGAAATAATACTATAGAATATTTTGCCCACTTATAAATGTAGGGTTTATCTTTATTTATAACAAAGACATACGTTCAAAACGTATGTTCCAAAACTGAGATAACAGCCAAATGGGCTTTACAAGTCTTTACCTTCCCGTCTGCGCTACTCTGATCCTTTTGAAAATTTATTCATATCCAATGAATTTTATTCCTTCAGGTGAATTATCAAGTGTTCACACACTATTGATTTTCATGGACTTCAATTTGGATTATATGACTCCAAGCCACTTCTCAAAGTCAGACCACCGCATTGCATTCCTATAGGTAATTGGATCCTTGTTATTCTCATTAAGTTAAACAAGATCGCCATCCCAGACCAAGATACTGAAGTATCTGTTTGACTAACGTGGTACTTTATCAGATCTCCTTAAAGGTGCTACTTTAATAGGCTTTGAATTTAATCTGATCAAATTTGGTTCTATAGATTTATTAGATTATGTTGGTTCATTTCTATCAGTTAAATTTTCTCAAGTTCAACTTGATAGGGATCAGTTTCTTCTTTAAGAAACTCCTTTCCAAAAGAAATGCCCTTCCGCTAATGAATATCTTATGTTCTTCAGCATGGTAGAATTAATAACTCTCAAATACCTATTGGATCAGGACCCAAGTTTATCTGTATGCAAACTTTTGACATAGACCAATCAACTCCA
>QRFJ01000907.1:16716-97464 GCA_006176705.1 Cocos nucifera | reverse complement strand
TCATTGGACTTCCAATTTTGGGATTATATGACTCCAAGCCACTTCTCAAAGTCAGACCACCGCATTGCATTCCTATAGGTAATTGGATCCTTGTTATTCTCATTAAGTTAAACAAGATCGCCATCCCAGACCAAGATACTGAAGTATCTGTTTGACTAACGTGGTACTTTATCAGATCTCCTTAAAGGTGCTACTTATATAGGCTTTGAATTTAATCTGATCAAATTTGGGTTCTATAGATTGTATTAAGATTATGTTGGTTCACTTTCTATCAGTTAAATTTCTCAAGTACAGAGATGTGCTCTTTCTTCTAAAATCCTCCTTCCAAGAGCAAAGATGGCCCGTTGCCGCTAATGAATATCTTATGTTCTTTCAGCATGGTAGAATTAATAACTCTCAATACCCTATATTAACCCAAGTTATCTGATCGCAACTCTTGACATAGCCAATTCACTCAAATTCGAGAGATGAGGAGTCTAGGATTTCTCCCTCCTTGGATCCATAATTCCTCCCCATATGGAGTCATTACAACAAGATTTACTTGGTATAAGTTCAGAGTAAAAAAGTAGTCATAACACACACCCTAAACAAGTAGACAATAATCAATCTATACGAAGACACCATGTTTAAATAAAGATTCAACTTCTCCTTTCAGCATACACTGTTTTTAAAAAGAAATCCACTGAGAGAGAATTCTATTTTCTACTATGATTATGTCAGCAAACTCTACTGGATATGTATTCATCTCTTCGATCTGATTGAAGAGTTCTTAATATCTATTATTATTTCATAATTGAATCATTTGAATATTTAAAAATAATTCAAGTCAGATGCATCCATACCCAGATAGATTCGTCTGTAAATCGAAATATTTAATATCTTCCTCTAGCCATTTAAGTTCATAAGGTTCCATAATACAATCCATATATATGAGACTTAGAACTTTATTCAGCTTTCTTCCACCTTTTTTAGTAAAAGATGACTTTGTCATTCTTCTCAAGAAGACAGACTCAAGGTTATCATGTCGATGTCCCAATCATTGATGTCGAAGGTTTTCTCTCAAGCGTACCACCCATTATATCCTTTTATCTATGATTGATCAAGATGACTAACAGCCCCATTATAATGCGCAAGATGACATCCACGTGACATTAATCTCCACTTGGGTGTTTTAGGTGTAAAATAGTGAACATTATACTGTAAGATTAACTAAAAGTTAAAATATACATTTTATTTGTACCAATGACGTATTATTCGTACATTATTCATAACAAAAACTCAAAACAAATTCTTACTTTAGGATTGATAAGATGATACTCATCTTTGACTAAAAAGGTCCAAAGAGATCACAGTTTATCATAAATTAACTAGGAAAATGGTGTGATAATCGCACTTAAAAGGTGACATCTTTTGAAAATAAGCTGATACAATTCTAACAGCTAGAATGGAACAGAGACTTTACTCCAAGTTTATATTTCTACACCATTTTCAGCAACATATTATACTCTTATTCTAAAATGTTTTTTGCAATAAATGCGTAGGTGGCTGGTACTATCAATCTACCTTAAATTACTTCTATCACGTCAGCAGAATTCAGTATATAAGTATAGATTTTAAGATGTTATAAAGTGAGGTGTATTTTAACATCCGAGTTCATGAGCTAACTCTTACTCTTATCATGCGTTAGTCTCCACTTATTGCATGCGCAAGAATATCCAATCAATCCTTTGCATATTACCTGCTCTCCAATAATAGAAGCACTATGCCATTGATTTGGATGTATTGGACTATTCATGTAACTATACATATAATATGGGCTTAGAAGCCTAAAATTTGAACCATTCGTTCCTTACTACTTCGATATCATATTTCAATTATCTCTTGAATACCAATAATAACAAGTTGGAGCTATCTCGACTAAATCTTAAATACTAGCCTACCACTACACCAAATACTGAATATGAGCACAGACAATTACATGGAGAATATATAATATATGAGAGCGACCATAACCACTACAAACAAAAATATCACAATCTCGACAGAAATAGTGATAAATAAGCGACTGAGACTTGGAACTTAGGGGATGCTCATAGAACAGGTTCTTGCCATGCAAGATTATTCATATGTCAAATTGATAATCTCTAACTTTTATTTAGAGGGAATTACTTTAATTTTCTAGTTAGGTACTTAGAATCCAACATAGACCTGGTACATAAGCTCAAACTATGGGTTTGGTCGGAATCCCCCAAAGAGTGTAAACAGTTAGATATAAGGTTTTATATATTCATTACATGTCAATATTGTCAAACCAACTCTATCTAAGAATAATTATAAATAGTGGTCTCCAATAAAATACATAACCTTCGTCCCTGTAAGGAATTCTGAATTAGGTCCAAACATAAACAGAGTCGAGGTATGGGGGCCGCTCATCTGCCTCGCACGGGCGGGGCCGGCGTAGGGGATTCGGGACCCCGCCTGCACTGGTCCCGAGCGCCATGCTCCACGGGGAGCGTCGGCCATACACCGGCACGCTCGCCCGTTTGCAATGATCCTCCGCTCGGTCCTTGGAAACCCCTTTGATGTTTCGATCATATCCTAGGATTTTCGTATCTAGAATTTTATAGAAAGTAAGTTCTCAATTTAAATTCTATAAAATAAATATATCATATACATTCTAGATTCAAAATAAAAGATACATATCGACATATGTAACAAGAGGATCTAAATCTAAAGATAAAACACATCATATGGATCAGATCATAAACCATTTATAGTTAGATTTAAAATCTAAAAATAAATCATAAATTATTTTAAATCTTATTTAATATATTTATAATTTAGATTATTTAGATCAGCATATATTAGGACAACCTCTCCAATATAAGGGATAAACCTTACAGCAGGATAACCTTATAGCAGTATGTGCAATCCGATATTATTTAGATCTAATCTAAATAATTTAAAATAGATCTAACATCTATTTAATTTTAATTTTAAAATTAAAAATAAATTATAAAATTACTTAGATCATATCTAACTTATTCATGATTCAAGAATAGATCAGCGCATACTAGGATAATTTCTCTACTATAAGAGATAAATCTTACAACAGGACAATCTTATAGCAATATGTGCGATCTCTAGAGTTTTTATTTTTTAAATTTAATTTAATATAAATATGATCATGTTATAAATGAATCTAGATGCTCTGATACCACTGTTGGAAAATATGCAGGATTTCATGCATGAATTTTAAAATATTTTTCAAAAATAACATAGTGAAATATGTAGATTAAATCATTTAATCTACAAATGCATGTAATCTAATTATTAAATCCTACATCTAGAATCTATAACATGTCATAATATATTCTAAATCTGAAAATAAAAGTATTTGATATTGATCAAATCAATATCCTAGATCTAGAATGATTCTAGATCTGAAATCTAGATCACATCTAGGTGAGAGAAGAGATCAAATCTCTTACCTTGCATGGGTTGAAAATTTTATGGTTGATTTTTTTTGTTTTCTTTAGAGTTGCACATGCGTCTGGCCTCTACAGGTGATCCACATGAGGCTACAATAAAATCGGAGGTTCATCGAATGAAGATCCGCTCGAAGTGCTAGCTTCTCGCGGATCCCTCCAGATGGTTAATCTAAAATTTATTCTTCGGATCTCTTGGATACTCTAAGAGATGAAGAATATGAGAAGGATTAAGAAAGAAATTTAATCTTTGAATCTTCCAAAAATCAAAAATAAATTACATTAGAAAAAGGTCCTAAGAGAAGATAAATCTTCTTTTTCAGGACATTGACGATTGATGTCCTGAAAACATCATTATGCTAGGATAAGGGAAGACCTTCTCCCCTAGATATTTTTCATGTTTTCAGATCTCATACTCTCTGATTTTTCTCATAGAAAAATCTTACAAAATATGGAGAAGAAGAGTTCTCAAATAAATCCTAAGAAAAAATCTTCTTCTCTTCTTCTTCTCTAATCAGGACATGATCAGATCATGTCCAAAAAGATCACTATGTCCTAACACCTTAGAGCACAGATCTCCATGCCCTCTTCCTCTCTCCCTCTTAGATTTTTATGATATAAAAATTATATAAAATAAATAAGAAAAAAATACTTAAAAGAAAAATAAAGAGAAGACAATCTTCTCTTACCTTTGTCCTTTCAAGACATCAACATTTGATGTCTTGATGAAGACCTTTTCTTTAAGGAACTTGGTGCCCCAAACCTCCATGCCTTCTCCTCCTTTTCTTTTGATTTTTTCATAATTTTTCTAAGTTTTACACATCCTAAACCTGATATGAGGCATCCTCCCTTTTTATGTATGGAAGACTAGGTCAAAACCTAGTCTTAAAAGGAGACCAAGGAAAAGTTTTAGGAGGCATCCAACTCTTGGATGCCTCCCTCCTTATTTTTTGGGTGTAAAGATCAGGAAACCATGTGCAAAACCAAAGGAAATAAGTGCACGAAGAAAAAAGGAGGCATGGAGAAAAAATTTCATAAGGAAAGGAGGTATTTTGGAGAATTAGGACTCTTTCAAAAGAAAACAAAACCAAACCACTTACCAAATTTGATCAAATCAAATTTTAATTAATCTCTTCAAATATTTGGTGCATGGAGAAGCTCTTATTAGCTTGGAGAATATCACATAAAGATCTAAAAAAAATATGGGCATTGACTTTTATTGGCGCAAGGAAGGAGTGAGAGTCCCAGTCCAACTGGGACTCTTCTTTTTTGACTAGATCAAAACTATTTTGAACCTAATTAAAATCAAATTAAATGCAACCTAATTAAAGATAATTCTAGTTTAATTAGAAGCCTAATTAAATTAAATTAAATCATATTTAATTCTAATTTAAATTCTAACTCAATTAGGAATTAGGTGAACTCAAATCCTAGTCCAACTAAAAATTATTTTTTCTTGCAATTGGCTTATCCAATAAATTAATTAAATTTAGTCTAATTAAGTTTGAACTAATTTTAATTAAATCTAATTCAATTAGACTAGATTTTAATCCAATCGCTCAATCAAATTAAGCCAATTAGCAATTCAATTGCTAATCGATCCTCCTACAACACTTGCATTAGGTCAAACATCAATTGCATTGAATGTTTGACCTTAAAACGATTCTCAATCATCGATTAACCATCTGATTAAGTTATAATCTCTTATGTGTATGATCCTATAGGTTCGAACCTAAGCCAGTAGCATAGAAATTAATTCTTGTACTAGTCGAAGTAACCGTCTAGTTATGATTCTCGACGTCCAGATAGGTTGAATGTATGCAAAGCAGCATACTTAGAATCCTGGCCCATGGTTACCGTATAATTCATCCCTTTAACCAATAATGCTCAAGATGACTTTGAGTATGCTGCCAACACTTATGTAAGTCATGTTTATTGTGTCTCAAAATTTTGCAAATCCTATGACTCCTGGTGAGGATTATTCAGACTTAGGTTATGCTAAATTAAAACATGAGTCATTCTCTTCCTGAAGCTAATCAAGAGTGGTCAATCCTATCTTGACTCACACACTGACTTCACAAGTACTTGACTATACCTAAAAATCTTATGAATCTATATTAGAAATATAGGCAGTCCGGTATCAAAGTACAGTGAGTTGCTTGCAAGTCACCATGGTGATCTTAGATCGGAGGGACACTTATATCCAATGGCCTTAGCTAGCTACTCTTGATAGTAGAGTGCTACATTGGTCACGTTTAGTATAAATATACTTTTACATCACACCTGGATGCTATACCAGTATCTCCACACTACTTGATTACGGGGACAATCAACACATATGGCATACAGCGACCTACACTTGATAAGTTATCATCCTTATTAATAACTTATCATTTAATCATGAATAATTTAAGAACCATCCCATAAATCTTTTTTTATCAATTGATTATAGTTCTAAGGACTTCATCATAATTTAGGAGTTCATTTAAGGAAGATACAAACTTTGTTCAACCTTGGCCTCCGCTCCTTGAATCCAGCAAGTATACGATCAAAGTTGCAGATTACTCCTTTTCTTTCTCTCGCTTCTTTCTAACTATACTTTTATCTTCTTTACTATAGAAATCGATTCCTAGATGATTAAGATGCTCATGAGGGGACTCCCAGCTCATAAGAGGAAAGAGAAGGCATTGGGAGAGAGCTCAAAAAAAGTGAGGATCGACATCCCGAATTTCGTAGCTCCCGTTAATGCCATGGGTGCCCCCAAAATTGCTCCCGAGGCCAAAGTTTCTCCCACTATCGAATCCATTCCTGTTGCTGGAGCCATCAATCCTCCAATGTCATCGAGCCCTCCAATTGAGACCCAAGTTCTAGAGCCCCCCTAGGAAAGGAGAAAGAGTCGGGGAAAAAGAGGATTAGAAGGGCTTTGAGGAAGTCCCAATGGAAGGTCCGCCACAATGGGCCCAACAGCTCTGACGAAGAAATAGGGGAGAACTTCTTTAATAATCATGAAGTCATCAGGGGCTTGGTTGATGGATTTATCATACCCAAAGTTGTAGATGGACTCATCGATGCCGATGTCAACCAGTGTGCCTAGGAGGTAGTCACTTCATCCTTCTTTAAATTTCTTGATGTTTACCTGCTCGTACAACCTATCTTATCATCATATATATATTTTTGAATAGACGGACCATCAATTATTGGGCTACATTAAGTCACTGAATTACTTGAGGTCAGAGTTCGTGAAGGCCCAAAAAGATCATCAGGCCAAAGTTAAACACCTTATTAGGAAGCGGGACGAGATTGATCATTCTTTCAAAGATAGATCTATCGAGGTCGAGGTTCTCCAAGAAGCACTCCGCAAAAAGAAAAAAACATCAATGGAGCTGAAAGCTGCCTTGGACTTGGAAGAAGAGCGGAGGACAAGGGCTGAAGTCGAGACCGTCAGGTTAAAGGAGCGGATTTCAAGTTAGATCTTGGAGACATCGATCCGATCGATAGAAGAGTTCAAGATCTCTTCCAAAATGAGAGATCTGAATGTCAAATTCGGCTATGAGGCCTTTAATAAAGGTTACGAGCTCTGTGCAGAAGGGGTGGCTAACAAATTTTTGGAGCTCTACCTTAACTTTATGTATGAAGGGGCTTCTGAGGAGGTGTTGGATCCATCTACCTCTGCAATCGACCTCCCATCTCCCAGGCCAGCTTTTGCCACACCTCCAACCTTGCCTGCTCTTGCCATCATTGAAGGGCCTGCACCACTTGAGGCTGCACTAGACTCTTCCACTATTTCCTCAGAGGTCTGAGACCACCTACTCTTGTATTTTTTTTTTAATTTTTCTCCCTTGTATTAGAAACATTTTGATTAATGAAGTTAATTTTGAAAATAGGCTTTTCTTCTGTGAGATCTATGTGATGATATTTTCATACTTCAAGTATAGCCTCCTATCGAAGCCGACCCCCTTTCTTAGGGTGTTCCCTTGAAGGATCATGTAAAGAGTCTAAGGAGGAAAGTTCATCATCTTAAAAAAAATTGGAGAAGTTCGAAGATGAACTTAAGAAATCGAAGAAGGATTATGCCGATGCTACCACTGAAATTGACCATCTGCATCAATGATCCAGACAATTATTTAAAAAATATAATACCAAAAAGTTTCACTTAAATGAAGAGCTCTGGGAGGTCAAGAAGCATGCAAGTGATAAGTCCTAGACTTTGATAGCCAAGGTTTGCTCCCTTGAAGTTGAACTAAACGTGATGAAGGAGAAAATTCAATTATTGGAGGAAAGTTTGGCATGATCGATCGATCGAGAGGAGTCCGATTGGGATTGGTCCAAGAGATTCTCAAAGCTTCTAGGTCAACTCCAAGTTGCCAAGATTTCACTCAAGAATTTTAAGCTCAGCTAGAGTAATGAAATTGCCAGCCTCCAGCAGCAACTTCAAAGAGTAGACAAGAAGATAGTTGGTCTTAAAGGCAGTTGGTGGAGAAGTCGGAGGCCAGTTCAAATAGAAAGTCAGATGATCTTCTTTCCTTGAGAAACTCTTTAGAGACTCTATCAGCGACATTGGAGAAGGAATCGGTCGAGCTTCAACAGCTGAAGATTCAACTGGCTTATGAGTGACAAGCTGTCAAAGATGCAGAGGCTGAGTCTTAATAGTTGCGAAAGTCCAAAGACAATTTTTGATGGGCCGATAAATTATTTGTAGAGAGCCTATTGAAAAAGAAGAAGCTTGAAGAAGAGATCGCTAGCTTGAAGCAATCTCTAGTAATGATGGAGAGCAATAGTCCGAGGTCCGAGGAATCAGGTCCTTCTTAGGAGTTTGTCCATCTTATTTCTTATTTCTTATTTGTATGGTCTTACAGACCTTCACTTTGTAATGCCCTTCGATTTTAATAAAATAATATTTTTCTTGATTATCATTTTGCTTTGTATGGATTTGATGTCTATTGATTTTCTCTCTCTTTGCCTTAAATAATGGAAGGCCTTCATTTGTATTAGGATGAGGTTCTCCTCATGTTCTTGACATGGTTGGTCTTTATCTTTGTTAGGATGAGGTTCTCCTCCTATTCTTAACAAGATCATGGGGACATAAAAGGGCTATTGAAAGGATCTCTTTCTTCCTCCCGTCCTAGACAACTAGAGGTCTTCATCTATATTAGGACGAGGTTCTCCTCCTATTCCTGATACGATTGGCCTTTATTCATTTTTCTATCAGGATGAGATCCTCCTCTTGTTCCTGATAGGATTGGCCTTCCTATGTTAGGACGAGGTCCTCCTCCTATCCCTAACAAATTCACAGGAGTACAAAAGAGCCATTGTAAGGGCTTCTTTCCTCTTTCTATCTTAAATAATCAAAGGTCTTCATCTATGTCAGGATGAGGTTCTCCTTCTATTTCTGATATGATTGGCCTTTTTTTGCCCCTCCCTCAGGACGAGATCTTCCTCCTATTTCTGATGGGATTGGCATTTCTTTATTAGGGTGAGGTTCTCCTCCTCCTATCCCTAACAAAATCATAGGGGCATAAAAAGGGTTGATGCGTGCTAATCTATAGCTATGGTAAGTGCACCAGTCGATCAAGTAATAAAGTAAATGAGCGGAGTATCGTTTCTAGAGGATTGGAAAATAAATACTGAAAAAGCTCTTTCCTATGCTTTATTTAGAAGATCGATTTATGAGAATAAGAAATTAAAGAATAAAATAAAGAAATAATTAAAAATTTTAAGGAAATAGAGAGAGAGTGTAATTATTAGGATTTTAAATTTAAGAGCAATGGGTTACTAAGGCATTCAGTTCACCAACTCAGTTAATACAATATTCAGGTTGTTAGATTAATTTTATTTCATGTGACGGTGGAGTCTCCTAATTTATTCACTATCCTTTGGTCCAGGCATAGTAAAACTATCAATATTTATGAATTATTTTTTGATTTAGGTATAATTTAAATAAATATTAATGCATTAAGTTTTTGTGAAACCCTCTAATTAAAATACGCTGCGTCCAAAGCGTACTAAAATTTTTGCATGCATATGAATTCTAATTTGATTCATAATACAGGGTATATAATCAAGAAGCAATAACATAGATGTACTTGATTCGTAACATCTATGTTCATCAGATCAATTAGAAGATGGCCAGTAATCTAAAAGCATTAAGATCAGATTTATATACTCCTCATGAATAAAATTTAAAATTAAAAATAAATAATACTAAATATTGCATCAAAAGAGTAGCTACACCTTAGCCTTAGTAAAAAAAAATTTAGTTCATGATAACAAGTTCAAAAGCAGCAAATAAAATAAAAGGCATGAAGAAATTAGACTGTTTAATTGCTGAAATCAGTTGTCCGTTGCTCTTGGTGTGAAAAACTTGATGAAGAAGAAGAGAAGCTCCTTAATCGATGTTCTGATTGTCGAAAGAAGAAAAGGAAAAAATTAAAAATCCTTTCTTTTCTCTCTCTCAAAAATCTCTATTCAAAACTCTCTCTGCCTCTCTCTTCTCTTTCTTCTCTTTCTTCTCTCTCTGTCTCTCCCTTTTTTTGTCTTTCTCTTCTTTTTTTCTCTATTTTCTCTCTTTTTCTTTTCTTTGGCAATAGTAGGCCCTTTTTTAATTTGGGTGGTCTTCAACCAAAATCCTATTGAAATTAGGTTTAAAACTCTCAAAATAACTTAAAAAGAGTCCTCATCAATTCTGACCGTTGGATGTTGATCAAACCATCCAAAAATCACTCAAAAATTATTTTAAAATTCCAAATCAAGTCAGAATTTATTTGGACCATTGGATCAGCCTTGAAGATCAAATCTAGGCCGTCAGATCATGTATAGAGAAGCTTCTGATTCTTAGTTATAAGTCAGGATGAATCTCAACCATTAGATCTCGATTGGGAGCTATGGATGCCGTTCGTTAGCGCACAACTGTCAGCCATTCGATCAAATCTCAGTGAAAGGCATCCGTTGGATCAGATAGAATTTTTAAATTGCCCTTTGTAGATCGTGTGCGAGCTCGATGTTGCATGGACCGCCATTTTCTTTAGCCAATCGGAGTGCACTTCTCCATGTGAAATCCCCAAATACCCTCCAAATGGTCCATTGTGCGCCGCAAAAAATGCTGACGTCAGCTTGGCATCAGTGTTGCGTTAGCGGGCGGTCTGCTAGGTGCAGTCAGATTGGACGATCTACTGAGTTGATTTTTTCTAAATTGATTTGAACCAGATCAGATTTTTTTTTTTGAAATTCAATTTCGGGCTTATTTGAAGTCCGTTTTGTCTAAAATTTATTTTATTTGAATAAAAAAAATAAGATCTTCATATTGGTGGTCTTCTTTTTTACATAAGATTAATAAAAATATCAATTTCTAAAAAAATAGATTAATTTATTTTATAATTTAATATTTTTATTAGTATATTTTTACCACTTATCACACCTCCCAACTTAGTCATTACTAGTCCCTTAGCAATGTTTTATTTAATACCATATTTCAATAAGATTATCCATCAAAAAGATAAAATCTAGGACTGAAGATCAAAAAGTTTAGAAAATATCGCTAACTAAGCATTGAGCTTCAGAAGCAAATTTTGCAGTCAATATAATTAAAAACTTTCTTAGATTACATCAAAGATTTATAGCACTTGTATTCGTGATGACTGATTTTAGCATTTCAGTGTTAAATTAAAGGACAAAAGTATCCTCTCTTATCACCTATTTTGGTCAATTTTCTATACATTCTCAATTTTATACTCATGAATTAAGGTAGCTTTCACACTGCCCTTTTTTTTTTTTTTTTTTACTGTGCTGAGCATCCTGGCCTTTCCTTCACCATTTTACATGAATTTTCCATACTTGACCTAGGTGCAGAGATCCAGTTACTAGGCTTTGGGCAATCCACATATACTCTATCTTTTTGCACTTTATTTTTAGGCAGGTAGCTCTTTCCTTAAATTCAAGTTTCTTTGATTAGAATGTATATTAATTATCAATTTTTCAGTGATAATTGAATCCTCAGTTGGCCTTATAATCAATACCTACTTTGCCTTGTTAGTGTGCATGTGCAATTAGAAGTGCTAATAGTCTTTTAATGACCTAAGTAGGCTGCTAAAAGTTCGACCAACTAATCTACTTCTTTAACTCGTTACATTCATTAGCAAATAATTCTATCTTTTATCACTTATCCAGTCTATCTTGCTCAAGATTTTCTTCTTGACACATGATGGTTTTTTTTTTTTTTTTACCCCCTAACTTATTCTACATTGTCTTAAAGGAGAAAGAAAAATAAAGGGTGCAATAAAGGATAGGAAGGAATACACCTGATTTGGTTCAGTCTGTTCTTTGGAAGCTTTGAAATTTTGCTTGAGCTCTCATTGATTTTTTCTGCAAAATTAAAAATACACACCAAAGCAGTAAAAGAGCAACAATAAATTACTGAAAAATAAAAGAAAAGAAAAATGATCAAAACTAAAAAGAAAAGAAACAACCTATCTAGTAGTTCTGATTTATAGTCTTCAGCTTGACTTTCTTTGAGTTCTAAAGTTGGAATCAATCCAGGTGCCTACTTCAATTGGAAATACTTTCATGTTTGATCAAGCCCTCTTTCAATTGGACATTGCTAGCTTTTCGTAGTCTCAAACCTTATTTTCTATAAAATTCTCATATAATGGATTTATCAATAATATCAATTAGAAAATAAGTTTGATTATCATCAGGATGTTTAGTATCTTTGAAAATATTAAAAGTAACTTGTTCATCTTGGACTCTAAGAATTAATTTTTCTTGTTGAACATCTATTAAAGCTCCTTCAGTAGCTAAAAAGGGTCTTCCTAAAATAAGGGGTACATCATAATCTTCTTCCATATCAAGAACAATAAAATCAACAGGGAAAATAAACTTGTTTACCTTTACCAAGACATCCTCCACTATACCTCTTGGATATTTAATGGATCTATCGGCTAATTGAAGAGTAATAGTGGTAGGCTTTCGGTTCTCCTAGACCCAGCTTTCTGAAAATAGAAAAAGGCATGAGATTAATACTTGCTCCTAAATCACATAAAACTTTATCAAAACTACAATCACCAATAATGCAAGGGATAGTAAAACTCCCTGAATCTTTTAGCTTCTGTGGTAATTTATTTTGAAGTATTGCTGAGCATTCTTCATTCAAATTTATTCTCTCATGCTCCTTCAGCTTTTTCTTATTTGTTAGGATTTCTTTGAGAAACTTGGCATACCTGGGCATTTGAGTAATAGCATCTACAAAAGAAATATTAATATATAAATTCTTTAAATATTTTAAAAAAGTTAGAAAATTTCTTATCTGGATGCTGTATTTGTCTCTCTGGGAATGGTAGTGGCGGCACGTAGGGCTTCACATTTGGATCGACAAACTATATACCTGGAGACCATCCATCTACTGGTTGTTTTGGTGACTGACGAATTTTAGTTGATGGTTCCTTATTTGTAGTTGGCTCTTCAGTCTCTTTCTTCTGATGTGGCTCCTCCAGCTTTGTACCACTTCTTAGGGTGATAGCATTGACTTGTTCTCCCTTGGATTTGGTCTCCTGTGTTGCTTGGACAAGGATCCTTGAGGTCTCTCGGAAGATTATCTTAGCCATTTGACCTATTTGCATCTCCAAGTTTCGAATTGCTGCTGCTTGGTCCTACCTAAGTTTGGCTTCCTAAATTTTTTATAGTTGCTTCTTGGATTTTGCATAAATTTGACCATCAGCTCTTCCATGTTGGACTTCTTTTCAGGTACTTGGAATCTTGGGGGTGGCTGTTGTGCTGCATTTTGATTGCTCCATGAGAAATTTGGGTGCTGCCTCCACCCTTGATTGTATGTGTTGGAGTAGGGATTGTTTTGTTGCGGCCTAAAAAAATTACCAATATAATTAGCTGTATCAGTTGCTTTAGCAAAAGGATTACCTATCTGGCAATTGCTTGTATCGTGTCCTCCTCCACATAGGTCACAAGTAATGCTCTGAACATGCATAGCTGTTCCCTTTAAGTTGTTGACTTCGGCTCTAAGGGCTGCAATTTTAGCTAGTAAGGTTGGCACGCAATCTACTCCCTGCACAGCTGCTAGTCTTTTTGGCATCATGTATTCTGTCTGCCATTGATAGCTATTTGATGCCATCTCATCGATCAGATCAAAGGCTTCTTCCTCCATTTTTTGATTAATGGTTCCTCCTGCTGCTGCATCAATCATAGAACGATTAGTAGGAGATAAACCATTATAGAAAGTTTGTACCTGAAGCCATACGGGTAGTTGATGATGTGGACATCTCCTCAGCAGTTTCTTGAAATGCTCCCAAGCCTCATATAGTGTCTCCATGTCCATCTGCATAAAAGAAGTGATATCGTTATGCATCTTGGCAGTCTTGGAAGGTGGAAAGTACTTGGCTAAGAATTTTTGGGCTAGGACATCTCAAGTTGTGATAGAACCTATAGGAAGAGAATGAAGCCAACTTTTAGCTTTGTCCCGTAAAGAGAAAGAAAATAACCTTAATCTAATAGCATCATCCGACACCCCATTAATTTTAAAAGTATCATAAAGTTCAAGAAAGTTAGAAATATGGGCATTCGGATCATCATGCACGTGTCCACTGAATTGGATAGTTGATTGAATCATCTAGATTATCGTCGATTTTATTTTAAAATTGTTTGCTCGTGCAGGCGGTCTCCTAATGCTCGAAGCTGCATCGACTACAGATGGTGTGATGTAATCGTTTAATGGATGATGTACTAGTCGAATAGCTTCATGCTGTCCCTCGGTCGCCATATCCAATTCTAGATTGATGTCATTAGGATCTTCAGCTGCCATATTTCTTTCTTGTTGTAGTCTTTTGATGGTCATTTCAATTTCTGGATCTAAAGGTAGTAAGTTATTATGTCCAGTACGTGTTATGCACTGAACAAATTTTAAAATATAAAGTAAGAACAAAAATTAAAAATAAAATTCTAAAGTAAAGCTAGGATCAAAATTTTAATATTATTTTAGACACAATCCCTGACAACGACACCAAAAACTTGATGTGTGCTAATCTATAGCTATGACAAGTGCACCAGTCGATCAAGTAATAAAGTAAATGAGTAGAGTATCGTCCCTAGAGGATTGGAAAATAAGTACTGAAAAAGCTCTTTTTTATGCTTTATTTAGGAGATCAATTTATGAGAATAAGAAATTAAAGAATAAAATAAAAAAAATAATTAAAAATTTTAAGAATATAGAGAGAGGATAATTATTAAAATTTTAAATTTAAGAGCAATAGATTACTAAGGTATTCGGTTCACCAACTCAGTCAATACAATATTCAGATTGTTAGATTAATTTTTTTTCATGTGACGGTGGAGTCTCTTAATTTATTCACTATCCTTTGGTCCAAGCATAACAAAATTATCAATATTTATTAATTATCCTTTGGTCTAGGTGTAATTTAAATAAATATTAATGCATTAAGTTTTTATGAAACCCTCTAATTAAAATACGCTGCGTCCAAAGCGCATAAAAATTTCCGCATGCATATGAATTCTAATTTGATTCATAATACAAGGTATATAATCAAGAAGCAATAACATAGATGTACTTGGTTCGTAACATCTATGTTCATCAGATCAATTAGAAGATGGCCAATAATCTAAAAGCATTAAGATTAGATTTATATACTCCTCATGAATAAAATTTAAAATTAAAAATAAATCATACTGAATATTGCATCAAAAGAGTGGCTACACCTTATCCTTAGTAAAAAAAAAATTAGTTCATGATAACAGTTCAAAAATAGAAAATAAAATAAAAATATGAAAAAATTAGACTGTTTAATTGCTGAAATCGGTTGTCCGTTGTTCTTGGTGTGAAAAACTTGATGAAGAAGAAGAGAAGCTTCTTAATCGATATTCTGATTGTCGGAAGAAGAAAAAAAAAATAAAAGCCCTTCCTTTTCTCTCTCTCAAAAATCTCGATTCAAAACTCTCTCTGCCTCTCTCTTCTCTTTCTTCTCTCTCTGTCTCTCCCTTTTTTTCTATCTTTCTCTTCTTTTTTTCCCTATTTTCTCTCTCTTTTTTTTTTCTTCGGCAACAGTAGGCCCTTTTTTAATCTGGGTGGTCTTCCATCGAAATCCTATTGAAATTAGGTTTAAAACTCTCAAAATAACTCAAAAAGAGTCCTGGATCAATTCTGACCATTGGATGTCGATCAAACCATCCAAAAATCACTCAAAAATCATTATAAAATTCTAAATCAAGTCAAAATTCATTTGGACCATTGGATCAATCTTGAAGATCAAATCTGAGCCATTAGATCGCACACAGAGAAGCCTCTGATTCTTAGTTACGGATGTCGTTCGTCAGCGCACAACTGTCAGCCGTTCGATCAAATCTCAGTGAAAGGCATCCATCGGATTAGGTAAAATTTTCAAATTGCCCTCTGTAGATCGTGTGTGAGCTCGGTGTTGCATGGACCACCATTTTCTTCATCCAATCGGAGCGTGCTTCTCCATGTAAAATTCCCAAAATGCCCTCCAAACGGTCCACCATGCGCCGCGAAAAATGCCGATATCAGCTTGGCATTAGCATTGCGTTAGTGGGTGATCTGTTGGGTGCCGTCGGACCGGATGGTCTGCTAAGCCAATTTTTTCTGAACCGATTTGAATTGGATCGGATTTTTTTATTTTAAAATTTAATTTCGTGCTCATTTGAAGTCCGTTTTTTCTAAAATTTATTTCATCTGAACCAAAAAAATAAGATCTTCATATTGGTAGCCTTTTTTCCTATATAAGATTAACAAAAATATCAATTTCAAAAAAATAGATTAATTTATTTTATAATTTAATACTTTTATTAGTATATTTTTACCACTTATCAAGGGTCGTTGTAAGGGCCTCTCCTCTCCTCCTATCTTAAATAACTGAAGGTCTTCATTCATGTTAGGATGAGGTTCTTCTTCTGTTCATAATATAGTTGACCTTTTTCTGTTCCCTATTAGGATGAGGTCCTCCTCTTATTCCTGATGGGATTGGCCTTTCTTTGTTAGGGTGAGGTCCTCCTCCTATCCCTAATAAAGTCATAGGAGTATAAAAAGGACCATTATAAGGGCCTCTCCCCTCCTCCTATCTTAAATAACTAGAGGTCTTCATCAATGTCAGGATGAGGTTCTTCTCCTATTTTTGACATGGTTGGCCTTTCTTTGTCCTCCCGTCGGGATGAGGTCCTCCTATTTCTGATGGGATTGGCCTTCCTTTGTTAGAATGAGATCCTCCTTCTGTCCCTAACAAAATCATAGGGATACAAAAAGGACTGTTGTAAGGGCCTCTCCCCTTCTCTTATCTTAAATAATCGGAGATCTTCATTCGTGTTAGGATGAAGTTCTCCTCCTGTTCTTGACATGGTTGGCCTTTCTTTGTCCCCCCTTCAGGATAAGATTTTTATTGTGATATCAACTCACTCTGATATCAAACTATTGGAATATCAGCTACTCTGATACCTCTTGTTAAGGATCTAGTATCAAATTATTATGGTAGAAAGAAGAAAGAAATAAAATAAAAAAATAATCAAGTACGTGGATCAGTTTAAAGGCTCACCTCCATTGGGCATGCAAAGCTTCACTATGGAAAAAAAAATAGGTACAAGAGGAAAATATCCACTCTTAACTCACCATGCATAAATCTCTCTCAACTAGAAGCTATCCTCATAAAAGCTCTCTCAGAATTTCAAGAAGACCCACAAAAGCTATAAGATGCTCTGCCTTCATAGCCTCCTCGTTAGATGCTATGCATCTATTGCTTCTCTCTCTCATGTGCTGCACATACTTGGTACTCTGCCGAGGTCCTCTTGGTGGCTGCCTAAGCCTTTCTTCGTGCCTCTCATGCCACACGCATCCCCTTTTCTGCTCCATAATACCTCAGCCCTTTAAATAGGATGAGAATCCTCTTCTTAATAGTTTACAGAAGTCCTAACAAGACTCATTCTCCTAATATGAGTCGAACATGTCCTTGATGGAGTCTTGAAATATTTTTCAACATTTAGATCATGACCGTAACCCTCCATGGCCACTGGATCCTGTGGTCCATGCGCAACACCCGTAGACCTCTTGGATTAATCACAATCTGAGTCCAAATAGAAAAAATTCCATCGTGTTCTATTCACCTCCATCGAGCTGGCTCGATTAGGGATCGAGCTAGCTCGACTGCATCTCGTCCGGACTTCTGCTATTGTCTGCTTGAGAGAGCTAGCTCGGCTATGGTTTGAGCTGGCTCGATCTCAATCCGAGCTTGCTTGATAGTGTGTTAGAGCTAGCCTGACTACTGTACTAAAAACTGATTCTCTTCTTATTGTGGGTTAAATTTGAGGCATCAAATTCTAACAATCTTCACCTCGACTCGATATTCGGCCTCCATCTGACTTTGAGAGCTTGTGATCTGTCTTGCCTCCATGCCTTAGGGCACACCTACTGATCATGGATGGGCAAACGTGGGAGTCGAGCCAGGCCACTCGATCCCACCTCTATCATGGGTTGTATCCACTTTGACCAAAGATCTGCTCAAGGAATTCTCTTACGATAATAGGAACTTCATTCTGCGACGTCACCTCTCATTTTTTTGAGTCTGCCATCTTGTACCCAATTCATCTCTACCTGGAGCTCCACCTTGCACTAGGCTTCCTCTAGCTCCTGAAGATCCACCTCGCACTGGGCTTCCTGCCAGATAGTAATATCCTCTTATCTTCTTCTTTTCCTTCAATATCATCCTATCTCTATGCATGACCTTCAAGATTTCATCACCAGCTATCCACCTATAGCCATTTAAATCTAGTCTGCTTAGTGAGATAAGATTCCATCTAAAATCGGATATGTATCGAACCTCCCCCAATCTCCTCACTACACCATCATGTATCTTTCAATTGATCATCTTGATGTCTTTAATCACACAGCTCGATCCATCTGATAGATAAACAGTGCCATCACTGCTCTTCAGAGAATCAAATTGCTCCTTTCTACAACAAACATGATATATGCATGCAGAATCTAAAATCCACTACTTGAAAGAACTAGATATCTCCAGGAGATCATTCTCTGACTCGCTACTGATCGTCACTACAGTAGCCCTCGTCTGATCCTTGAGTTGTGGATAATCTTTGACTTGATGTCCCAACTCGTCGCACCTGTAGCATCTGATCTTGCTAGGATCCCTTATCTTGGACCTGCATCATCCTCCTCGTGATCCTCTATCACTCCATCTACTGCCTCCTGCTTCTTCAGAAATCACCAAAGTTGAGCTGCCACCATCTGAGCTCGAAGCTGGGTTCTCCCTTCGGAGAACCTCATTTTGGAGTATCGCTGTAATAACCTCATCCATCTTGATGATGCTCTTTTCCACTAGAAAAGTAGTCACTAAGAACTCATACGAAGGAGGGAGCGATGCTAGCAAGACCAATACCCTGGTCTTCTCCTCAACTTTTTCATCAATGTTGAGGAGGTCGGTGAGAATCTTCTAAAAGTTGGATAGATGCTTCCGCACGCTCTGGGTTTCATCCATCCACAGCTGGTAGAACTGCCTCCAAAGGATCAGCATATTGGTGAGTGACTTCATCATGTACAACTCCTCGAGCTTCGATCATAGGGCCATTGGGAAAGTCTCACCAAGTACATGGATCACCACATCATTTGTTAGGTACAAGCGGATTGTGCTCATTGCCTGCATCTGAATCCACTTCCAATCCTTCACCTCTATGATGGCTGGCATCTCGTCATATAAGAGAGCATCGATCAATCCATGTTGGATGAGGACATCCTTTACCCTTGCTTGCCACAAGAGAAAATTATCTTTTCCATCGAACCTGTTGATCTCTATTTTGATTGTGCTTGTCTTCTCCATATTCTTCAATCTCTATCCACTGTCGGTACTATTTGACTTTGATACCAATTATTATGATATCAGCTCTCTCTGATATCAAACTATTGGAATATCAGCTACTCTGATACCACTTGTTAAGGATCTATTATCAAATTATTATGACAGGAAGAAGGAAGAAATAAAATAAGAAAATAATCAAGTACGTGGATCAGCCTAAAGGCTCGCCTCCATGGGGCATGCAAAGCTTCACTATGAAAGAAAAAAATAGGTACAAGAGGAGAATACCCACTCTTAACTCATCATACATAAATCTCTCTCAACTACAAGCTACCCTCACAAAAGTTCTCTTAGAATTTCAAGGAGACTCATAGAAGCTATGAGATGCTCTGCCCTCACAACCTCCTCACCGGATGCTATGCACCTGTTGCTTTTCTTTCTTATAGGCTGTACATACTCGACGCTCTGTCAAGCTTCTCTCGATAGCTACTTGAGCCTCTCTACATGCGTCTTATATGACACGTGTTACTTTTTCTGCTCCATAGCACCTTAGCCCTTTAAATAGGACGAGAATCCTCTTCTCAGTAGTTCATAGGAGTCCTAACAGGGCTCATTCTCTTAATATGAGTCGAACATGTTCTTGATGGAGTCTTAAAATATTTTTCGACCTTCAAATTATGACTACAACCCTTCATGGCCATTGGATTCCATGGTCCACATGCAACTCTTGTAGATCCCTTGAATTAATCACCATTCGAGTCCAAATAGAAAAAACCCTATCATGTTCTGTTCACCTCCATTGAGTTGGCTCGGTTAGGGATCGAGTTGGTTCGACTGCATCTTGCTCGGACTCCTGCTATCATCTGCTTGAGAGAGTTGGCTTGGCTGTGGTTCAAGCTGGCTTGATCTCAATCCAAGCTGGCTCGACCATGTATCAGAGTCGGCCCAACTGTTGTGCTGAAAACTGATTATCTTTTTGCTGTGGATTGAATTCGAGGCATCAAATCTTAATAATCTCTATCTTAACTCGATATTCGGCCTCCACCTGACTTTGAGAGCTTGTGATCCATCTTACCCCCATGCCCTGGGATACACTTGCTGATCATGGATGGGCAAACATGGGAGTCGAGCCAGATCGCTCGATCCTACCTCTATCATGAGCTATGTCCACTTTGACCAAAGAACTGCTTGGAGAATTTTTCTGTGGCAATAGGAACTTCACTCTGCGATGTCGCCTCTCATCCTCCCAAGTCTCCCCTCTTGTGCTTGATCCATCTCCACCTAGAGCTCCACCTTGCATTGGGCTCCCTCTAGCTCCTGAAGCTCCACCTCGCACTGGGCTTTCTGCCATATGGTAATGTTCTCTTATCTTCTTTTTTCCTTTCAATATCATCCTATCGTCGTGCATGAACTTAAAGATTCCATCACCAGCTATCCACTTGTAGCCATTTAAATCTAGTCTACTCAGTAATATAAGATTCTGCTTGAGATTAGGTATATATCAGACCTCCCCCAATCTCCTTATTACACCATCATGTGTCTTCCAGCTGACTGTTCTAATGCCTCTAATTGCACAGCTTGATCCATCTGGCAGATAAATAGTGCCATCACTACCCTCTAGAAAGTCAAACTACTTCTTTCTGTAATAAACATGATATGTGCATGCAGAATCTAAAATTCACTATAGGAAAGAACTAGATACCTCATCAGATATCTCCTAGACATCATCCTCTAACTCGCTACTAGCCGTCGCTGTAGTAGCACTCATCCAATTTTTGAGTTGTGGATAATTCTTGACTCGATACCCCAACTCATCGCATCTGTAGCATCTGATCTTGCTAGGATCCCTCATCTTGGATCTAGATCCTCCTTCTCGCGATCCTTTGTCGCTCCATCTACTACCTCATGCTCCTCTAGAAATCACCAAAACTGAGCTGTCACCATCTGAGCTTGAAGCTGGGTTCTCCCTCCTGAGAACTTCATTTTGGAGCATCATTGTAGTGACCTCGTCCATCTTGATGGTGCTCTTTTCCACTAGAAGAGTAGTCACTAAGGACTCATACGAAGGGGGAAGCGATGCTAGCAAGATCAATGCCCTGGTCTTCTCCTCAACTTTTTCACTAATGTTGAGGAGGTCGGTGAGGATCTTCTGAAAGTTGGATAGATGCTCCCACATGCTCTGGCCTTCATCCATCCACAACTGGTAGAACTGCCTCCAAAGAAATAGCATGTTGGTGAGCAACTTCACCATGTATAACTCCTTGAGCTTCGACCACAACATCGTTGAAAAAGTCTCACCAAGTATATGGATCACTACATCATCCACTAGGTACAAGTAGATCATGCTCATTGTCTTCATCTAGATCTACTTTCAATCCTTCATCTCTATGGTGGCTAGCGTCTCATCATACAAGAGAGCGTCGATCAACCTATGTTGGATGAGGACATCCTTTACCCTTGCTTACCATAAGAAAAAATTATCCTTTCCATCGAACCTGTTAATCTTCACCTTGATTGTAGTTGTCTTTTCCATATTCTTCAATCTCTATCCAGTACTATAATCTATGCACCAATACTATCTGGCTCTGATACCAATTATTGTGGTATTAACTAGCTTTGATACCAAACTATTAGGATATTAGCTACTTTGATACCACTTGTTAAGGATCTAGTATCAAATTATTATGGCAGAAAGAAGAAAAAATAAAATAAAAAAATAATCAAGTACGTAGATCAGCCTAAAGGCTCGCCTCCATGGGGCATGCAAAGCTTCACTATGAAAGAGAAAAATAGGTACAAGAGAAGAACACCCACTTTCAACTCACCGTACATAAATCTCTCTCAATTAGAAGCTATCCTCATAAAAGCTCTCTCAAAATCCTTTGAAGATCCACAGAAGCTATAAGATGCTCTTCCCTCACAGCCTCCTCATTGGATGCTATGTATCTATTGCTTCTCTCTTTCATTGGCTGGACGTACTCGATACTCTGCCAAGCTCCTCTCGACGACTGTCTGAGCCTCTCTACGTGCCTCTCATACCACACACGCTATTTTTTCTGCTCCACAGTATCTCAGCCCTTTAAATAGGATGAAAATCCTCTTCTCAATAGTTCATAGGAGTCCTAACAGAGCTCGTTCTCCTAATATGAGTTGAACATATCTTTGATGGAGTCTTAAAATAATTTTTGACCTTCAGATCATGACTGCAACCCTCCATGGCCGCTGGATCCTATGGTACACGTGCAACTCCCATAGATCTCTTGGATTAATCATAATTTGAGTTCAAACAAAAAAAACTCCATCGTGTTCTATTCGTCTCTATCAAGCCGGCTCGGTTAGAGGTTGTTGCTCAGAGGTAGCAACCGAAGGAGGGGGGGTGAATTAGGTTCTTATAAAATTTTAGTTAAATTTAAATTCTCTAAATAAGTATGTGCTCCAAATTAAATTAACTAGAATATTTTTGGTGAATATGCAATGTGTAGCAGCAGAATTGAAAGCAATAAGATAATGCAAGTATGTAAAACAAATAAGTAAAGCAAGAAAATAAACCAAGCATTCACACCATAAAGATAAAGAGATTTATAGTGGCTCGAAGCAACCTACTCCTACATCCACTCTCCAAGCTTCTCTTAAGAGTTTCACTATAATCTATCCTTGATTACAGTGTTTGTTTTTTCAAGTTCACAAATAAACCCAATTGGTTTTTCTAGGGGCACCAACCAAAACCTTACACCATTAGTTTTTTGAGTTCACTAACAATCTAGTTGATTTTTTGGGCTCACCAACCAAAACCTATAAGATCCAATTCCAGGCTTGGACAAGCCTAATCCCTAAGTTTCTTTTTTCCAAAGAAACTTGTAATGAAAACAAAAATACAAGAATGAAAGTTTCAGCTCAAAATAAAAATAGAGTTTAAACTCTTTAAATCCTAAAGAAGAAGCTGAAGGATTGCTCTTTTGATGTTTCACTTTTCTTCATATGATGCTTGAGAGGTTGTGCTAGATGTTGGAGAAGATAACTCTTGAAAGCCCTTTGATTTCACTACTTGATTCTTCTCTTTTCTCTCTTTAGTTGTGCAATGGAGCTCACTTAAATCTAAAATTAATTTCTCTCTTAATCCCATTTAATCTTGCTTCCAAATTGATTCTCCATCTTTAAATATCCTTGGAGATGGTTGGAGAGTGAGTTCTAGCCATTGGAAGCTTTGAAATAGCTGTTGGAGATAAAAAAATAACCATTGAAAAGGTTGTAGAAACCAGTCGTTAAAGGCTATCAAACTTCATCGAGCTAGCTCAAATTTGGCTTAGAGCTGGCTCGATTCTATCTAGAGCTGGCTCAAACTGTAGAATAGAAAAATTAGTTTTCTATCATCCTGAGAAAGCTGGCTCGGATCCAAATCGAGTTGGCTCGAACAGCAGACTAAAAAAATATCTTTTTTGCCATCCTTAGAGAGCTGGCTCAGATCAAAATAGAACTAGCTCGACTACATGCCAAATCAAAGTATCAATTCTATTTCGTGCCATAACTTGCTCTATTCTTGAATTGCTTAGCTCTAAACTTTCCAACTTTATTTTTCTTCATTGTTTGACCTTCCAAACTTGAATTTCTTAATCCTAAATCTTTTAAATGATATTTATTTCTTCCTCTTTCATTTTCTTTATGACGAGTCATCCAAATTTATGAAATCCTTTTTCTTTTAAGTGCTTTGACTTGACATCTTGAGAGCATTTCTTTTGAAGATAATTTCTTTAGTGTGAGCATTTGAGAAATTCTATATTCAATCTTGAAACACATGATTAGTAATATTTTTATTTAATATTTTGTGATCATCAAAATCAATCATAGGGTCAACAATCTTTTCCTTTCTAATGATAATAAAACTTTGAGTATATGCGCAATAAAAATAAATAGTATTTCAACGCATTTTGCCAATATATATCATGAAGTACTAGATCAAATACATGAATGCATACTTCATGAATATTCTCAATTAGTTTTTAGTTCATTGCATATATTTTGTTCATTACACATATTTCATATATTCATTTCAAATTAATATCTCAATTCAGATTAATGAGTATGAAGATTTCAAGCATCAAATTAATGAGCATCTTAAAAATTAATTCATTAAGTATATACTCAACATTTCTTTTAATCTTCTCTTTTTGACAGCATCAAAAGGCTTATGAAAAGGATGAATAAAAATCATTAAAATTAATAATATATAAGAATGTATCAAAATGAGAGATGTATCAAATTTAGAAAATCAATTCAAATGAATTCTCTCTCCATTGAAAACTTATCTTTTGATTCAAAATATGCTTAAAATATTTTTTTTCTTTTCAAAAATTAACTTGAATTCAAATATTAAAGGCTCTCCCTCTTTTGAATGAATTTAATTTTTTAATCAGATTTTTAAATATTCACTTGTAAGCTTTAAAAGAATAGAGTTTTTCAAAAGATTTGAATATGAAATCAAGCATAGTATATACTTTAATATTTAATTTTTTTTTTTCTTAAAAATTTTGATCGATTAAGTTTGAAAAAGATATATATCAAGAATATATCGAGCAAAGTAAAATAAACAGTATCAAAGTAATAGATAGTTATATTTTTAAATTCATTGCTTTAAGTAGAAATTACTTCAATACAAATAATTCATAAGAATTTTACAATGCATATCAAAAATTTAGTATCAAATTCAAATTTTCAAATGAGTTTCCAAATTAAGTTTAAAAATTTATTCCTTAGAGTAAGAATATATTTTTAAATTTAATTTAACTTCAACTAATTATCCAAAAATAAGATAGAGCAATCAAATCATGTAAATTAAATTAGATAATCATATGAAAGCTCCATCTAAGAAGATCACAAAGTAGTTGATTGAGAATTTAAGATTAAAATTTATCTATCTCAATGTAAATTAGTCAAATTTTTAATCAAATCAAGTTAGAAAATATCTCTCCTATTTTTCATATTTATAGCAAGATTAATTTACTTTTCAACTTTCTCCCCCTTTTTATTTCAAATCGAGCAAATTTAATATGAATTTAACCACTAAATTTAGATTTTCTAAATTTTAAAGATATTTTTAATTTCAAATCTATTTTCAGTTAAATGATCATTTCTTCTTTAATAATTTCTTTTCCTTACTTTAGCAAATAAAATTATTTTAAAATTAAGCAAAATTTAAAAGCATAAGCATCAATTGAGTGAACTAAGAGTATTAATTAATCAAAATATTAATCAAGCATAGCATTCACTCAAGAAGACATCAAATTTTTTAAAAATTTACTTTTTATTAAATTTAAAGAATGTTTATAAAATGATGTATATAATAAGAACAAATATCAAGAAGATCAAAAGAGTATGATAAGTAATTAAAAAATATTTTTATTTAAATTTAATTTTTATCATAAAAATATCACTTAATTAAGTTTAGAAAAAGTATAAAATTTTTTAAATTTATCTCAAATGATATCACTTCGAGAGTATAGCTATGCAAAATCAGATTTGAAACAAAGACATTCTTCTCTTTTTATCAAAAGATAAATCTATCAAATACATAAAAAATAGTAAGCAGTTTGATACTAATTAATTAAAACTGAAGTCCTCTTTAAATATTTAGTTTTAAAGATAAATGATAGCTTTCTTAAAATATTTTACTTGATATTAACTTCAAAAGATTCAAGAAGAGTATTTTTCAAATTTAATTTTCAAAATTAATCAATTAGAATAAAGTATAAATATTCATCAATAAATTTTCTTTTAAGATCAAAGAGATAATAAAATCGATGATCAAAAAGGATATTCAAATTAATTTGGGAAATCAAAAAATCAATCAATTGGGGATATGATAATCAATCAAATCAAATGAGATTAAATCAAAATTAGGTCAAAAAAAACTAGATAAAGGCTCTATGATTTTAGTTCAACTAATAAATTTTCAAATCCTCAAAAACTAAACAAGGATGCAATGTATATCAATCAAGCACTTAAATTTTATGATTGAATGACTTATCTTTGAGTGCTTGTTTCATATACTTTTTAGGAGAATTTTGATAATCTAGCATCTTATGTGGGTTGTCAAAACTTTGCTTATTTATCATTTTTGCAGTCAAATAGATTCATAGACAATCATGCTTGTAATAACTTAGATTTTTTAAATAATTAAAGATTAAATTTGATACAAAGGATTAAACCAGCATGTTGAATTTAGAATAAAATAATAAGCTTAAAATAAATAATCAACATGATATACTAGTTTTGATCAATATATCAAACTTTCAATTCATGAAGTATGATCATTTTAAGTAATGATAAATTATCAAAATCAATCAAACATACTCAATAATTATGCTAATTGATAATCAAAATATATTTATCAAATAATAATGGCATAATGTGAGAAAAGTTTAGATTTTACCAAACATCATCACCCATCCAATTTTATTCCCAAGGCATTTATCCATAATATTTTTTTCTTTCATTCCATTGGATCCTTGGTATACCTGCAATATCATTTGCTAGTCTTTGGTACCCAAGTCATCTTGGATCTATGAATGTTAGAGCATATGGTTCTTTTTGGAATCCAAATTTGTTTAATTAAGGTTTGGTTGATTCTTTTGATATTGCATTCTAAAATTTTATGGCTAACTTTATTACATTTGAAACATATAACGAAATAATTTTAAAATGAAGTTTTTCTAAACATGTTCTTCACAAATTTCTATTTTCTTAAAGAATTATAGCAAATTCTAGCTTTTTAATTATTTAAAATTAATTGAAGCTTTTGAGATCCTATAGTAAACTTATTGAACATGGGCTTCAATATTTCAATCTTTTTTCTTAATTTAGCATTTTCTTCCAAAAGAGATTTTTTAGATCTTATGAGTTTTTTTTCTTCAATATAAACTTTTGATTTTTCAAATTTTGTTTTGAGCTTAATGTTTTCTTCAACTAAAGATTTTTTAGATTTAAGAAGTACTTCTTTTTCTTTAGTCAAAGCATTATTTTCTTTCAAAATATCTTTCTTTTCTAATAAGACTTTACTCTTTTCATTAGCTAAGATAAGATTAGACTTTTTAAATTTTTTATTTTCAGCCTTACTTTTTTGAATTCATCCATTAAGTCATTGAAAGCTTCATATAATTCATCGAATGTAAATTAAAAAGAATTTTTAGAATTTACCTCATCTTCATTGGCCACGAGGCAAAGATTTATAGCACTTTCTTCCTCTTTCTCATTTTTGTTTTCCTTACTTTGCTCCTCCTTAATTGATGCTTTCTTTTTTCTTTATTTATTTTTTCTTCTTTTTTTTTTTATCCTCATGAGCCATGAGGCATATGTTGGGGTGAGCTTTCTTATCTTCTTTGGAGCTTGGTATTTCTTCTTATTTTGCTTCTTCAAAAATAGTTTTCAATTTCTTTCAAACTTATTTTGCTGAAATGCAAGAAGAAATCATATTAAACTCATTTAAATCTAATGAATAATAAAACATATTTAAAGCCTTAGCATTTAGTTAGGCCATCTCTTTATCATGCATGATCAATGCATTATGGGTGTGTGAGCCATCAATAATAATTTTTCATAAATTATAGTCATGTGCTTGTATGAATATTTTCATTCTAGCTTTTCAGTATGTGTAATTTGATATATTTAATAGTAGGGGTCTATTTATGGAATGATCTTTATTAAACAAAAATTCCATTTAGATTGTCTAGATCTTTAGCTCTTTAACTGCTAAGTTAACAATCAAATATTAGAGCATTTACTTTGATACCAATTGTTTCCTAGAGGTAGCAACCCAAGAGGAAAGGAGGGTGAATTGGATTCTTATAAAATTTTTGTCAAATTTAAAATCTCCAAATAAGAATGTGCTCCAAATTAAACTAATTAGAATATTTATGATGAATATGCAAAGTGTAGTAGTGAAATTAAAAGCAATGAGATAATGCAAGTATGTAGAATAAATAAGTAAAGCAAGAAAGTAAACCAAGCAATTACATCATAAAGATAAAGAGATTTATAGTGGTTCGAAGCAACCCACTCCTATGTCCACTCTCCAAGCTTTTCTTGAGAATTTTATTATAATCTATCCTTAATTATAGTGTGTTTATTTTTTTGAACTCACGAACAAATCCAGTTGTTTTTTCAGGAGCACCAACCAAAACCTTACACCATTAGTTTTTTGGATTCACTGATAATCTAGTTAGTTTTTTGGGCTCACCAACCAAAACCTACAAGATCCAATTTCGAACTTGGATAAGCCTAATCTCCATGTTTTTTTTTCTAAAAAATCTTGTAAAGAAAATAAAAATACAAGAATGAAAGTTTTAGCTCAAAATGAAAATAGAGTTTAAACTCTTTAAATCCTAAAGAAAAAGCTAAAGGATTGCTCTTTTGATGCTTCACTTCTCTTCATATGATGCTTGAGAGATTGTGCTAGATGTTGGAGAAGATATCTCTTGAAAGTCCTTTGATTTTACTACTTAGTTCCTCTCTTTTCTCTCTTTTTTTGATGTGCAATGGAGCTCACTTAAATCTAAAAATGATGTTTCTCTTAATCCTACTGAATTATGCTTTCAAATTAATTCTCCACCTTTAAATATCCTTGGAAATGGTTGGATAGTGAGTTTTAGCCATTGAAAGCTCTGAAATAGCCATTAGAGACAATAATAGCCATTGGAAAGGTTGTAGAAACTAGCCATTAAAGACTATCAAATTCTATCGAGCTAGCTCAGATTTGGCTTAGAGCTAGCTCGACTGATAGAGTTGGCTCGATTCTGTCTAGAGCTAGTTTGAACTATAGAATAGAAAAAATTAATTTTCTATCACCCTGAGAGAGCTAGCTCGGCTACGTGCTAAATCAAAGTATCAATCCTATTTCTTGCCAGAACTTGTTCTATTCTTGAGTAGGTCAGCTCTAAACTTTCCAACTTCATTTTTCTTTATTGTTTGACCTTTCAAACTTGAATTTCTTAATCCTAAATCTTTCAAATGATATTTATTTCTTTATTTTCTTTATGATGAGTCATCCAAATTTATAAAATCTTCTTCTTTTAAGTAGTCTTTTCATCTTGAGAGCATTTCTTTCAAAGATAATTTCTTCAGTATGAGCATTTGAGAAATCCTATATTCAATCTTGAAATACATGAGTAGTAACATTTTTACTCAATATTTTATGATCATAATCATGGGATCAACAGGGATCGAGCTGGCTCGATTACATCTCGTTCGAACTCCTGTTATCGTCTGTTTAAGAGAGCCGGCTTGGCTATGATTCGAGCCAGCTCGATCTCAATCTGAGTCGGCTTAATCACGTATCAGAGCTAACCCGATTGTTATGCTAAAAATTGATTCTTTTCTTATCGTGGATTGAATTCGAGGCATCAAATCCTAATAGTCCTCCTCCTATTTCTAATAGAATTGGCCTTCCTTTGTTAGGGAGAGATCCTCCTCCTGTCCCTAACAAAGTCATAGGAGCATAAAAAGGGCCATTGTAAGGACCTCTCTCCTCCTCCTATCTTAAATAACTAAAGGTCTTCGGCTTTATTTATAGGCAAAGTTTGGTTGAGTAGTTTCCTATTATCACATGATTTTATGCCAAGAAATGAAAATATTGAAGCAAAGAAATTTTATTAAGATAGAATACTGGTAGTACATTCATAGATTTTTCAAATTTCAAGATCGTGGGAGCATTGATCCTTTGAGTTCTTTTAGATAATATGTTCTTGATCGGATGATTTCCACCACCTCATAAGGATCTTCTCAGTTCGAGATGAGATTTTCTTGATTTTGAGGCTGCGAAACATCTATTCGTCAGAGTACAAGATTTCCTCTTCTGAATGTCTTGCCTCTGACTTTTGAGTTGTAGTAGCGGGCTACTTTCTGCTTATAGGCCATCATCCAGATCTGAGCCTTCTCCCACTTCTCCTCTAGCAAATCACGATTGGCTCTAAGGTCCTACGAGTTGCTTTGTTCATTGAAGGCTTCTGCTCACACTGAGGGGAGTTCAAGTTCGACCAGGATAACGCCTCCATTCCGAAAGCTAGTGCAAAGGGAGTTTCTCTAGTAGGCAATCTTTGAGTAGTTCGATAAGCCCAGAGCATGTGATAGAGTTCATCCACCTAAATTCCTTTTGCTCTTTTAAGCCTGGCCTTTATCCCTTTAAGCAAAGTTCTATTAGTTACTTCTTCCTCATCATTCACTTGCAGATGAGTCATTGATGTGAAGTGGTGAGATATATTCAGATCTTCGCAAAACTCAGTGAACTTTGCACCTACAGACTAACACCTATTATCAGTGATTAGCATTGGAGGTAGACCAAACCTGTAAATAATTGACTTCTAGATGAAGTCCTACACTTTGGCTTCAGTGATCTTTGCTAGAGGTTCAGCTTCAACCTATTTAGCAAAATAATCCACTACTAATAGCAGAAAATTTTACTGCCCAGATGCCATGGAAAAAGATCCAAGTATATCCATCCCTTATTGTGCGAATGGCCAGGGGGTGCTCAGTGGTGTAAGCTCTAAAGCTGGCTATCTTTGAATATTTATATTTTTTTGACACCTATCATATTTTCTCACATAATCCATCACATCTTGGTGCATTATTGGCCAATAGTATCCTTGACGGAGTAACTTATATGATAAGGATCTCGCCCCCAAATGATTTTTGCAAATTTCTTCATGAACTTCCCTTAAGGCATAGTCAACTTCTGAAGGTTGGAGACATTTGAGGAGCGGTAATGAGTATGACCTCTTATACAACCTATTTTCATATAAGACGTAGTGAGAAGCTTGATTTCTTAATTTTCAAGCTTCTTTGTGATTTCTGGAAAGAATTTCTTTTTTGAAATAAGCAAGCAATGGATCGATCTAGCTAGGCTCATGATCAACTTGCATTATTACTTAGGGTTCTTCTAAACTTGGGTGTTGTAGGACTTCAAAAAGGACTCCTTTTGGTAGTTCATTTAGGGCTAAGGTGCTAATTTAGAGAGGAGGTTTGCCCTGGTGTTCTTCGCCTTGGGGATCTGCTGGATATCAAAATTATCAAAGATCGAACTCAAGCTCTTCACTCTTTCTAGGTACTTTTTCATATTTTCCTCCCGGGCTTCAAAGGAGTTATTAACTTGTTCCACCATCAGCTGAGAGTCACTGTAAATTTTTAGATGCCGTACTTCCAGCTTTTTGTCTATTATTAGTCCTACAAGCAGGGCTTCATATTCTACTCCATTGTTAGTGGCGGGAAAGTCAAAGTATAATGCATACTCTACTACAACTCCTTTCGGATTGATGAGGATCAAACCTGCACCTATTCCGAAAGTATTGGATGAACCATCCACATACAGTACCTAAAAATTTTTAAGGAGATCAGTCTTCTCTTCAGGAGAGTCAGGGACAAAAACTTCTTGGTGCTCTGGTTTAGTTTCTTTTGAAATAGTGCATTCTACTATGAAATTGACCAGTATTTAAGCTTTAATGGACGATTGAGGCTAGAAATGGATGTTGAATTTAATCAGTTCAATTGCCAATTTTGCTACTCTTTCGGAGGTGTCGGGTTGATGAAGAACCACCTTGATTGATTGATCAGTGAAGAGGATGTAAGTGCACCAACTGGCATCACCTTTCCTTAATACCAATTGATGTTCTATGATATCGCTTGAACGCCAATCATCCTTGACATCACAAGCCCCAATACCATGTTGCGGAAGCTTCTGATCTTTAGCATGGATCTGAAGGAACCTATGATGTTCTCTATAGGTAGCAAACCACCGATCCTCCATCTAGATCTGTGATGGGGCACCTCCCTCCTTGGGCTTGAGGGAGACGCCCCTCTTCTCTAGGGTTTCTTCAAGAACCCTAGGGCGGCAACTCTAGAGAGAAGAGAAGAAGAGAGTTGAGGGAGAAAAGGTCTGTATTCCATAGCATAATGAAACCCTCATACAATTTATGTATTTATACATAGCCATTAGGTCCGACCAGAAAAACTCTCCGGCTAACCCAAGACATGAAAGCACTCACCGAGCCCATGTACACCCATGTCTCCCATGCTCTCATCCTCTGGATCTAGACCTGATCCATACATGAATTAGCCCCCTTAAGACCTCTCAAACCAGGCCTTAAGATCGATAGGATCATCCCAGACCCTAGTCCAAAATAGATCCTCGCATAACTCTGCCCACGCACTAAGCCGACTCAGTCTCAGCATTGAGCCAGCTAAGTTCCACTAGGTTGGGTCAGTTTGAAACTGAGCCGGCCCAGTTCTGTGCCATGCCAGTAGTTCCAAACGTGTAGCTCTCTATTTTGCCTATGCACCAAGACTTAGCTGAGCCAATTTTGGACTGAGCCAGCTAACCTACAGAAAATCTTCTTTCTGCAGTCTTGATTCTCCAACTTTGGTTCCTTGCTTCACTTTGTGTCCCAGGTCTTCGAAGCACCAACCAAGCCCCTTGAGGCCCTTAATACCTGAACCTCAAGCCCATGAAGAGCTACATGCCGCCTCTACCCTAGGACAACTTCTATCCTAGCCCTAGGACCACACCTATCCTAGCCTCCCCGAAGCCCTCACCTTAGCTCTGCTCATGGCCTCCCAAGACTTGAAAGCACTATAAATCCTCACAATCTTTACCTTGGTGCTCCCAAGCCTTAGCAAACCCCTCGACAATGACCTCCTGCATGTTTTTGCTATCTCTACGCACTCAACAGTCCCATGTACAATCATCGCCTCCGCCAATTCTCTTTAGCTATTATGCATCCTTGAGGCCTTTAGGATGATCGCCTCCACCGCTGAAGACCTATGCTTGCACCTTTGCACCATCCTGAAATTGTAGGATCCCTTTTGCTTAGCAGCTGCATCACTTTTTTTAAACTTTTTTGAAGAACCTACAGCATTTTTGCATCAGCACATGCTGTACCACCTAACACGATCTCCTTAGAGCTATATCTATCCATCTACACAGGTTGCTCCACTAAAATTGTGCATCATCAGTGCTCTGAACTCATGTCAAATTTTCTCTCCACTTGTGAAGCCACCACTGTGGAGCTCCACCTATATCCGAAGTTCACCTGATGCCATAGAAGCCATCTCTATCATTAAGTTTCTTGAGACCAATCACTTAATGCTGCACTGTTGAGCCTATCGCTACACCTTGAACACCGTCACTGCCTCTTTGAACCGTCCGCACTCCGTGGACCCCTTCGAAGCTATCTCAGATACCTCCACAACCTGTGAACACCTTCAAAATCCAAGAGCTCATCCAACTCTTCTGAATCTAGCGACTGAACCCTAGAAAATTCCACCCTAGTCCTTCTCTTCTGTCCCGCCATCACTTCAGTTACACCTAGAGAACCATCCTCCATCTGAACCATAACTCTTCTTGGTGCCCCTGTAGAAGAAACCTAATCCATGATACTCCTAACTGTCTGAGACCTCTTGGTGCTCCCTGAGATCTTTAGGCTCTCCCTGAGACCTACTTTTGATATCTTTGAGAAGCCTCTGACACCATCTGCTAAGATACACTCCTCGGCTGCTGCACCACCAAGCCTCTCTCAGCCCCTGTGCCTCCAAGAAAGTGCTCCTGTAGTGCTCCTGTAGCTCCCTGACTCATCTCTGCACCATTCTACAGTCGTCTAGCCCTGACCTACTGGACCTCTATGGATTATCCATCTCCATCATTTTCAAGGCTTCGCAAATCTATGCTCTAGTCGAACCACTGAATACATCTCCAACTATTTTCCTGCCTTCCAGACACTGAAGGATGTATGGTCGCTTTTTCAGCCTTTCTTCAATCATTATCCCTTGGAAAACCTCTCTTCAATAGACCTACACTGTCCATCTTCCTAGAGAATCCTGATGCTCTCTACTGAGATACCTCCCTCGATTGCTACATCATCGAGCCTCTCTCAGTCCTGCATCTCTAGGAAAATGCTACTGCAGCACTCCCTGCCTGTCATATAACCATCATATATCCCAGCCTTTCCACCAAGATCGATCAACAAATCATGCACCAAATTCTTTCACCCCAAAAAAATCTCTTTTCGTTAATCCTCTCAACCTCCATCTTCAATCCGCTGCTCCCGATTGGCTAAACCATAGCAACAACAAGGTAGATTTGAGACATACTGTGGAATCCTTATGCAGATTTCTGATTTCATCTTGTACGACTTCTCCTTTTCTTTCATGCACCATCAGGCTCTGATATTAGATGTAAGCACACCAACTGGCATTACCTCTCCTTGATACCAATTGATGTTCTATGATATCGCTTGAACGTCAATCATCCTTGGCATCACAAGCTCCGATACCATGTTGCGGAAGCACTTGATCTTTAGCATGGATATGAAGGAACCTGTGACGTTCTCTATGGGCAGCAAACCATCGATCCTTCACCTAGATCTATGATGGGGCACCTCCCTCCTTCGGCTTGAGGGAGACGCCCCCCTTCTCTAGGGCTTCTTCAAGAACCCTAGGATGGCAACTCTAGAGAGAAGAGAAGAAGAGAGTTGAGGGAGAAAAGGTCTATATTCCATAGCATAATAAAATTCTAATACAACCTATATATTTATACATAGTCATTAGGCCCGATCAGAAAAACTTCCCAGCTAACCCTATACATGAAAGCACTCATCGAGCCCATGTACACCCATGTCTCTCATGCTCTCATCCTTTGGATCTAGACCCGATCGATACATGAATTAGCCTCCTTAAGACCTTTTAAATCAGACCATAAGACCTCTAGGATCATCCTAGACCCTAGTCCAAAATAGACCCTCGCATAACTCTGTCTGCACACTAAGCCGGCTCAGTCTCAGCACTGAGCCGGCTAAGTTTCACTAGGTTAGCTCCATCTGAAATTGAGCCAACCTAGTTTTGTGCCATGCTATCTGTTCTGAATGTGCAGCTCTCTATTTTATCTATACACTGAGACTTAGCTAATCCAGTTTTGGATTGAATCGGCTAACCTGCAAAAAATTTTCTTTCTATAGTCTTTATTCTTTGGCTTTGGTTCCTTGCTTCATCTTATATTTCAGGTCTTCAAAGCACTAGCTAAGCCCTTTGAGGTCCTCAATACCTGAACCTCAAGCCCGTGAAGAGCTACATGCCACCTCCACTCTAGGACAATTCCTGTCCTAGTCCTAGGACCACATCTATCCTAGCCTCCTTGAAGCCCTCACCCTGGCTCCGCCCATGGCCTTCCAAGTCTTGGGAGCACTATAAATTCTCATAGAGGATAATTGCATACCCCTGAAAATAAGGTCAAAGCTTTTTGGCTGTAATTAACAAGGCATAAGTTAATTTTTCTAATTTGGTATACCTTATTTTCACATCCCTCAAGACTCTGCTTATATAGTAGATCAGCTTCTGAACTCTAGCTTCTTTCCTGATCAGTACAGCTCCAATAGCTATAAGAGATACGATGAGGTACAAGAACAATCCTTGTCCATGTTCAGGCTTGGCAAGTAGTGAAGGCAAACTGAGATAGCTCTTCAATTCTTCAAGGGCCCGCTGACACTCGGGAGTCTAGATGAAGTTCTTGGGCTACTTGAGTACTTGAAAGAAGGGCATGCAGTATTCCACCGACCTTGACACGAAGCGATTCAGAGTTGCCACCTTGCTTGTAAGGCATTGAACTTTTTTTAGTATTTTTAGGGCAGTCATTTCCTAGATGGCTCGAATCTTCTCTAGGTTGGCCTTGATTCCGTAGCTTGACACTATAAATCCTAAGAACTTCTCCAAGATTATCCCGAAGGTGCATTTGGTAGGGTTTAGCTTCATGTACTGAAGGTCTCCTCAAGATTGGTAATGTGATTTAATGAAGATTAGCTTTTAACCAGCATATCATCTACATAGACCTCCATGTTGCGATCGATTTGCTCCTTAAATATTTTATTCACCAGGCGCTGGTATGTCGCACTTATATTTTTAAGCCCAAAGGATATGATCCTGTAACAATAAAGACCACGGTCAGTAATAAAAGTAGTCTTCTCCTCATCCTACAGTGCCATTTGGATTTGATTATATTCGAAGAAAGCATCCATGAAGGTGAGCAGTTCATGATCCGAGGTCGCATCCACCAGTTGGTCAATCTTGGGTAGAGGATAGCTATCTTTTGGACAGGCTATTCTGTGAAGTCTATGCACATCCTTCATTTGCCATTTGCTTTTTTAATAAGAACAACATTTGCAATCCAGTTTGGGTAAAGTACTTCTTGAATGAATTCCATCTTAAGAAGCTTATCGACCTCATCCATTATAGCCTTCTACCACTCTAGTGCAAAACTATGTTTTTTCTGTTTCACTGGTCATCGCTTAAGATCCATGTCCAGGTGGTGTTCTATGACTTCTGCATCAATCCCGGGCATGTCTGTAGGTGCCCAAGTGAAGACATCAATATTGTTTTACAAGAATGTGATGAGCTACTTTCTAGCTTCTTCTTTCAGATTCGAGCCAATCTTCACAGTATGTTCTTTATTCCCATCATTCAAGGGGATTTCTTTAAGGTCGTCGATGGATTTCCCTCTTTCTTTAGATAGATCATTACGAGCGTCAAGCCCATCCATCGGATAAAGGTCTACTTATTTTTTTTCTTGTAAGACAATATTATAGCAGTGCCAAGCTAGTGCCTGATCTCCTCTAACCTCCTTGACTCCATAGCTTGATGGAAACTTCATTTTCAGATAGTAAGTTGAAATCATAGCTCGAAGTGCATTCAAATCAGGTTGCCAAGGATCGCATTGTAAGCAAAAAGGGCTTTGACTATCAGAAAATCAACATGTGTCTTAGATTACTTTGGGTATCGGCCAGCTACCATAAGCAATGTTATTATTTTTTCCACCAGCACTATATCACCCATGAACCCCACCAATGGAGAATTCATCGAATCCATCCTATCAATAGATATGGATATTCTAGAGAAAGCATCATAAAATAAGATATTAGCAGAGATTTCATTATTAATTAAACTGTGATGTACATTATAATCAGCAATATTTAAAGTAATTACAACCACATCATTATGCGGAAGCTGAACTCCCTGGGCATCTTCTTCAGTGAAAGTGATGGATTCTTCAGTCCATGTCTCTTTGCTAGCTCTGCTGATTTGCTGGCCTCTCCTCGCTGATGTCCCCCAATGATAGTATTGATGACTCAAAAAGGGGGTTGATCGTCTTGTGGCTCATCCTACCGAGATAATTTAGGCTATGGCAGGGCTCTCGGACGATCTTCTCTCCTCTCTAATCGATGCCTGATGAACCGATCTAGCCGACCTCTTCTAATCAGTGTCTCAATCTCATCCTGAAACTGGATACATTCTTTTATGTCGTGACTATGGTCACGATGGTAAAGATGGTACTTGTTGGGATTGTGCTTGGCCCAATGAGTCTACATCCTTTTCGGCTTAACCAGCTGCTTCCTTATCTCCATTAGCACTTGAGTCTTTAAGTCATTTAAGGGAGCATAGTTGTTGAATCTTTTGGGAGAAGAGTTTCACCAGGTCCTCCGATCTAGACTTTTCTATCAATGAGCTCGAGGAGTTCAGGCTCGTTTGCACTCAAGAGGAGTTTACAAGTGCAATCGAGCTTCACTCAATTTTCTTTCAGACCCGGGCTTACCGAATTCACATGCTTGCCACTCTCTCATGACCTCATCGTCCTTCAGTTTAAAGGCCTCTTCTGCTCGTGGCATAACCTTTAGCTCGGGCTAATATCAGCAAAATTTTTGGGATACTTCCTTTTCAGGAAGGATAGAAGATCATTCTTTTGAAGATCATCCTTCAGTGCAGCCATAGCTACAAACTGGTCTAAGTTTCAAACCTCCAGCGCAGCAGTATTAAAGCAACTGACGTAAGCTCGAATAGACTCCTTCTCTTTCTGCTTTATGTTGATGAGAGAGTCCGAACCTCATCTTGGATGTCGGCTGCTTATGTTAGATGTGTGCCCTAGAAGCCAGATTGGCTAACACTTATAATACACTTCTAAGGATAATTTTATAATTTTAACTATAAATTAATAAAAAAATTATTTTCTATCATAGTGTGTATTTAAAGTGTATGTGATACATCCTTTGAGTTAATGGTAATGATAATTCATATTTTTAAAGTGTTAAAAATTTAAGACATAAATTTTTATAATTAACTCATAAACTGCTCTTGACCGTAGGATCATCATAAGGATGGTGATTGATCAGAAGGTTGGTGTATGATTACTTTTTTTGAGTAGATGAATCTTGAGTCTATGGTGTGAAGACACCAAAATGAGAGTACAAATACTTATTAGAGAATGAGGGCACTGAGCGTGACCACCTCGAGCATTCATAAGAAAGTCTATCTTCTCATCCATGATTGGCTCCATGTTGCAATAATGTATCTAGTTCTTTGATCTGAGATGCATTGGTAATTTACCTTGAGGATGTTGTAGTTTGACTATACCATAACTCGGTCTCTTAGCCATTCGAAATCTTGAGGTGTATGTTGGCTATAATACGTTCATTATAGGAATTGGATTGCACCAATAAGAAATCTATCTACCTCGATAGATGAGTAGTCCTATGATAATTATGAGAATCAAGTTCATAAGCCCATGGCCATGGTAGAGTGAAGATGATAGAAAGAGTTTCTATAAAAGGTTTCACACAGGACTCGAATCGAATGATTAATTCATATGACGAATATGGGATTTGACGAGTTCACCTTAACCCTAATTCTGTCGGAGCTTAAGATAGAAGAATCCAATCACACAGGTAGCTGCACTGAGAGGTTCACTTTCAATTTTTATGGGTTGCCACTATATACTACTAGGTGTCACTGATAGATTTTGGGAGCAATTAGAATAATTTTGATGATCGATCATTCTAATTGTATGAATCAGAAAAGTTCTGATCCATCAAAAGATGTTTTGATGATGTCGATGATGGAGATCGTGACATATCTCATTATCATACAAAATTGAACCTAACTGGATCACACAAATAAGAGTTTGGATCTGGATGTCATCAATTGAGCTAACCTAGTTTGATTGATTTGGATTAGATCCAATCAAATTCAAGGTAATCGTGCTAGCACACGATTGAGCCTGACTTTCTCCTTCTGTAATCTTTCTGATTCATCACAATCGAGTCAAATTTAATTTGACTCATTCCTATATATTGAATGAGTTTATTTTCATCTGATTGAAATAAGTTTAGGTCAGATTAATTATGAAAATTAAATTCATTCCTAGTGCAATTAGACTAGAATCAATAGTTGACCCAATTAAGAGAATTGAGGATCATGTGATCAGAGAATTTTAAAAATTTCTATAGAAATCATTTTGCTTTAATTTTTGAATATGTGATAGGGCACAAGTAGTACTTTGTGTATGAAAATTTTGTTATTTTTGGAGGTGCCTAGACCATGTTTTGATAGAGTTTGATTTGGATTAAACTCTTGAGGAAAAAGTCCTAGACGCACATGGACTCTTCCTTATCCTTTTTTGCTGTCACCTTCCACATGGATTTTTGGCTTCAAAACTAGATGGAATCTAGGGTTTTTCATGTAGATCAGGTCTAGGAATCCTGATGGTCAAATTAATAAGGTTTTGGTTAAAAAGGGGCTCTTTATGGTGCTATGTCTAGTATAAGAACTCTTATCATGAAATTGCCTTAACGAAATTTATCTTTTCCACACCCAAAGGATCCTTTCCTTTGATATCCACACCTCTTCTATATTCTCTCTCCCTCTCTTCTGCATGCCTAAAAAGTTAGGCATAAATCTAAGTTGAAGGTCCAAGGTTTTTGGCACAAGATTCAGCATCTACACGATAGTGTTCGTGAGACGAACAGGCTGCCCTCAAAAGTCATTTTGAAGGCTTTTCAAATCAGATCCAGATCTAATTTTTAGAGAAAATATTCATGAGAAGAAGATATTTAGATCCTATCTAAGTGGATACTAGTAGAGGTCAGATGCATGCATGGCTCCTTCTAGAACCTCAGGAGTCAATAGGATCATCATAGGGTAATTAGATTATCAAATCAGGTCCTTAAAATTAAATCTAATTTAATTTTATTTTAACTTTTAATATTAGATCTCTATGATTAGATTTAAAAAGTCTTAGATCTAATTAAGATTTTAGAAAAAAAAATTAAAATATTTCTTCAGATCCAATCATATCTGAACGATCCTGTGTTGGGAAAATAGATTTTTTCTTCAACCGGTATCAGAGCTAGATTACAGTTCTTCAGATCTATTTTAGATCTAATTTTATTTTTATTTTTTATCTAATATTAAAAAGTTTTAGATATCATATTAGATGTGATTAGATCTAAAATCAAAAAATTAAAATTAAATCATTTAGATCTAATATGTATGAGATGCATGACTAGACTGGGAATAGAATAGTTCTATGTATAGTCTAGTATAATCATGTTGTTAATTTAATTAAATATAATTTTAGATCTATTTAATTTTTATTTTTTTGATATTATAATTATTATAATTAGATCTAAAAAATAGAAAATAAAGTTTTTAATTTTTAATTTATTCATATGTGATATGAAAAGATGCGTGTTTAGACTAGTTGTAGAATAGTTCTATAAATTATCTAGAATAGTTTTATTTTGATATGATTAAATTTAAATCTATTTTTTAAATATTATATATAATATTTTAGATTCAAAAAATATGCATGTTTAATTTAGTGATGATACATGAGATGTATGCAAAGCATGTGTTAGTTAGATCATTAATTATATATGTGATATATGATCTAGATCTAACTAGTTTTATAGTTTTAGTTATATTTCTGATTAAGACATTCTCCTTGGCCATCTGGTCATAAGAACAAGTAGGATTTAAAGGCCCTCTCCTCTAATTCGATGAGGTGTTCTTATGGTATGTAGGGGTGCTGCACGTTCATCCTTAATAAAAAATTAGAACTTATTTTCTGCAAAATCCTAGATCCTGAAATCCTAAGATTTTGATATATATTTTTTATTTATAAATCTAAAATTAATTAAGAATTAAGATTATGAAACTAATTAGATCTAAAATTGAGAATTTTTAGATCTAAGACATTTTCATAAAATTGGGTTTGGGCTTGGGTAGCTTAATTAGGTCTAGCGGTTGATCAAACTAAATTAAGAGTTGATTAGGTGGGATCAAGAGTGCTTAGAATTGATCAGCCCAATAGTTGTAAGTCTGGATCAAGGTTGACTCACAGCCACATGTGATCGATTCAATTAAAACCTAATTTAGCTTCGTGGTTTGAGCCTGAATTGTAGACTAACCCGATTAGTTCTAGTTCGATAATTTGGTGTTTAAGGTAAGTTTTGCAGATACAATTGATTGATTTTTAATTAAAAGCTACTCGATCTGAATATATTTTTATTGAGTTAATGGCATATCCCTTCCATCAGTCTCACTTACCTGACCATTTGTGTCAATCCAATTTTGATTTGAGATGGCTAACAGTTCGAGCTAACCCATGCCACTAGGCTTGTCATAACCATTATGACTGAGTCAAGTCTAAGAGACCTAAATTGAATCTTCCTAAGAAAAGATGAAGTCAATTGATCTTCCAGCATTATAGGTGTGCGGGCTCTTTCTGGGATTGATTGTTCTCGGCTGGTTACAGTGGTTCAGTTACACTAGAAAGATGCAACCATCTCTATTAGGCATTGGATGCTATAGGTTGGAGGATGGATTAGGCTCAATATTTTGGATATGGTGAGAGACCCAATCAGAAATCCAATTCGTGTAAATGGTGGGTCTGACTTAACTAAAGAGTGGATCAATATTTCGGACATGGTGAGATTCATGAATTAGAGATCAGGATTAGGTGCACCATGATTAAAGAATCATTGGATAAGAGTTGTCTACTTATCGATTGATCCATCATCAATAATTATTAGATGAGGTGGTGAGCCAGTCGGTGGGACCGCACCATCTACTAGAAATCAATTGATCGCAAAGATTTTTGCATCTCTGCCCAGAAAGTGTAGGAATCCTAAAAAATAGTGGAAGCCTAATTTATTTAAAAATAAAATTTTTAAATAAATTGATTAAGTCTAATTATAAAATCTAACTAGAAATTTTGACTCTTTGTAGAAAAATGTCTGTATCCAACCCACTAGCCCGTATCCTAGACACCCATAGACTGATCGGATCCAACTTCAAGGATTGGCTTCAGAACTTCAAAATTATTTTGGATTTTTAGAAGTTGACTCATGTGTTGGAATAGGATCCTCCCACTTTACCAGTCCATCTATCCATTGATTAGAGAGCATCTCTAGAGAAGTGGATGGATGATGATAACAAAGCCAGGAATTACATGTTGGGCTCGATGTCTGATGAGCCCCAGCACCAACATGAAGACATTAAGACTAGCCATCAAATATTGGCTCACCTGTAAGAGTTGCTTAGTGAACAAAGTCACGCAGCCAAATATCTAGTCACTAGAAGACTTTTAAGGCTCAAATGCATGATGGATAGTCGGTCCAAGATCATTGTCTGATGATGATCAAGGATTTAGAAGAGCTTAAGAAGCTCGATGTTAAGTTGGATAAGGATTTGTAGATTGATATAATTCTGCAATCCTTGACTGATGTATATGGACAGTTTATTATGAACTATCATATGCATAAACTACAGAATACCCTAGCTGAACTTATGAATATGCTGGTTATTGCTGAGCTTTCTATGAAAGATTCTAAAGGCTCAGTACTTGCTGTGGAGTGGACTTCTTCTAAAAAAATTTTTTTTGGAAAGAAGAAAAAGTCTATGAAGAAGCAGAAGGTGGAGGGTGGGAAGAAGAAGAAGGCAGAGCCGAAGAAGAAGGCCGCTCACAAAAAAAATATTTCCATTGCAGCACAGACGGTCATTGAAAGTGGAACTGCCCCTTATACTAGGCCAGCCTGAAGAACAAGAAGGAGGCAAGTCCTTTTTATAGACTAAGCGTGATCCAACTCCTCTTCCTCCCAACCAATCACAACCCTTTATGAAATCAGATCTAAATCTGATTGGTGGGAATAGAGACCCCTGGATTCCTACTTAGAGGGCGCCTAAGACCAGTCAAAGTTGGTTTTAGGGAGAACTCTAATTGGAATCCAAAAGAGAGGTGGAGTCCTTGTCCAACAAGGACTCCTAGGACGCCTCCAACTTGGGCGCACGCCACTCTTGGCGTGCGCCCTCCTCCTTGCCAGGTTCTGGCAGGGGGATAGGCCCCCACCGGCTCTCCAATAGGTGCATGACATGTGGTCAAAAGTCAAAGTGTCAATGGTCAATGTTTGACCAGTCAAAGGTAGACTTTTGACCAAAGTCAAAGAACAAGAAATGGCAGGTGACCAAAAATGGCAGGTAATGTCTTACAAAATAAGACAACCTTTTCTGACTTGGACAACCTCCAGTCAGACCATATGAAGGCCTCTGATTGAGCACAAACTCCTTTGGCTCAGACAGGACAACTTATTTATGATAGCAAAAGAAGAACGTTAGGTTCAATCGAGTGCTAGCACGATTTCCTTGAACCTAATTGAATCTCATTCAGATCAATTGAACTAGATCAGTTCAATTGATGATCACCAGATTCAAACCCTTGTTTGTGTGACCCAGTTAGGTTCAGTTCTGTATGGTAATGGGATATGTCATGATCTCTATCATCGACATCATCGAAACTCCTTTCGATGGATCAGAACTCTTCTGATTCGAACAGCTAGAATGATCGATCATCTAAATCATTCTAATTGCTCCCAAAATCCACCAGTGACACCTAGCAGTATATGGTGGCAACCCATCAGAGCTGAATATGAACCTCTTGGTGCAGCTACCTGTGTGATTAAGTTCTTCTATCTTGAGCCCCGATCAGATTAGGGTTAAGGTGAACTCGTCAAACCCTAGTCTCTGTCATATGATGTAATCATTCGATTCAAGTCCAATGTGAAAATCTAAATAGAAACTCTTTCTATTATTTCACTCTACCATGGCCATGGATTTCTGGACTTGATTCTCATGATCATCATAGGGCTGCTCCTCTACCACCGAGGTAGATAGATTCCATCTTGATGCAATCCAGTTCCTACAATGAACATGCTATAGCCAACATACACCTCAGGGTTCCATATGGCTAGGAGATCGAGTAATGGTGTAGTCAAACTATAACACCCTCAAGGTGAACTGCCGATGCACCTCAGGTCAAAGAACCAGACACACTACTGCAGCATCGAGTCAGTCATTGACGAGAAGGTAGACTTCCCTAATGACTACTCGAGGTGGTCACGCTCAGTGCCCTCGTTCTCTAACGAGTACCTGTACTCTCGCTCCGGTGTCTCCACACCGTAGACTCAAGACTCATCTACTAAAGAGAAGCGATTGTACACCAACCTTTCGGATCAATCACCATCCTCGTGATGATCCTATGGTCGGGAGCATTTTATGAGTTAATAATGATTATTCATGTCTTAAATTTTCAACTCTTGAAAATATGAATTATCATTACCATTAACTCAAAGGATGTATCACAGACACTAAATACACATATGTGATAGAAAATAATCCATTTTATTGATTTTAGTCAAAATTATAATTTTGCCCCTAGAAGTGTATTACAAGTGTCAGCCAATTCTGGCTTCTAGGGCACATATATCTATCAATCTCCCACTTGTGCTAAAGCCAATTGGGTACAAGTTTAAGTCCCGTCTTCTCAAGGTGGGCTTCGATCTTCTGCTGGCCCAACGGCTTTGTAAGCGGGTCTGCCACATTATCTGTGGAGTCAACTCTCTTGACCTCGACGTAACCCTTCTCGAGGTAATCGCGGATGAGGTATCGCCGCTCAATGTGCTTGGATTTCTGGTGAGACCTCGGCTCCTTAGCAAGGGCTATGGCGCCATTGTTGTCGCAGTATAGAGGAATGGCATCTGATGGCATTACTCCAATTTCTGCAGCAAACTTCTTGTACCAGAATGCTTCCTTCGCAGCCTCTGATGCAGCGATATATTCTGCTTCCATGGTGGAATCTGCTATCACCGTTTGCTTGGAACTCTTCCAGCTGACAGCACCACCATTGCACACAAACAGACTCCCAGATGTCGACTTTCGATCATCTATATCGGACATGAAATTCGAGTCTGTGTATCCCTGGACTTGGAGTTCTCCATTACCAAAGACCAACATCATATCCTTAGTTCTTCTCAAGTACTTAAGGATACATTTCACAGAAGTCCAGTGTTCTTCACCTGGATTTGACTGATATCTGCTTGTGACACTCACAGCATGGGCTATATCAGGTCGTGTACATAGCATGGCATACATGAGGCTCCCTATTGCAGAAGCATAAGGGATCTTGCTCATGCATTCTATTTCCTCAGGTGTGCTAGGGCACATCTTCTTGGAAAGATGAATACCATGTCTGAAGGGTATTAATCCCCTCTTAGAGTTTTCCATACTAAACCTCTTTAGTACTTTCTCTATGTACATCTTCTGTGAAAGTCCTAGCATCCTATTCGGTCTATCCCTATAGACCTTAATTCCTAGAATAAAGGATGCTTCACCTAGGTCTTTCATGGAGAATTCCTTGGACAACCATAATTTGACTGTTGTCAACATGGGAATATCATTCCCAATAAGGAGGATGTCATCCACGTACAATACGAGGAAGACAACAGCGCTCCCACTGACCCTTTTTGAAAACACATGGTTCCTCTTCATTTTTGATGAAACCAAACATTTTGATCACATCATTGAAACGAGTGTTCCAGCTCCGAGATGCTTGCTTAAGTCCATATATGGACCTTTGCAGCTTGCAAACCTTGTGATCAGTATCACTGGATGTGAAACCTAGCGGCTGTTCCATATAGATATCTTCCTCAAGATATCCATTTAAGAATGCCATTTTCACGTCCATTTGCCATATTTCATAATCGAAATAGGCTGCAACGGCAAGCAATGTGCGGATGGATTTTAGCATAGCCACTGGGGAAAAGGTATCCTGATAGTCAATGCCTTCGCGTTGACTATAACCTTTTGCCACTAGTCTAGCCTTGAATGTCTCCACATTCCCATCTGCACCAATCTTTCTCTTGAAGATCCATTTACACCCAATAGGTACTATACCTTCTGGTGGATCTACCAAGGTCCAGACTTGGTTTGAGTGCATCGAGTCAATTTCTGACTGCATTGCCTCTAGCCATTTCTCAGAGTCGATATCTGATATCGCCTCATTGTAGGTTTTGGGATCATCACCATGAGCACCATTACCTATGAGGAACATTTTCTCTACTTCCTCTGAAATAATACCTAAGTATCTTTCAGGGGGATGGGAAACTCTTTCCGATCTACGAGGTGGAGGAGGTAGTGTTCTTATTGGCTCAACCTGATTTGGTTCCAATTGGTCCTTAGCTCGTTGTACTTGTGAGACTTTCTCATCAAGCTTGATCTATTTTCCAATGCCGCTATCTTGAATAAACTATTTTTCAAGAAAGATGGCATGTCGACTCACAATCACATTGTGGTCTTCTGGAATGTAGAAATAGTATCCTAATGACTCTTTAGGATATCCTATGAATCGAGCTCTGAAGGACCTAAACTCTAACTTGTCCGCTTGTTGTCTTTTGACATGAGCCGGACAACCCCAAATTCTGAGATGACTCAGACTTGGTTTCTTACCATGCCATATCTCATACGGTGTGGTAGGAACGGTTTTAGAGGGAACCCTATTCAGTAGATAAGATTGAAGTTAACAATGAAGTGTCCCCAAAGAAAATCAGGGAGGTCTGTGAAGCTCATCATGGATCGAACCATATCCAATAGAGTCCGATTTCTCCATTCTGAAACCCCGTTGAGTTGAGGTGTTCCTGGTGGAGTCCATTGAGAGACTATGCCATTTTTCCTTGAGATAGTCTAGGAATTCTCGGCTAAGGTATTCACCTCCTCGATCTGATCGAAGAACCTTAATGGGTTTTTCAGTTTGTTTTTCTACTTCATGTCTGAATTCTTTGAACTTTTCAAAAGCTTCAGACTTGTGTCTCATAAGATACACATACCCATACCTAGACAGATCATCGGTAAAGGTAATGAAGTAGACAAAATTGCCTCTAGCCGGCACATCAAATGGGCCGCACACATCAGTATGTACTAGGGCAAGGAGATCTGTGGCCCTCTCCCCATGTCCAACAAAAGGGAGTTTAGTCATTTTGCCTTGAAGACAAGATTCACAAGTTGGATATGACTCGAGAAGTCAATGGACTCAATAGCCCATTTTTCTCCAATTTGTTGATCCTATCTTCTGCTATATGACCTAATCTCAGGTGCCATAGATATCTATCATTTGGACTATCCCTAGGTCGTTTGGCATTCACGTTTTGCTCGATAGTTAGAACAGGTACATCAATATGTAGCTGATAAAGATCATTAATAAGGAAACCATTTGCAATTTTATTTCTTTCATAAAGAATGTTACAATGGTCCTTAAAGAAGGTGATCACATAGCCTTCTTGTGCTAAGCATGAAACAGAAATCAAATTCCTGCTAGCTGCAGGCACATAATAACAGTCTTTCAAAACTAAGTCTAAACCAGATGGTAATCGAAGAGGGTATGTTCCCACGGCTACTGCAGCAACTCTTGCTCCATTACCGATGCGTAGGATCATGTCTCCATCCCTCAGCCTCCTGCTATCCTCAAGACCCTGCATGGAAGTGCACAGATGAGCACTAGAACCAGAGTCAAGCACCCAACTGGATGCAGAAGAAACCGTAAGGTTAGACTCAATAACGAGCATACCTCCAGAAGGACCTTCCTTCTTGTTCTTCAGGGTGGCCAGGTAAGTAGGGCAGTTCCGCTTCCAATGGCCGTCGCTGTTGCAATGGAAATACTTTCCTTTGACATCGGCCTTTTTCTTCGGCTCTGCCTTCTTCTTCTTTGATCCTTCCACCTTTTGCTTTTTCACAGACTTCTTTTTCTTTCCATAAGACTTTCTTTTGGAAGAAGTCCATTCCATAGCAAGAACTGAGCCTTTAGAACCTTTCATAGAAAGCTCAGCGGTGACCAGCATATTCATTAATTCGGCCAAGGAATTTTGAAGTTTATGCATGTGGTAATTCATGATGAATTGCCCATATGCATCAGTCAAGGATTGCAGAATAATATCATTCTGCAGATCCAAGTCTAACTTCACACCGAGCTTCTCAAGCTCTTCCATGTCCTTGATCATTGTCAGACAGTGATCTTGGACTGACTGCCCATCATGCATCTTAGCCTTAAAAAGTCATTTCGTGACTTGATATTTGGCTGCGTGACTCTATTCACCAAACATCTCCTGCAGGTGAGCCAACATTTGGCGAGCAGTCCCGATATCTTCATGTTGGCGCTGGAGCTCATCAGACATCGAGCCCAACATGTAATATCTGGCCTTATTATCTTCGTCAATCCATTTTTTCAGAGATGCTCTCTGTTCAACAGATGGACGGGCTGGTAAGGTGGGAGGGTCCTGGTCCAATACATGTGTTAACTTCTCAGAACCCAAAATAATTTTGTAGTTCCTGAGCCAATCTTTATAATTGGGTCCAGTCAGTCTATGTGTGTCCAGGATTCATTGCTAGTGGTTGGGATGCAGATATTTTCCTATAGAGAGTCAATGTTCTAGTTAGATATTGTAATTAAGACTTAACCAATTTATTTAGACGATTTTATTTAATTATTAAATAAATTATTCCACTATTTTCTTGGATCCTTATCCACTTCTGTAGAGAATGCGAAAATCTTTCACGATTACTGATTTTCAGTGTGGATGGTGCGGTCTCACCACTGACTCATCACCCTCACCTAACAGTTATTGATGATGGGTTTAAAGCCAATGGTGTACAAATCTTGTTCAATTGATTCTCTAATTCAGGTGCACCCAATCTTGGTCTTTATTCATGAATCTCACCTATCCGAATATTGATCCCTCCTTATTAGTCAGACCCCCATTTCATGAGATCTGAGAATTCCTAATTTGAGTTCTCTCCACGTCATATTCCAGAATATTGAGCCAATCAATTCCTCCAGTCTATAGCATCTCATGCCAATAGGACATGGTTGCAATCTTTTCGGTGCAACTTGAGCCACTATACTCAGTCCGGAGAACTAATCACCTCGAAAGGGCCACGGCGCAAATTTACAATGTGGAATCTTTTGTCAGACTTATCTTTTCTTAAGGGAAGAATTTGTTTGGTCTCATTAAACTAGACTTGACTTAGTCATAACCATATATGACTAACCTAGTGGCATGGGTTAGCTCGGATTATTGACCATCTCAGATCAGAGGTCAACAAACTATGGCCAGGTATAGAATCGATTGAGAAGGGATATGCCATTAAAAACTCGTACAAGAAGCACATTCGAGTCGAAGTACTCTCCAACTATAAAACCAGTCGGTCGTTCTATGCCAAACTTATCTTAGACAGCCAATATATTGAGTAAAGATCAATCGGTTTAGCCTACAATCCAAAACTTAACCTCTGAGCCTAATATTGTCTTGCTGATGTGACTCGATCGATGAAGGATAATCCTGATTTTTCGCGTCCAGGTTCGTTCAGATCTGATCAGATCAAGAGATATATTTCAAAAATTTTTCTCTTGATCCAATCAGATCTTGATATTTTCAGATCTGATTCTTATTATTTTAATAAATAAAATAAAATAAATTAAATTAAATTAATTTTTACCTTGATTTGGGTAATCCTATTACCCTGTTGATGATCCTGATTGCAGCGGAAGGTTCTGGATCTAGCCACGCAAGCGCCTGGCCTCTACCGGTATCCACTCGGGTTGGATCTGGAGATCCTCTTCTTCTCTATCACATCTCCAAAAATCAGATCTGGATCTGATCTGGAGGATCTTCAAAACTCTTTTGAAGATCAGCAGTCGTCCTTTGCAGCAGCGCAGCCTTCTTGCTTTTGATCGCCTTTCTTTGATCTGGATCGCACCAACCAAGTCCAAAACCTTTTGGACGTGGAGAGGAGGGAGAAGGTGGTTTGGCATGGAGGGGAGAGGCAGCCTTGGGCATAATTATGAGTTGGGCGCAGGGTCTTATTTATAGACTAAGCTGTGATCCAACTCCTCTTCTTCCCAACCAATCACAACCCTTTGTGAAATCAGATCTAAATCTGATTGGTGGAATAGAATAGAGTCCCCTGGATTCCTCCTTAGAGGGTGCCTAAGACCAGTCAAAGTTGGTTCTTAGGAGAACTCTAATTGGAATCCAAAAAGGAGATGGAGTCCTTGTCCAAAGGACTCCTAGGCGCCTCCAACTTGGGCACACGCCTAGGGTGGCGTGCCCCCTTCCTCCTTGCCAGGTTCTGGCAGGGGGACAGGCCCCCACCAGCTCTCCAATAGGTGCATGACATGTGGTCAAAAGTCAAAGTGTCAATGGTCAACATTTGACCAGTCAAAGGTAGACTTTTGACCAAAGTCAAAGAACAAGAAATGGCAGGTGACCAAAAATGGTAGGTAATGTCTTACAAAATAAGACAACCTTTTCTGACTTGGACAACCTCCAGTCAGACCATATGAAGGCCTCTGATTGAGCACAAACTCCTTTGGCTCAGTCAGGACAACTTATTTATGATAGTAAAAGAAGAACGTTAGGTTCAATCGAGTGCTAGCACGATTTTCCTTGAACCTAATTGAATCTCATTCAGATCAATTGAACTAGATCAGTTCAATTGATGATCACCAGATTCAAACCCTTGTTTGTGTGACCCAGTTAGGTTCAGTTCTGTATGGTAATGGGATATGTCATGATCTCTATCATCGACATCATCGAAACTCCTTTCGATGGATCAGAACTCTTCTGATTCGAACAGCTAGAATGATCGATCATCTAAATCATTCTAATTGCTCCCAAAATCCACCAGTGACACCTAGCAGTATATGGTGGCAACCCATCAGAGCTGAATGCGAACCTCTTGGTGCAGCTACCTGTGTGATTAAGTTCTTCTATCTTGAGCCCCGATCAGATTAGGGTTAAGGTGAACTCGTCAAACCCTAGTTCTGTCATATGATGTAATCATTCGATTCGAGTCCAATGTGAAAATCTAAATAGAAACTCTTTCTATTATTTCACTCTGCCATGGCCATGGGCTTCTGGACTTGATTCTCATGATCATCATAGGGCTGCTCCTCTACCACCGAGGTAGATAGATTCCATCTTGATGCAATCCAGTTCCTACAATGAACATGCTATAGCCAACATACACCTCAGGGTTCCATATGGCTAGGAGACCGAGTAATGGTGTAGTCAAACTATAACACCCTCAAGGTGAACTGCCGATGCACCTCAGGTCAAAGAACCAGACACACTACTGCAGCATCGAGTCAGTCATTGACGAGAAGGTAGACTTCCCTAATGACTACTCGAGGTGGTCACGCTCAGTGCCCTCGTTCTCTAACGAGTACCTGTACTCTCGCTCCGGTGTCTCCACACCGTAGACTCAAGACTCATCTACTAAAGAGAAGCGATTGTACACCAACCTTCCGGATCAATCACCATCCTCGTGATGATCCTATGGTCGGGAGCATTTTATGAGTTAATAATGATTATTCATGTCTTAAATTTTCAACTCTTGAAAATATGAATTATCATTACCATTAACTCAAAGGATGTATCACAGACACTAAATACACATATGTGATAGAAAATAACCCATTTTATTGATTATAGTCAAAATTATAATTTTGCCCCTAGAAGTGTATTACAAGTGTCAGCCAATTCTGGCTTCTAGGGCACATATATCTAACAATCTCCCACTTGTCCTAAAGCCAATTGGCTACAAGTCTAAGTCCCATCTTCTCAAGGTGGGCTTCGATCTTCTGCTGGCCCAACGGCTTTGTAAGTGGGTCTGCCACATTATCTGTGGAGTTGACTCTCTTGACCTCGACGTAACCCTTCTCGAGGTAATCGCGGATGAGGTGGTATCGCCGCTCAATGTGCTTGGATTTTCTGGTGAGACCTCGGCTCCTTAGCAAGGGCTATGGCGCCATTGTTGTCGCAGTATAGAGGAATGGCATCTGATGGCATTACTCCAATTTCTGCAGCAAACTTCTTGTACCAGAATGCTTCCTTCGCAGCCTCTGATGCAGCGATATATTCTGCTTCCATGGTGGAATCTGCTATCACCGTTTGCTTGGAACTCTTTCCAGCTGACAGCACCACCATTGCACACAAACAGACTCCCAGATGTCGACTTTCGATCATCTATATCGGACATGAAATCCGAGTCTGTGTATCCCTGGACTTGGAGTTCTCCATTACCAAAGACCAACATCATATCCTTAGTTCTTCTCAAGTACTTAAGGATACATTTCACAGAAGTCCAGTGTTCTTCACCTGGATTTGACTGATATCTGCTTGTGACACTCACAGCATGGGCTATATCAGGTCGTGTACATAGCATGGCATACATGAGGCTCCCTATTGCAGAAGCATAAGGGATCTTGCTCATGCGTTCTATTTCCTCAGGTGTGCTAGGGCACATCTTCTTGGAAAGATGAATACCATGTCTGAAGGGTATTAATCCCCTCTTAGAGTTTTCCATACTAAACCTCTTTAGTACTTTCCTCTATGTACATCTTCTGTGAAAGTCCTAGCATCCTATTCGGTCTATCCCTATAGACCTTAATTCCTAGAATAAAGGATGCTTCACCTAGGTCTTTCATGGAGAATTCCTTGGACAACCACATAATTTGACTGATGTCAACATGGGAATATCATTCCCAATAAGGAGGATGTCATCCACGTACAATACGAGGAAGACAACAGCGCTCCCACTGACCCTTTTGAAAACACATGGTTCCTCTTCATTTTTGATGAAACCAAACTTTTTGATCACATCATTGAAATGAGTGTTCCAGCTCCGAGATGCTTGCTTAAGTCCATATATGGACCTTTGCAGCTTGCAAACCTTGTGATCAGTATCACTGGATGTGAAACCTAGCGGCTGTTCCATATAGATATCTTCCTCAAGATATCCATTTAAGAATGCCGTTTTCACGTCCATTTGCCATATTTCATAATCGAAATAGGCTGCAACGGCAAGCAATGTGCGGATGGATTTTAGCATAGCCACTGGGGAAAAGGTATCCTGATAGTCAATGCCTTCGCGTTGACTATAACCTTTTGCCACTAGTCTAGCCTTGAATGTCTCCACATTCCCATCTGCACCAATCTTTCTCTTGAAGATCCATTTACACCCAATAGGTACTATACCTTCTGGTGGATCTACCAAGGTCCAGACTTGGTTTGAGTGCATCGAGTCAATTTCTGACTGCATTGCCTCTAGCCATTTCTCGGAGTCGATATCTGATATCGCCTCGTTGTAGGTTTTGGGATCATCACCATGAGCACCATTACCTACGAGGAACATTTTCTCTACTTCCTCTGAAATAATACCTAAGTATCTTTCAGGGGGATGGAAAACTCTTTCCGATCTACGAGGTGGAGGAGGTAGTGTTCTTATTGGCTCAACCTGATTTGGTTCCAATTGGTCCTTAGCTCGTTGTACTTGTGAGACTTTCTCATCAAGCTTAATCTGCTTTCCAATGCCGCTATCTTGAATAAACTATTTTTCAAGAAAGATGGCATGTCGACTCACAATCACATTGTGGTCTTCTGGAATGTAGAAATAGTATCCTAATGACTCTTTAGGATATCCTATGAATCGAGCTCTAAAGGACCTAAACTCTAACTTGTCCGCTTGTTGTCTTTTGACATGAGCCGGACAACCCCAAATTCTGAGATGACTCAGACTTGGTTTCTTACCGTGCCATATCTCATACGGTGTGGTAGGAACGGTTTTAGAGGGAACCCTATTCAGTAGATAAATTGAAGTTAACAATGAAGTGTCCCCAAAGAAAATCAGGGAGGTCTGTGAAGCTCATCATGGATCGAACCATATCCAATAGAGTCCGATTTCTCCATTCTGAAACCCCGTTGAGTTGAGGTGTTCCTGGTGGAGTCCATTGAGAGACTATGCCATTTTCCTTGAGATAGTCTAGGAATTCCCGGCTAAGGTATTCACCTCCTCGATCTGATCGAAGAACCTTAATGGGTTTTTCAGTTTGTTTTTCTACTTCATGTCTGAATTCTTTGAACTTTTCAAAAGCTTCAGACTTGTGTCTCATAAGATACACATACCCATACCTAGACAGATCATCGGTAAAGGTAATGAAGTAGACAAAATTGCCTCTAGCCGGCACATCAAATGGGCCGCACACATCAGTATGTACTAGGGCAAGGAGATCTGTGGCCCTCTCCCCATGTCCAACAAAAGGGAGTTTAGTCATTTTGCCTTGAAGACAAGATTCACAAGTTGGATATGACTCGAAAGTCAATGGACTCAATAGCCCATTTTTCTCCAATTTGTTGATCCTATCTTCTGCTATATGACCTAATCTCAGGTGCCATAGATATCTATCGTTTGGACTATCCCTAGGTCGTTTGGCATTCACGTTTTGCTCGATAGTTAGAATAGGTACATCAATATGTAGCTGATAAAGACCATTAATAAGGAAACCATTTGCAATTTTATTTCTTTCATAAAGAATGTTACAATGGTCCTTAAAGAAGGTAATCACATAGCCTTCTTGTGCTAAGCATGAAACAGAAATCAAATTCCTGCTAGCTGCAGGCACATAATAACAGTCTTTCAAAACTAAGTCTAAACCAGATGGTAATCGAAGAGGGTATGTTCCCACGGCTACTGCAGCAACTCTTGCTCCATTACCGACATGCGTAGGATCATGTCTCCATCCCTCAGCCTCCTGCTATCCTCAAGACCCTGCATGGAAGTGCACAGATGAGCACTAGAACCAGAGTCAAGCACCCAACTGGATGCAGAAGAAACCGTAAGGTTAGACTCAATAACGAGCATACCTCCAGAAGGACCTTCCTTCTTGTTCTTCAGGGTGGCCAGGTAAGTAGGGCAGTTCCGCTTCCAATGGCCGTCGCTGTTGCAATGGAAACACTTTCCTTTGACATCGGCCTTCTTCTTTCTTCTTCTTGCCTTTTTCTTCTTTTCCTTCCACCTTTTGCTTTTTCACAGACTTCTTTTTCTTTCCATAAGACTTTCTTTTGGAAGAAGTCCGTTCCATAGCAAGAACTGAGCCTTTAGAACCTTTCATAGAAAGCTCAGCGGTAACCAGCATATTCATTAATTCGGCCAAGGAATTTTGAAGTTTATGCATGTGGTAATTCATGATGAATTGCCCATATGCATCAGTCAAGGATTGCAGAATAATATCGTTCTGCAGATCCAAGTCCAACTTCACACCGAGCTTCTCAAGCTCTTCCATGTCCTTGATCATTGTCAGACAGTGATCTTGGACTGACTGCCCATCACGCATCTTAGCCTTAAAAAGTCATTTCGTGACTTGATATTTGGCTGCGCGACTCTGTTCACCAAACATCTCCTGCAGGTGAGCCAACATTTGGCGAGCAGTCCCGATATCTTCATGTTGGCGCTGGAGCTCATCAGACATCGAGCCCAACATGTAATATCTGGCCTTATTATCTTCGTCTATCCATTTTTTCCAGAGACGCTCTCTGTTCAATGGATGGACGGGCTGGTAAGGTGGGAGGGTCCTGGTCCAAATACATGGGTTAACTTCTCAGAACCCAAAATAATTTTGTAGTTCCTGAGCCAATCTTTATAATTGGGTCCAGTCAGTCTATGTGTGTCCAGGATACGTGCCAATGGGTTGGACGCAGACATTTTCCTGTAGAGAGTCAAAGATTCTAGTTAGATACTGTAATTTATGACTTGACCAATTTATTTAGGGATTTTATTTTTAAACAAATTAGCTCCCACTATTTTCTCGGATCCCTACACTCCCTCTGTAGAGATGCGAAAATCTCCACGATTAATGATTTCTAGTGGGTGGTGCGGTCTCACCAACTGACTCATCACCTCACCTAACAGTTATTGGTGATGGGTTAGCCAATGAGTGAACAACTCTTGTTCAATGATTCTCTAATCATGGTGCACCCAAACTTGGTCTCTAATTCATGAATCTCACCGTATCCGGAATATTGATCCACTCCTTAGTTAAGTCAGACCCACCATTTGCATAGACTGGGTTCCTAATTGAGTCTCTCACCGTATCCGAAATATTGAGCCCAACTCATCCTCCAGCCCATAGCATCCAATGCCTAATAGACATGGTTGCATCTTCCCGGTGCAACTGAGCCACTGTATCCAGCCGAGAACAATCAACCCCGGGAAGGGCCCGCACATCTACAATGGTGGAAGACCTCAGACTTAATCTTTTCTTAGGGAGAATTGATTCAGGTCTCATTAAACTAGACTTGGTCATAGTCATAACAATTATGACTAACCTAGTGGCATGGGTTAGCTCGGATTATTGACCACCTCAGATCAGAACTGTGTCAACAGATATGGCCAGGTAAGTGAGATCGGTGGAAGGAATATGCCATTAACTCGTACAAGAACGCATTCAGGTCGAGTAGCTTCATCAATTAAAAATCAGATTAATCGGTCGTATCATGCCAAACTTATCTTAGATCACCAAATTATTGAGATATAAATCAATTGGGTTAGCCTACAATCCAGAAATTCTAACCTATCTGAGCCTAATATTTCTTAGCTTGATCTGATCAGTTGAAGGGAAAATCCTGATTTTTCCGGTCCAGGTTCGTTCAGATCTGATCAGATCAAGAGATATATTTCAAAAATTTTTCTCTTGATCCCAATCAGATCTTGATATATTTTCAGATCTGATTCTTATTATTTTAATAAAATAAAATAAAATAAGATAAATTAAATCAAATTTAATTTACCTGATTTGGGTAATCCTATTACCCTGTTGATGATCCTGTTTGCAGCGGAAGGTTCTGGATCTTAGCCACGCAAGCGCCTGGCCTCTACCGGTATCCACTCGGGTTGGATCTGGAGATCCTCTTCTTCTCTATCACACCTCCAAAAATTAGATCTGGATCTGATCTGGAGGATCTTCAAAACTCTTTTGAAGATCAGCAGTCGTCCTTTGCAGCAGCGCAGCCTTCTTAGCTTTTGATCGCCTTTCTTTGATCTGAATCGCACCAACCAAGGTCCAAAACTCCTTTTGGACGTGGAGAGCAAGGGGAGAAAGAGACTTTGGCATGGAGGAAGGAGGGGAGAGGCAGCCTTGGGGCATGGGTTTCTCAATTTGAATTCATTAATCTGAGTTGGGCGCAGGGTCTTATTTATAGACTAAGCTGTGATCCAACTCCTCTTCTTCCCAACCAATCACAACCCTTTGTGAAATCAGATCTAAATCTGATTGGTGGGAATAGAGTCCCCTGGATTCCTCCTTAGAGGGTGCCTAAGACCAGTCAAAGTTGGTTCTTAGAAGAACTCTAATTGGAATCCAAAAAGGAGATGGAGTCCTTGTCCAACAAGGACTCCTAGGCGCCTCCAACTTGGGCACACGCCTAGGGTGGCGTGCGCCCTTCTCCTTGCCAGGTTCTGGCAGGGGGACAGGCCCCCACCAGCTCTCCAATAGGTGCATGACATGTGGTCAAAAGTCAAAGTGTCAATGGTCAACGTTTGACCAGTCAAAGGTAGACTTTTGACCAAAGTCAAAGAACAAGAAATGGCAGGTGACCAAAAATGGCAGGTAATGTCTTACAAAATAAGACAACCTTTTCTGACTTGGACAACCTCCAGTCAGACCATATGAAGGCCTCTGATTGAGCACAAACTCCTTTGGCTCAGTCAGGACAACTTATTTATGATAGTAAAAGAAGAACGTTAGGTTCAATCGAGTGCTAGCACGATTTTCCTTGAACCTAATTGAATCTCATTCAGATCAATTGAACTAGATCAGTTCAATTGATGATCACCAGATTCAAACCCTTGTTTGTGTGACCCAGTTAGGTTCAGTTCTGTATGGTAATGGGATATGTCATGATCTCTATCATCGACATCATCGAAACTCCTTTCGATGGATCAGAACTCTTCTGATTCGAACAGCTAGAATGATCGATCATCTAAATCATTCTAATTGCTCCCAAAATCCACCAGTGACACCTAGCAGTATATGGTGGCAACCCATCAGAGCTGAATGCGAACCTCTTGGTGCAGCTACCTGTGTGATTAAGTTCTTCTATCTTGAGCCCCGATCAGATTAGGGTTAAGGTGAACTCGTCAAACCCTAGTTCTGTCATATGATGTAATCATTCGATTCGAGTCCAATGTGAAAATCTAAATAGAAACTCTTTCTATTATTTCACTCTGCCATGGCCATGGGACTTCTGGACTTGATTCTCATGATCATCATAGGGCTGCTCCTCTACCACCGAGGTAGATAGATTCCATCTTGATGCAATCCAGTTCCTACAATGAACATGCTATAGCCAACATACACCTCAGGGTTCCATATGGCTAGGAGACCGAGTAATGGTGTAGTCAAACTATAACACCCTCAAGGTGAACTGCCGATGCACCTCAGGTCAAAGAACCAGACACACTACTGCAGCATCGAGTCAGTCATTGACGAGAAGGTAGACTCCCTAATGACTACTCGAGGTGGTCACGCTCAGTGCCCTCGTTCTCTAACGAGTACCTGTACTCTCGCTCCGGTGTCTCCACACCGTAGACTCAAGACTCATCTACTAAAGAGAAGCGATTGTACACCAACCTTCCGGATCAATCACCATCCTCGTGATGATCCTATGGTCGGGAGCATTTTATGAGTTAATAATGATTATTCATGTCTTAAATTTTCAACTCTTGAAAATATGAATTATCATTACCATTAACTCAAAGGATGTATCACAGACACTAAATACACATATGTGATAGAAAATAACCCATTTTATTGATTTTAGTCAAAATTATAATTTTGCCCCTAGAAGTGTATTACAAGTGTCAGCCAATTCTGGCTTCTAGGGCACATATATCTAACAAGGAGCTCTATGCATCAAGTCGTGGAGAACATGCAAATAAGATCCTAGGGGTTTCAGGATCTAGGATTTTGCAGAAAGTAAGTTTTCAATTTCTGATTAAGGACGAATGTGCAGCACCCCTACACATCATAAGAACACCCCATCGAATGGGAGGAGAGGGTCTTTAAGCCCTACTTTATTCTTATGACCGGACGGCCAAGGAGAATGCCTTAATCAGAAAAATAACTAATCTACAAAAACTAATTAGATCTAAGCATATATCTCATATAAAAAAATAGATCTAATTAAAACATGTTTTGTATATATCATATATATCATGCATGCATGTTTTTTAGATCTAAATTATCTCATAATCATCTAAAAAATTAAATTTAAATTTGATCTTATCAAATAAAATTTAATCTAGACCTATTTGCAGAACTATTCTACAACTTATCTAAACATGCAACTATCATATCTCATATGAACAAATTAAATTTAATTTATTTTCTATTTTTAGATTTGATTATAATATTTATAATATCAAAAAATAGAAAGTAGAAAGATTTAAAAATTATATTCAATCAAATAAAAAATATGATTAATCTAAAATACACATAGAATAATTCTGTACCTAGTCCAGTTATGTATCTCATACATATTAGATCTATATTAATTAATTTTAATTTTCTATTTTTTTTATTTTAGATCTAATCATATCTTATGTGATATCTAAAATTACTAATTAATTAGATTAAATTAGATCTAAAAGAAATTTATAAGAACCTGGCTCTGATACCAGTTGAAGGAAAATCCTAATTTCTCCGGATCAGGTTCATTCAGATCTGATTGGATCGAGAGGCATATTTTAAAAATCACCTCTTGAATCTAGATCAGATCTGATACTTTTCAGATTTAATTTATAATCTGATAATTAAAAAAATAAAATTAAATTAATTTTGAATTAATTTTATCTTGATTCTGGGTAATCTGATTACCCGTTGATGATCCTGCCGAAGTCCTGAGGTTCTGGATCTAGCCATGCAAGCGCCTGGCCTCTACCGATATCCACTCAGGTTGGATCTGGAGATCTCCTTCTTCTCTTTCTTTTTTCCAAAAATTAGATCTGGATCTGATTTGGAGAATCTTCAAAACTTTTTCTGAAGATCACCCATCATCTCTGCAGCAGTGCTGCCTTCTTCCTTTTTCGTCAGCCTTTTCTTGCCTGACTCGCACTAATCTGAGGGCCCAACTTCCTTGGACGTGGAGAGGAGAGAGAGGGCTAGATGGTGGCATGGAGGAAGGGAAGAGGGAGCAGCCTTGGGGCATGGCTTGGAAGAGGAGTTCTCAAAAGTGGGCGCAGACAGGGTCTTTTTATAGACTCTACTGCGCCATGCAGTGCTGCATCACCCCAGCCAATCACGTTGCTTCGTGCAATCAGATCTAAATCTGATTGGTGGGATGACATCACCTGATCCAATCAGATGAGAGACCCATAATTTCATTCTTAGATGGCGTCTAAGATTGGTCAAAGTAGATACCCAAGGACCACCTAAGTAAAAACCAAGAAGCAACCTGGAGTCCCATCCGTATGGGACTCCAGCATCCCTATCCATGGGCGCACGCCATCCTAGGCATGCGCCCCCTTCTTTTCAATTTCTAGAGAGGGGACAAGCCCCTATCTGCTCTCCAATAAGTGCATGACACATGGGCAGATGTCCAAGGGTCAAAGGTCAACATTTGACCAAGTCAAAGTACAAGAATTAGCAGGTGATGAAAAATGGCAGGTGTTGTCTCAAATTTATCTCATAAATTAAGACAACCCTTTTCTGACTTGGACAAGCTCCAGTCAGACCAAGTAAAGATACCTGAGTGAGCACAAACTCATTTGGCTCAGTCGAGACAACTTTTAATGATAGTAAAAAAGGAGAACGTTAGGCTCAATCGTGTGCTAGCACGATTTTCTTGAACCTAATTGAATCTTATTCAAATCAATTGAACTGGATTAGTCCAATTGATGATATCCAGATCCAAACCCTTATTTGTGTGATCCAGTTAGGTTCAGTTCTGTATGGTAATGGGATATGTCATGATCTCTATCATCGACATCATCGAAACTCCTTTCGATGGATCAGAACTCTTCTGATTCGAACAAGCTAGAATGATCGATCATCTAAATCATTCTAATTGCTCCCAAAATCCACCAGTGACACCTAGCAGTATATGGTGGCAACCCATCAAAACTGAAAATGAACCTCTTGGTGCAGCTACCTGTGTGATTAAGTTCTTCTATCTTGAGCCCCGATCAGATTAGGGTTAAGGTGAACTCGTCAAACCCTAATTTCTATCATATGATTTAATCATTCGATTCAAGTCCGATGTGAAAACCTTAAATAGAAACTCTTTCTATTATTTCACTCTGCCATGGCCATGGGCTTCTGGACTTGATTCTCATGATCATCATAGGGCTGCTCCTCTACCACCGAGGTAGATAGATTCCATCTTGGATGCAATCCAAGTTCCTACAATGAACATGCTATAGCCAACATACACCTCAGGATTTTGAATGGCTAGGAGATCGAGTCATGGTGTAGTCAAACTATAACACCCTCAAGGTGAACTGTCGATGCACCTCAGGTCAAAGAACCAGACACACCACTGCAGCATCGAGTCAGTCATTCGACGAGAAGGTAGACTTCCTTATGACTACTCGAGGTGGTCACGCTCAGTGCCCTCGTTCTCTAACGAGTACCTATACTCTCGCTCCGATGTCTCTACACTATAGACTTAAGACTCATCTACTACAAAGAAGCGATTGTACACTAATCTTTTGGATCAATCACCATCCTCATGATGATCCTACAATCAGGAGCATTTTATGAGTTAATAAATAAAAATTCATGTCTTAAATTTTTAACTCTCAAAAATATAAATTATCATTACCATTAACTCAAGGGATGTATCATAGACACTAAATATACTTATGTGATAGAAAATAACATATTTTATTATTTATAGTCAAAATTATAATTTTACCCTTAGAAGTATATTACAAGTGTCAGCCAATTCTGGCTTCTAGGACACTCATATCTAGCAGTTTTCTTGTGAACAGGTCTCCTCATTATAAGTTGAATGGAAGCATTCTAGAAGAGGTCTGGAGTGGAATGAAGGTGGAGCTTGGCCTTCTGAAAGTCTTGGTTACACAACCTATGCACATGTGTAGGCAACCGAGAGGAGCAAATTGGATCCAAAATCTCAAAAGATGACATTCATAGGGTGTCCATAAGGAGTCAAGGGGTATCTCAGGCACAAAAGTCAGTGATCAGCAGAAACATTATCTTTGATGAGAAGAGCATCTTGAGGAGGTCTCTAATAGATGAAATTGGGAAAACAAAGGTGAACAACAGTGGTCAATCAGAGAATGTTGGCATGCAGGTTACATCTATTTATAGGAGTGTTCTTGTTGAGGTGGAGCTGGACAGAAAAGTATTATCTCAGATTAAAAATCAATATGGAGGGTCGGCAGTTCAGATAGATATGCAGGAGCAGCCACAGACATCAGACAGAGATGTACCAGTGGATGTGGCTTTGCATAAGCCCCAATGTTCTATTAGGAGATCGATCAGATATGGCATTGATGAGGTTATCTCCTATGCACTCATCACTGCAAATGGAGATCCAAAAATTATGCAGAAGTCATGGAGATTGAGGATCATGATTCATGGATGTAGGCCATGATGGAGGAGATGGAATCACTTGAGAAGAATCAGACATGGCAGCTGGTGGATCTTTCAGAGGGTGGTCGACCTATTAGCTTAAAGTGGATGTTCATAAAAAAAGAAGCACCTTCAGAATAAGGTGGAGTCAGATTCAAAGCAAGACTGGTAGGGAAGGGATTGACTACACAAAAATTTTCTCTCTTGTGGTGTGTCATATATCTATTTGAGTTTTGCTGTCACTGGTGGCACAGCATAACATGAAATTGGAGTAGATGGATGTGAAGATGGCCTTCCTTCATGGGACTTTGGAGGAAAAAATTTACATGAAGCAGTCAGATGGTTTCATAGTGATGGGACAGGAAGAAAAGGTGTGTTTACTCAGGAAGTCTTTGTATGGTTTGAAATAATCTCCTCATCAGTGGTATCGAATGTTTGATAGCTTTGTCTTAAGCCTGAATTTCAGCAGATGTAAACATGATTGTTATGTCTATGTCAAGGATGTAGATGAGGAGAATGCCCTGTACCTATTATTGTATGTAGATGATATGCTCATAGCCAGTAAAAGCATGGATGTTGTGAAAAGGTTGAAAAGGGCATTATCATCTGAATTTAAGATGAAAGATTTGGGTCCAGCTGAGAAAATCCTTAGAATGGAGATTTGCAGAGATAGGTGCAAAGGAGTGCTCCATTTGTCACAAGATAAGTATGTCCAAAAGGTTCTGGAGAGATTTGGAATGGAGAAGACCAAACCTACAGAGACGCCATTGCCGAGCCATATGTCTCTCTCCAAGTTACAGTGCTCCTAGTCAGAAGAGAAGAGAGAGTACATGAAATGAGTCCTTTATATAAATGCTGTAGGCGGTGTGATGTACACTATGATGTGCTATAGACTAGATATAGCACATGCTGTGAGCATGGTTAGTAGATACATGGCTAATCTTAGGAAGGAATACTGGAAAGCATTGAAATGGATATTGAGATATCTGTATGGAACAAGAAATTATGGTTTGGTATTTGGTAGGCAGTCAGAAGGATTTGGAGAACGATCTATGAAGATGGGTGAAGGTTTAAGTCCTCTGGAAGGGTTTGTCGATGCAAATTATGCTGGTGATCTTGATACAAGGAGGTCTACTACTAGATGCCTCATCTGCGTATGTGGTGAACCGATGTCTGGAGATCAATTCTTCAGTCAATCATGGCCTTGTCTACCACAGAGGCTGAATACATTGGGATAATGGAGGCTACAAAGGAAGCCTTTTGGCTTAAGAGGCTGATTGATGAGTTGGGGATGGAGCAGAGCAAGATTACACTATTCAGTGATAGTTAGAGTGCTCTATTATTGGCACAGAACTCAGTCTATCATGCGCACACAAAGCATATAGATGTGAGGTACCACAAGATCAGAGAGCTAGTGGAGGAAGGTGAAGTAGAACTGATGAAGGTCCATACCAAGGAGAATCAATCTGATGCACTCATGAAAGTACTCCCTAGACACAGCTTTTAGAGATATATGGCACGGATCGATCTATTAAGAAAAGATGAGTTCACAAGGACTTGGAAACACCAAGATGGAGAATGTAAGCTCAGAAGTGACACTCCTAAGTCTTGAAAACATGAGAAGATAGATCATGGAAAGATGGGAGCGAGTTGGAAGAAGAATCAGTTTCAATAGTAAAGTTCAGAAACTGAGCCAGCTCACTCTGAGACTAAGCCAACTCAATTGGAAACAGGGTCGGTTCAGTCTAGGACTGGGTTGGCTAGGTCTCAAAGAAAAAATCAAAAAGAGAGCAGCATTTTTGAACTATTGGCATGGTACACAACTGGATCGGCTCAGTTTAGTACTGAGCTGACCCAGTCGCAGGTTAGTCGACTCAGTCTGAAACTGAGCTGGCTCAGTTTTTGCAGGTTATTATTTTGTGTATGTAGATTATTTGGGTTTAGAGAGTTTTTCTATAAGCTTGCGCTTGACCCTTTGTAAAGTATATATACTGAAAATAGGTCAAGGTTGTAAGTGTGCTGAAATATAGTGAATAAAAGCTCTTTTCTCTTAAAAATCTCTTCTTCTCTTCTTCTCTATTCCTTGATTTATTTGATCATGCTTCCATAAAGATCTCTGAGAAGTACTTTCTTATTGCTTGGCTAATCATCGATGGCCATGCCGATCCGTGTGGGAAGAGCGCATATTCCCAACATGATCTGGACCCACGATAGCTCATCTGGAGTTCTCTTGGAACCATCCTTAAGATAATTGCTCCGTTGCTCGACTCTTTCTTTTTTCCTCCTTCTTCTTGTTTCTTTTTTTTTTAACATCGATTGTTTGTTGCAGTCGGATCACCAAATGCTCACTCACATCAAGAGGGCGCATCGTCAGGAGGTGGAGGCCCAGAAGGCCCAGGAGGACCTTCGAGCCGAGGTTCGTCATCTTTAAGAGAGGGTCAACGAGGTTGAGCATCTTGCCAAGGAGAAGGTGGTAGACATCAGAAGTCTTTAGGATGCACTCCATGAGGAGAAATTCACCTCGACCAGACTGAAGGCCGTATTGGCCCTGGAAGAGGAGAGGAGGAAGAAAGCCAAAAATAGGGTCGCCAAACTGGAGACCCAAATAGTGAAGTCGATCTCGGAGGCAATGACCCAGACTGTGGAAAAGTTCAAGATCTCTTTCGAGATGCGAAACCTGAACGTCAAGTTCAGCCAAGAAGTGTTTATCAAGGATTTCGAGCTATGCAAAGGTAGGGTAGCCCGAAGGTTCCCCGAGCTCGATCTCAACTTTGTGAAGGAGGAGGAAGACGATGTGGAGGCGGGACAGTCTAATGCTGTAGTTGATCTTTCCTTCGACGAGCTTGCTTCTAGCCCATCTGAACCTACCGCAGAGGCACCCAAGCTAGTTTGAAAACCTGAGGCGACCGAGAGTGATCCGGCTCCACCCTCCAAGGTTGAGATCCTCGAGTAGTTATATCTTTTTTTTTATGTCTTAAACTCAAAAGTTTTGATTAAATGAAGTAAAAAAAATTTTTTCATACCCTTGAGCGCTTTTCGTATCTCGAATGCAGTCTCCCACCATTGTTGATTCACTACCTCTGGGGGTTTCAATAAAGCCCTTGATAAAGAACCTGAGGAAGAAAGTTCATCTTTTGAGGAAGAAGTTGAAGAAGATGGAGGATGACCTTCGAGCCTCATGAAAAAAGCTTTTGAGGTGACCAAAGAGGTCACTCACCTCCGAGGCTTGCATATAAAGGAAGCAGTAAGCTTCAATATCCGAAAGGGCAGCTTCGAGAAGGAGGTCACCGAACTCAAAAAAAATGCCAGCGATAAGTTCTAGGCACTGACAGCGAAGATCAGCTCTCCTGAAGCTGACCTAAAGGATGTCGAAAAAAAGATCCATCTTCTAGAAGGGAGCTCGTCGTGGTCTATCGATAAGGTCTGGTACAACTCGGACTGGTCAATAAAATTTTTTTAGCTTTAAAAGTAACTGCAAGATACTGAGGATCGATATAATAGCTTCCAAGTAACTTGGGCGGAGAAGATGTCCAGGCTTAAAGGCGAGCTCAAGGTTGCCAGAGATGAGGCAGCTCATCTTCGAAAGTGACTACATAAAAATCAGGAAGCCAACGTGAGTGGTGAGTTGGAGGAGATGGCCTCCTTGAAGAGGACCGTTGGTGAGCTTTAAGAGGCAGTTGGGACGAAGTAGGCCGAGGTTCAATGACAGAAGCTTTAGCTCACTTATGAACATCGGGCTATCGAGGATGCGGAGGCCGAGTCTGAAGTTTTAAGGAGACAGCGACGAGAGCTCAAGGGTAAGTTTTAGCTCGCCAATAGAATGTATGTTGATGGTCTCTTCCAGAAGAAGGAACTTGAGGAGGAGATCTTTAGGCTAAAGCAAGCCTTAGTGATGGCCAGAGCCGGCAGTCGAAAGTCCGAAGAATTTGGTTCGCCTTAAAGCTTTGGTCTCTTCCCCCTCTTTTTTCTTTTTTTTAGTGTAATTGGCCTTGTCGGCCTATGTTTTGCTTGTAATGAACTCATTTTTTTAATGAAATAAAAAAATGTTTGCTATTTTTGTTTCACGTGAATCTAAGGCCTATTTGTGGTCTTACCTTCTTTACCTCATTTTTTTTCTATCATTTTCTTATGAAATGCTTATTATGGACGTCGAACTCGTTGTGGACGTCGGGCTTATTATGGACATCGAACTAGGAGCTCTCTTGCAAATCAGGATAAGATTCTACCTTTTGCATTTGACATAGTCAGGTCATCGTGGGAAAACACGTGTAAGAATTCTCCACCAAGTTTCTTCCTTCTCCACATCTTTGGTCTACGAGGTTTCGACTTTTGCTCATGTTAGGATGAGGCTTTCCTTCTATTCTTAACATGGCTTACGGGGGTGCATTAGGATTGTCGGTAGGATCTCTCCCTCCATCCTATCTTATATCAACGAGGTTATCGGCTTTGCTTTTGTTAGGATGAGGTTCTCCTCCTATTCCTAACATGGCTCGTGGGGGTGCATCTTAAGCCGTTGACAGGGCCTCTCCCCCCATCCTATCTTAAGTGGATGAGATCTTCAACTTTGCTCACATTAGGATGAAGTTCTCCTCCTATTCCTAATAGGCTGTAGGGGCATATCAGGGCCGTTGTTAGGGCCTCTCCCCCCATCCCATCTTAAGTGGATAAGGTCTTCAATCTTGCTCATATTAGGATGAGGTTCTCCTCTTATTCCTAATGGATTGTAGGGGCACATTAGGACCATTGTCAGGACCTCTCTCCTCATCTTGTCTAAAATGAATGAGACCTTCGACTTTGCTCATATTAGGATGAGGTTCTCCTCCTATTCCTAATGGGCTGTAGGGGTATATTAGGACCGTTGTCAAGGTCTCTCCCCTCATCTCGTCTAAAATGAATGAGGCCTTCAACTTTTCTCACATTAGAATGAGATTTTCCTCCTATTCCTAATGGGTTATATTTATCGTGAGATTAAGTTCGGGGGATAGTCTCCCTTTATCATCGGTATACAACAAAAATTAGGATGTTGAAGTAGGCGGATTTTATTATAATCAAATCATCGATAATACATTCATAGATTTTTTGAATTCCATGGTCGAGGTAGATCTCCCCCCCAAGTTTCTTCAAGTAGACGTCCTGGGTCGGACGACCTTCGTGACCTCATAGGGTCCTTCCCAATTTGGGGCAAGCTTCCCCTAGCTCTGAGGCTGAGAGATGGCAGCTCGTTGAAGTACTAAGTTCTCCACTCTAAATATTTTACCTCTGACTCTGGAGTTATAGTATCGGGCCACCCTTCGCCTGTAAGCTGCCATCCAAACATGGGCTTTCTCTCTTTTTTTTTCTAGTAGGTCGAGGTTGGCTCTGAGGTCCTGTGGGTTATGCTGTTTGTTGAAAGCCACTATCCATATCGATGAAAGTTTAAGTTTGATCGAGATGTCTGCCTCTGTTCCAAAAGCTAAGACGAACGGTGTTTCTCTAGTCGGCAGCCTTCGAATAGTGCGGTATGCTCATAAAACATGATAGAGTTCATCTGTCCAGGCTCCTCTTGCTCTTTCGAGTCTTGTCTTGATGCCTTGCAATAGGATCCGGTTGATCACTTCAGCTTCTCCATTTGCTTGTGGGTGAGCTACCAACGTGAAACAATGAGAGATGTTTAGATTTTCATAGAACTCAGCAAATCTCATCCCAGTGAATTATCGTCTATTATTTGTTATGAGAGTTTGGGGCAGACCAAACTGGCAGACGATTGATTTTCAGATGAAGTTCCATACCTTGGCCTTAGTAATTTTTGCTAGTGGTTCGGCTTCGACCCATTTGGTAAAGTAGTCGATCACAACTAGAAGAAACTTCTATTGTCCGGATGCCATTGAGAAAGGGCCAAGTATATCCATTCTCCACTATGCAAATGGCCAAGGTGTGCTTAGTGGAGTAAGCTCGAAAGTCGGCTGTCTTTGTATATTTGTGTTTCTCTAACAGCGATCATATTTCTTGACATACTCCATAGAATCATGGTACAAGATTGATCAATAGTACCCTTACCGAAGTAGTCTTTGTGATAAGGATCTGGCTCCTACATGACTTCCACAAATTTCCTCGTGCATTTTTCATAATGCAAAGTCGGTCTCAAAGGTCAGAGACATCTCAATAGCGGTAGCGAATACGACCTTTTATATAACTTACCCTCATATAAAACATACCAGGAGGCTTGATTCTTGAGTTTCTGAGCTTCTTTCGGACCATGAGGAAGAACTCTCTCTTTGAGATAGACAACTAATGGGTCAATCCAACTCAGCTCAACCTCCATCTGCATAACAAGCTGTGATTCCTCTGGGCTTGAGCATTTTAGAGTTTCAAAAAAATACTTTTTTGGACAGTTCAACTGGGGCTAAAGTGGCTAATTTAGAGAGAAGGTCGACTCTTGTATTTTCTGCCCTCGAAATCTGTTGAATGCCAAAACTAGTGAAGGCCAAAGTCAAATTCTTTACATTCTCAAGGTATTTCATCATACTTTTCTTCCATGCTTCATAGTTGCCACTATCTTGGCCAACCACTAATTGAGAATCACTATAGACTTGAAGTCGATCTACTTTTAACTCTCTTGCTATTTTTAACCTGACGATCAATACTTCATATTCGGCCCCATTATTAGTTATAGAAAATTCGAAGCATAGCGCATATTCGACGAAGACTCTCTTGGGGTTGACTAAGATCAATCACGTGCCTACTTTAGTGGAGTTGGACAAACCATCCACATACAGAATCCAAAAATCTTCGAAAAGATCGGCACTCTCTTCGAAGAGGCTCAGTTGCAACCATAAGATGTCGGTCTCATCCTATTCAAGCTCGGCTTCATCTGAAATGGTACATTCTGCTACAAAATCTATCAATATCTAAGCTTTGATCGATGGCCAGGATTGATAATTAATGTCAAACTTCGTGAGCTTGATTGCCCATTTCATGATTCTTTCGGAAGTATCCGTTCGATGAAGGACTGCTTTTCTTGGTTGATCCATAAGGATCGTTATGGTGTGTTCCTAAAAGTAACGTTAGAGTCTCCTAACAGCGATTAGAAGAGAGTAAGTCAATTTTTCTAACTTAGAGTACCTGATCTCTGCATCCCTCAGAATCTGGCTTACGTAGTAGACTGGTTGCTGCATCTTCGTTTCCTCCTTAACTAGGAATGCTGCCAAGGTCATCAAAGAGACTGCTAGGTACAAGAACAATTCTTTTCTAGATTCAAGCTTAGCTAGTAGTGGGGATGAGTCGAGGTAATTTTTGAGCTCCTTAAATGCTCGTTGGCACTCCATCATCCAGTGGATGTTCTTTGGTTGCCTGAGAACTTGAAAGAAGGACATGCATCACTTGATCGATCTCGAGATGAAGTGATTTAGGGATGCCACTTTTTCAGTCAGACGCTGAACTTTTTTGATTATTTTTGGAGTAGCCATCTCCTGAATAGCTCAAATTTTCTCTGGATTTGCTTCGATCCTGTGCCTTGACACCATAAACCCTAGAAACTTTTTCGAGGTCACACCAAAAGCACACTTGGTTGGGTTCAGCTTTATTTTGTACTTTTTGAATGCACTGAAGGTCTCTTCGAGGTCGGTGATGTGGTTTATTGAAGCTCGACTTTTGACGGATATGTCATCCACATACACCTCCATGTTGCGGTCAATCTGCTCCTTGAAGATCTTATTGACCAGGCATTGGTACGTTGTCCTTGCATTTTTTAGTCCAAAAAGCATAACCTTGTAATAGTAAAGACTACAGTCAGTAACAAAAGCAATTTTTTCCTCATTCTCCGATGCCATCCATATTTGGTTATAGTCGAAAAAGGCATCCATAAGGGTGAGGAGCTCATGGCCCGAGGTTGCATCTACTAGTTGATCGATCCTGGATAGAGGGTAGCTGCCTTTTGGATAGACTTTGTTCAGCTTTTTGAAGTCTATACACATCTTCCACTTATCGTTGGCCTTTTTGATCAGGATCATGTTAGAGACCCAAGTCTGATAGCTAATTTTTTGAATAAATCCAATGTTAAGAAGCTTGTCGACTTCTTCTGCTATTGCCTTCTTCCTTTTTGATGTGTGGCCCCAAACTCTTTCTTTCACTGATCGATGCTTGGGATCAATGGCCAACCGATGTTCCATAACCTCGGCATCAATCCCAGGCATATCCACTGAAACTCAGATGAAGATGTTGGCATTCCTCCATAAAAAGGCGATGAGCTGCTCCCGAACTTCATCCTCTATATTGGAGCCAATCTGCACCATATGCTCCGCATTTCCATCATTTAGGGGGACGATCATAAGATCTTCTATGGACTTGCCCCATTCTTCGACAAGATCATCGTGGACATCAAGCCCATCAACTGGGCAAGGGTCAAGTTGAGTGTCATATTGTAGGGCAATGGAGTAGCAATGCCAGGCTAATGCTTGATCACCTCTAATTTCACCTATTTTGTTGCTTGTTGGGAATTTTATTTTTAGGTAATAGGTCGATACTATGGCTCATAGTGCATTTAGATCAGGTCGGTCGAGGATTGCATTATAAGTGGAGGGGTCTTTTACCACCAAAAAGTCAATCCACATCTTGGCCTGCTTTGGATACTGTCCTGCAGTCACGGCTAGAGTTATCATTTTCTCCACTGGCACAGCATCGCCAGTGAAGCTGACCAACAGGGAGCTCATGGGTCCCAGATGATTATCTGATATGGATATTTTAAAGAAAGCATCATAGTACAGAACATCAGCAGAACTTTATTATCTACCAAAATGCGGCGTACATCATAATCAACAACGTTCAAAGAAATTACAACCGCATCATTGTGCAGGAACTGAACTCCTTGAGCATCCTCATTGGTGAAAGCGATGGGCTCTTCAGTTCTTCACCTCTTCCTGACCTCAACCGACCTACTATCCTCCCCTCGTCGAGGTCCCCAGAGATGGTGTTAATGATGCTGATCAGAGGCCGATCTTCTCGCTGCTCCCCATCCCTCGGAGGTTCTAGTGGCGGGGGTGCTCTCGACCGATCCTCCCATCCTTCCAGCCGACGTTGTAGTAACTGGCCCAGCCTACCATAGCTGATGAGCTCCTCGATCTTATCCTAGAGTTGGATGCACTCTTCCATATCGTGATCATGATCGTGATGGTAGAGGCAGAACTTGCTATGATTGCATTTGCCAGGATGAGTGTGCATCCTTTTTGATCTTGATAGTTGATCCCTGATCTTCATCAGTACTTAAATTTTTGGAGCATTGAGAGGGATGTAGTTGTGGAATTTTCTGAAGGAAGAGCTCCATCGTGCTCTTCTATCTAGACTTCTTCGCCTCTAGGCCTGGGTAGGGGTCCGGGCCTACTGACGCTCTAGAGGAGTCCGAGAGCATGGCTGAGCTCCGCTCAATTTTTCTCCAATCGTGGACATATTTGGTTCACTCATCTGCCGCTCCTGGGTGGCTTCATTGTCCCTGGCCTTAAAGGCCTCTTCAGCTTGGGCATAACCTTCAGTCTAGGCCAGTATATCGATAAAGTCCCTGAGGTACTTCTTCTCTTAGGAAAATAGCAAATCATTTTTTTGAAAGCCGCCCTTAAGCACGACCATTGCAATAGACTGGTCCAGGTTTTGGACCTTCAATGCAGTAGCATTAAATTGGGTGACATAAGTCCGAATAGATTTCTCCTCCTTCTGTTTGATATTCATCAGAAAATTCGAACCTCGGTGGGAATGTCGGTTGTAAATGAAGTGAGCCATAAACTGATGGCTCATTTGATCGAAGAAAAAGATGGTACCCTACTTAAGCACTGAGTACTAGTTTCTGATGGTTTTCTTGAGGGTGGATGGGAAAGTCCGATATAGAATGGCATCTGGCGCACCATGGAGCAGCATCATTATTCGAAAGGCCTTCAGGTGGTCGACTGGATCGATGGTCCCATCGCAACTCTCAAACTATGGGAGCTTGAAGTTCGATGGGATTGGTTCCTGCATAATCTTCTAAGAAAAAGGAGGGTCAGTGCTAATATCGTTACCATGGGAGGAGGAAGTATGATGGAGTTCTTCGATTGGTTGGCTCATTTTCTGAAGCCTTTGATCCAGGAGATCTTCACGATCATTGATCTCCAAGGTTTTCTGATAGAGTGGGGGCAAAACTCCCTTTGGGATCGAGTCATGGTCAGAGTAAGGGCTCTTCATCCTCTGCTTTTTCTTTTCGAAGATCATCGATCGGCTAGCCAAAGTCAGTCATCCCCAGACCGGATCATGGGGCTCTAGAGAAGCCTGCTCCAATCGAATTGATGTCGGAGCCTACCAATGCATGGCCTGCACCACCTCCACGAGCCCGCGAACCTACTGGACCAGTGATTGAACTGCTCCACATCCACCATGGCTGTAGATGGAGCTTGAGTTGCTGGGGCTGAGGTAGGAGTTAATAGATCTGGATGGGATCTAGCTATAGAGGTCGTTGACCATCGGATAGAAGCTCTCCTAGAAGATATTTTTTTAAGGAAGAACTCTTAAGAGGAAGAAGAGAGATCGCTGTTGAGCACTCCATTAAGAATAAGGGATCCTCAGGAATAGAGGCTCTTCCTCTAGCACCAAACCTGTTGGTGCAAAATCTGATTGTCGTCAGAGAAGTGCTAAAGTCGGAGAAGATGAGGTCACCGTCGGTGACCTGCAAAATAAGTTTCATCCAAAGCTTGAGATGGTGGCTCCAGCAAGATCCTTCGACAGTCAAGTTAGCTTTTTCGACCAATAGAAATGGAGTGCTCAGTCAAAAAAGTTACATAATTTTTGTAAGGAAGAAGAGAGTCTTGAGAAAACGTATCTGGAGGATCCCTTTTATAAATAGAGCTTGTAACAAATTGATAGTGACAGTCGTAACTGTCGGGTAGTGGGCTGCTCGGGGCCACATGGAGTTTGTTATGAAAGTTAGTATTTGTTGTCATGAGATGCTAGTCCATTTGAGATTTGATAGTCAAAGTTTGGAGGGATGGGCATCGGTTGGTGATGACCTTTGAGCTGTATCAATTTTAGAGGAGTTTGGACTCCTCTAAGATCATCCGGGTGTGGGTCAGTTCATGCTGCGTATGAGATCAAACTCGTGCGGAGACATTCCTAGATGACTGCGGGGAGTTCGGCCGCTGGAGGAGTTCGAAAAAAGTTCAGCCACTGAAGAAGTTCGACCGCTGGAGGAGAATTTTCAATCGAAGCTCTTCTATGATTAACAGTTATATTAGGCTAAGCATTAGGCTGGACTTCGATGGGAGTGGGATTTATCCCCAATAGATACCAATCATTTTGTCAGTTTTAATTTGATTTGCCTAAAGACTTGGGCTCGACCACTGAGCCATGATCAGTATCCATTTGTTAGATGTATGGATTTTGATTAACTACAACTATTGAATTGATCTAAAGAAATGATCTAACCTTAATTAACTATTAATTAGATTTGATCAATTTCTTAACTAAGTCCACATTTAATCTAATCCTAGGTCTAACCCAGTTAAGGATCTGATCAAAGTTAACCCATTACCCATTAACCCATATTTTATGAAATTATCTTAGGATCTTTAAATCACAAATCTTGATCCTAAATAATCACTTAATTCTTAATTAAGTTTAAGCTTATGAGTTTGGATTTATGGAACCTTAGAATAATTTTTGATTTTGTTATTTAAAATATTTTCAAATTGTAAACACTTTACTTTGAATCAAATTCAAATGATGGTTTTAGATCTGATTTATTTCAATATTTCGATCATGTCTTAGAATTTCAAATCTAGGATTTTGTAGAAAATAAGTTTATAATTTAAATTCTATAAAACTTATATGTCATACATATGCAAACTAGATTAAAAAATGAAGCTATATATCAATATATGCAACATGAAGATCTTGATCAAAACATGAAACATATTACATGGATCTCATCTAAATGATCAAAATCAGATCATAAGCTATTTAATAATAGATTTAAAATCTAAAAATAAATTATAAATTACTTTAGATCTCATCTAACATATTTATGATTTAGGTTTCTCGGATCAGTACATACTAGAACAACCTTTTCACTGTAAGGTGTAAACCTTACAGTAGGATAACCTTATGGCAGTATGTACAATCTTGATATTATTTAGATCTAATCTAAAATAGATTTAATATCTATTTAATTTTAAATTTAAATTAAAAGATTGAATCATAAATTTTCTTAGATCTAATCTAAATTATTCATGATTTAGATTTAGATCAGCACATACTAGGACAATCTTTTCGTTGTAAGAGGTTAACCTTACAATAGGACAACCTTATGACAGTATATGCAATCTTTAATTAATTTTAATTTTTAGATTTATTCTAAAGCATATATGAACATGTTATAAAAAAACCTAGATGCTCTGATACCACTGATGGAAAACATGGGGTTATAAAATTAAAATTTTGAAATTAGACAGCTAATTAAAAAATCAGCTAATAAATTAAAATTCAGTTCCTCTTTTTTTCAAGTTAAAAAATAAGAACTATTTGGGACACTTGAAGGAAAATCCTGATTTTTCGGTCCAGGTTCGTCCAGATCTGATCAGATCAAGAGATATATTTCAAAAATTTTTCTCTTGATCCTAATCAGATCTTGATATATTTTAGATCTGATTCTTATTATTTTAATAAATAAAATAAAATAAGATAAATTAAATCAAATTTAATTTACCTTGATTTGGGTAATCCTATTACCCTGTTGATGATCCTGATTGCAGCGGAAGGTTCTGGATCTAGCCACGCAAGCGCCTGGCCTCTACCGGTATCCACTCGGGCTGGATCTGGAGATCCTCTTCTTCTCTATCACATCTCCAAAAATTCAGATCTGGATCTGATCTGGAGGATCTTCAAAACTCCTTTTGAAGATCAGCAGTCGTCCTTTGCAGCAGCGCAGCCTTCTAGCTTTTGATCGCCTTTCTTTGATCTGGAATCGCACCAACCAAGTCCAAAACTCCTTTTGGACGTGGAGAGGAGAAGGAGGAGAAGTTTGGCATGGAGGAAGAGGGGAGAGGCAGCCTTGGGGCATGGGAAATTCTGATTCAATTCATTAAATCTGAGTTGGGCGCAGGGTCTTATTTATAGACTAAGCTGTGATCCAACTCCTCTTCTTCCCAACCAATCACAACCCTTTGTGAAATCAGATCTAAATCTGATTGGTGGGAATAGAGTCCCCTGGATTCCTCCTTAGAGGGTGCCTAAGACCAGTCAAAGTTGGTTCTTAGGAGAACTCTAATTGGAATCCAAAAAGGAGATGGAGTCCCTTGTCCAACAAGGACTCCTAGGCGCCTCCAACTTGGGCACACGCCAAGGGTGGCGTGCGCCCTCCTCCTTGCCAGGTTCTGGCAGGGGGACAGGCCCCCACCAGCTCTCCAATAGGTGCATGACATGTGGTCAAAAGTCAAAGTGTCAATGGTCAACATTTGACCAGTCAAAGGTAGACTTTTGACCAAAGTCAAAGAACAAGAAATGGCAGGTGACCAAAAATGGCAGGTAATGTCTTACAAAATAAGACAACCTTTTCTGACTTGGACAACCTCCAGTCAGACCATATGAAGGCCTCTGATTGAGCACAAACTCCTTTGGCTCAGTCAGGACAACTTATTTATGATAGTAAAAGAAGAACGTTAGGTTCAATCGAGTGCTAGCACGATTTTCCTTGAACCTAATTGAATCTCATTCAGATCAATTGAACTAGATCAGTTCAATTGATGATCACCAGATTCAAACCCTTGTTTGTGTGACCCAGTTAGGTTCAGTTCTGTATGGTAATGGGATATGTCATGATCTCTATCATCGACATCATCGAAACTCCTTTCGATGGATCAGAACTCTTCTGATTCGAACAGCTAGAATGATCGATCATCTAAATCATTCTAATTGCTCCCAAAATCCACCAGTGACACCTAGCAGTATATGGTGGCAACCCATCAGAGCTGAATGCGAACCTCTTGGTGCAGCTACCTGTGTGATTAAGTTCTTCTATCTTGAGCCCCGATCAGATTAGGGTTAAGGTGAACTCGTCAAACCCTAGTTCTGTCATATGATGTAATCATTCGATTCAAGTCCGATGTGAAAATCTAAATAGAAACTCTTTCTATTATTTCACTCTGCCATGGCCATGGGCTTCTGGACTTGATTCTCATGATCATCATAGGGCTGCTCCTCTACCACCGAGGTAGATAGATTCCATCTTGATGCAATCCAGTTCCTACAATGAACATGCTATAGCCAACATACACCTCAGGGTTCCATATGGCTAGGAGACCGAGTAATGGTGTAGTCAAACTATAACACCCTCAAGGTGAACTGCCGATGCACCTCAGGTCAAAGAACCAGACACACTACTGCAGCATCGAGTCAGTCATTGACGAGAAGGTAGACTTCCTAATGACTACTCGAGGTGGTCACGCTCAGTGCCCTCGTTCTCTAACGAGTACCTGTACTCTCGCTCCGGTGTCTCCACACCGTAGACTCAAGACTCATCTACTAAAGAGAAGCGATTGTACACCAACCTTCCGGATCAATCACCATCCTCGTGATGATCCTATGGTCGGGAGCATTTTATGAGTTAATAATGATTATTCATGTCTTAAATTTTCAACTCTTGAAAATATGAATTATCATTACCATTAACTCAAAGGATGTATCACAGACACTAAATACACATATGTGATAGAAAATAACCCATTTTATTGATTATAGTCAAAATTATAATTTTGCCCCTAGAAGTGTATTACAAGTGTCAGCCAATTCTGGCTTCTAGGGCACATATATCTAACAATCTCCCACTTGTCCTAAAGCCAATTGGCTACAAGTCTAAGTCCCATCTTCTCAAGGTGGGCTTCGATCTTCTGCTGGCCCAACGGCTTTGTAAGTGGGTCTGCCACATTATCTGTGGAGTTGACTCTCTTGACCTCGACGTAACCTTCTCGAGGTAATCGCGGATGAGGTGGTATCGCCGCTCAATGTGCTTGGATTTCTGGTGAGACCTCGGCTCCTTAGCAAGGGCTATGGCGCCATTGTTGTCGCAGTATAGAGGAATGGCATCTGATGGCATTACTCCAATTTCTGCAGCAAACTTCTTGTACCAGAATGCTTCCTTCGCAGCCTCTGATGCAGCGATATATTCTGCTTCCATGGTGGAATCTGCTATCACAGTTTGCTTGGAACTCTTCCAGCTGACAGCACCACCATTGCACACAAACAGACTCCCAGATGTCGACTTTCGATCATCTATATCGGACATGAAATCCGAGTCTGTGTATCCCTGGACTTGGAGTTCTCCATTACCAAAGACCAACATCATATCCTTAGTTCTTCTCAAGTACTTAAGGATACATTTCACAGAAGTCCAGTGTTCTTCACCTGGATTTGACTGATATCTGCTTGTGACACTCACAGCATGGGCTATATCAGGTCGTGTACATAGCATGGCATACATGAGGCTCCCTATTGCAGAAGCATAAGGGATCTTGCTCATGCGTTCTATTTCCTCAGGTGTGCTAGGGCACATCTTCTTGGAAAGATGAATACCATGTCTGAAGGGTATTAATCCCCTCTTAGAGTTTTCCATACTAAACCTCTTTAGTACTTTCCTCTATGTACATCTTCTGTGAAAGTCCTAGCATCCTATTCGGTCTATCCCTATAGACCTTAATTCCTAGAATAAAGGATGCTTCACCTAGGTCTTTCATGGAGAATTCCTTGGACAACCACATTTGACTGATGTCAACATGGGAATATCATTCCCAATAAGGAGGATGTCATCCACGTACAATACGAGGAAGACAACAGCGCTCCCACTGACCTTTTTGAAAACACATGGTTCCTCTTCATTTTTGATGAAACCAAACTTTTTGATCACATCATTGAAACGAGTGTTCCAGCTCCGAGATGCTTGCTTAAGTCCATATATGGACCTTTGCAGCTTGCAAACCTTGTGATCAGTATCACTGGATGTGAAACCTAGCGGCTGTTCCATATAGATATCTTCCTCAAGATATCCATTTAAGGAATGCCGTTTTCACGTCCATTTGCCATATTTCATAATCGAAATAGGCTGCAACGGCAAGCAATGTGCGGATGGATTTTAGCATAGCCACTGGGGAAAAGGTATCCTGATAGTCAATGCCTTCGCGTTGACTATAACCTTTTGCCACTAGTCTAGCCTTGAATGTCTCCACATTCCCATCTGCACCAATCTTTCTCTTGAAGATCCATTTACACCCAATAGGTACTATACCTTCTGGTGGATCTACCAAGGTCCAGACTTGGTTTGAGTGCATCGAGTCAATTTCTGACTTGCATTGCCTCTAGCCATTTCTCGGAGTCGATATCTGATATCGCCTCGTTGTAGGTTTTGGGATCATCACCATGAGCACCATTACCTACGAGGAACATTTTCCTCTACTTCCTCTGAAATAATACCTAAGTATCTTTCAGGGGGACGGGAAAACTCTTTCCGATCTACGAGGTGGAGGAGGTAGTGTTCTTATTGGCTCAACCTGATTTGGTTCCAATTGGTCCTTAGCTCGTTGTACTTGTGAGACTTTCTCATCAAGCTTAATCTGCTTTCCAATGCCGCTATCTTGAATAAACTATTTTTCAAGAAAGATGGCATGTCGACTCACAATCACATTGTGGTCTTCTGGAATGTAGAAATAGTATCCTAATGACTCTTTAGGATATCCTATGAATCGAGCTCTAAAGGACCTAAACTCTAACTTGTCCGCTTGTTGTCTTTTGACATGAGCCGGACAACCCCAAATTCTGAGATGACTCAGACTTGGTTTCTTACCGTGCCATATCTCATACGGTGTGGTAGGAACGGTTTTAGAGGGAACCCTATTCAGTAGATAAGATTGAAGTTAACAATGAAGTGTCCCCAAAGAAAATCAGGGAGGTCTGTGAAGCTCATCATGGATCGAACCATATCCAATAGAGTCCGATTTCTCCGTTCTGAAACCCCGTTGAGTTGAGGTGTTCCTGGTGGAGTCCATTGAGAGACTATGCCATTTTCCTTAAGATAGTCTAGGAATTCCCGGCTAAGGTATTCACCTCCTCGATCTGATCGAAGAACCTTAATGGGTTTTTCAGTTTGTTTTTCTACTTCATGTCTGAATTCTTTGAACTTTTCAAAAGCTTCAGACTTGTGTCTCATAAGATACACATACCCATACCTAGACAGATCATCGGTAAAGGTAATGAAGTAGACAAAATTGCCTCTAGCCGGCACATCAAATGGGCCGCACACATCAGTATGTACTAGGGCAAGGAGATCTGTGGCCCTCTCCCCATGTCCAACAAAAGGGAGTTTAGTCATTTTGCCTTGAAGACAAGATTCACAAGTTGGATATGACTCGAAAGTCAATGGACTCAATAGCCCATTTTTCTCCAATTTGTTGATCCTATCTTCTGCTATATGACCTAATCTCAGGTGCCATAGATATCTGTCATTTGGACTATCCCTAGGTCGTTTGGCATTCACGTTTTGCTCGATAGTTAAGAATAGGTACATCAATATGTAGCTGATAAAGACCATTAATAAGGAAACCATTTGCAATTTTATTTCTTTCATAAAGAATGTTACAATGGTCCTTAAAGAAGGTGATCAACATAAACCTTTCTGTGCTAAGCATGAAACAGAAATCAAATTCCTGCTAGTTGCAGGCACATAATAACAGTCTTTAAAAACTAGTCTAGATTCAGATGGTAATCGCAGAGGTATGTTCCCACGCTACTCAGCAACTCTTCTTCCATTATCGATGCGTAGGATCATATCTCCATCCTCAACCTCCTTGCC
>QRFJ01000907.1:0-15906 GCA_006176705.1 Cocos nucifera | reverse complement strand
TCTAGAGAAAGCCTGGCCAAGATTGCCACCGCCATCAACTTCACAATCAAACACCATTCAAATAATTACCATACGAGTTTTGTATTTTAAGTTTAAAAAATAATTTTATTTTCATAAAAATTGAAAACAAAATACCAAAACCTGAATCAGTGCTAAATGCAGTCTTAGTTGGCTCGTCTCGGATGGTTTATGTACCAAAATGCAAGCAACTTGGCAAAAGCTAACAATTGCATTTTGATGATAAGTCCATAACCAAGCACAAAATAACCTAAATTTTTATATAGAGCCTATAGATATAGGTCAAACTATTCTCAAATTATTAACATGCCAAATCCATACTATCATAACTAATGCATGATGTACTTTGGGTTGAAAAATTATAGTTTGGTTAGATATGGATGTAGAATGTATTCTCTAGCTTAAGGTCGGGATGGATGTTATATTGGTTGATTTGGATTTGAATTGGTGCCTCATCTTACTCTACTGATCTAAGTTATTTATTTAATAATTTATTAAAAATTATATTTCATAACTAATTAATAGTTGTTATCTAAAGTAACTATGTAGATCAATTATACATTGATTCAAGCTTTAGCTAAGCTCTAAAGGTCAAATGCTTTAATTTATGCAATCTTGATGCCAGCCAGAGCTGATTTCTACTTAGTTTGAGAAGTTGAGTTGATTAGACTTATTTCAATATTGAGCTCAACTAAGCTTTATTAAATAAATTAACTAGCTTAATCTCAAAACTTGAACTTGAAAATGACTTTAACATCAATCTAATCAAATCCAAGCCCAATCAAGCTTAGCTCAATTCAAGTCAAAAATTTTCTTGTAGGTCAAGCTCAATGGGTTGATTACATCTCTAGAAAACTTTTCTCATAAAAAATTTCTATATCATGAAAAATGTACGTATTTAAGTTTTTTAAAGGAATAAAATCAGTTTAGTAGGCTCTGTTTCATGCTATGTTCTCCTTGCTCCAAACGTCTCTATTGTTATATTGTAGACTACTATAATGTAGAAAGCCATAACGTCCAAAAGAAAAAAAAAAGCAAGCATAAATCCATAACATAGAAGGGATGTATAGTTAAGTGTATAAGTTAGAAATCAATGCATGGTAACACATATTAACATCCTAGTAAATAACGGTGCAACTAAAATCAAAAACTCTAGTAAATAAAATGCAATTAAAACCAGAAACCGACTTTTTTCAAAACACATTCACCACATTCCCATCCCCTTCTCTATAAATCCCCTCCATACTCATCCTCTTCCCAACATATCCACCACCTTTATCACCAGTTCACGATGACCACCACCACCATGGCTAACTCATCAAACATGCTCCTCCTCTTTGCGATCATCGTCTTGGCGATGACCACAAGAGTAGTCTGGAGCTTAGAACAAGAAGAGAGGATTCCCTTTATCGTGAGTGACCTCAAGGTTAAAAAATGTTCGAAATCCATCTTCGCAATCAAAGGGTGTGCCTCCAGCATCATGTCTTCCTTGTACACCTGGCGCTTCCATTTGACCCCCGAGTGCTGCAAGCAGGCTATCGATGGCCTCAGCGAGAATTGTTTTGATGGTTTATTCTCCTCTAACCCTCTCTATCGTTCTCTATTCCCTCCTCGCCTCAAGGCTTACTGTGCTGCAAAGACTTCATCAAAACCAGCTGGAGAAGTTTCACCTGCACCAAGTGTTTGAATTGGCAAGTAATGACCAACAAAGTTTCAGATTTGTTGGGATTTTAATGAGGAAGGGAAGCAATGTGGCTCTTATTTTATTTATAGCGAATGGTTTGCATGGATTGTTGCAATACTGTTCTTGTGTTGCTAGTTCTATAATTGGCTTATCCAATCTTTTAACTTGACTGATAAGCTAGTATATTTGATTGAAATTCTCTCTCTCGCTCTCTCATACATGTTAGTAAAAACAAAAAAATGAAAAAAGAAAATGAGAGCTTCCCTCTAGATAACTATAATTTAACTTGTTCATGGCCTTGGATTTTGATGATTATGTTATATTGAGTCCATGACTTAATAAAATAAAACCTTTTTTCTGGAAAGAAAGACTTTTATTTAGATCAAGCCTAACTCTGTGTAAAAGGATTAAACTTCAAATGTTTAATTGCTTAAGCACTAATTATTAAAATTAAAGTCAAAGGGTTAAATGAAGAACAAAGTCTTAAATTTATTAAATCAATTTGAAATGTTTGACCATTATTCTTTGTTTAAAGTATATATGTGGAATTTTAATTGATAGTTTCTAAAAGTAGGAAAATGAATGAACATAATAAAAAGGTAAGTAAGATTATGAACATATTTGTCTACATAGAAATATACTAAAATTGCTATGCATAAATATTAAAAATAAGACCTAAAAATGGTAGTTACTTATATATTTATTGTATCAGCTAATTTTGATATCTCAATTATCTTAGGTAGGTCAAGAGACTATAAACTCTTGGTTCTCCTTTTCATATCTCCAACTTTCCATTCCACTAAATATTGATGCTTATCAATCTCAAAATATATTTGGTTAGGGAGAGTTGGACTCTAAAATGAGAATGAAAATAAGTGACTCACATTTCAGCCATTTGATTGGAGGGAGTCCTATTTCAATTCAATTTCAAAGGGAGTGGGAATACTCTAATTTTTCAAAATCCAATATCTAATTTTTTTTCTAGTATTCATATATCATTCTGATTCTGATTTCGATTTTGATATCGATTCCAATTCTAAACCAAATGTGTTTGAAGATGTGGCTATTCTAATTCTCATCCCAATTCATTATGATTTTGACTCCAATTTTGATCATGGACCAAACACTTTCTCAATTTCATTTTAGAGTCAATCAGCCACCCATGCAGCTAAGATATTGGGATAGTACATTAATCTTGAAAATGTTTATATGTAACTAGATGGCATCATAATGCTAGTACCACCATGCACAAATTGCATTTGCTTTGGAGTGAAAGACACTTTTTTTTGGCACAACAGGTGGCAAGTTGGAGCATTTTGGTACATTCATTTACTCCCTTGGGATAAGAAGAATCGTCTCCATAGCTTCTTAATGAAGATGGAGGCCATTATATTTCAAATTAACTAGTTATTTAATAAAAGAGTCTAGTAGAAAAAAAATCATTGAAAGAATGTAAGAAGAACCATTTTGTTGCAGATTCGAAGAAAATAACTGATGTGACACACATATTCCAAGATATGGCATTAATCGAGCATAGAAAAAAATTTCATAAAATATTTACCTTTAAGAATTCCATCTAATATTTTTTTTAGAATAAGGATATATCATATGAGCTAGTACATCAGAAGCTATCACATAAAGGCTTAAAGCAATCCATCAAGCATATTCTTGATGCATAACATGGCATGCATGTAGAATACTTCCAAAACTAATGCACAGGAAATGATGTGGTGGAAGCTACATCCAGTTTTGAGGTGCCCATACATAAATCTCTACGTGCTTTTCCAAATGGCAACATGCCAGTTGCCGATCCTACACGTGATTCAGGAGAGCCGTTGGACCCTTCTCTCTCTTCCTTCCATACATGTGGAGTGTGTGTGCTATGCCAACTCATGCACATTCAGATTGCTTTGGATCTTCCAGAATATCAAGCTAGGGTCCACCTATTGTACGGCTAAGATTTCACTACGAGATGAAGAGAATTGGCGATAGCATCGAACCCTGACTTCTACAGTCGTTCCATTAAAATGGACCCCAATGAGACTGCTATTGAACAATATGACGATTATAATGGTCATTATTGATTTAAATGTGCCTATGTTGAAAATTTGAAATTAGTTTCTCAAGAAAGGTGCAAACCAAATAAACAGCTAGTGCTAGGTTTGGCTAGTTCCCACACCTTTTTAGCTTGATTTAACCAAGAAAAGTTATAACAAGTTAGAACCTCATCTAAAAAGGTTAGTGAGGATGTATTATTTGAGTTTCTTGATTATATATATGTATTTAAGATCCACATAATGTATAACTAATGTGGGACTAATCATAAATCTGTATTTAAGCTCTAACAACCTTGTTAAAATAAGGGTCCAATTCCAATTACAAATAAATCTATGATCAACTAGCAAACAACTGGTTGGATCTGCTCTGATAGTACTTACAATGAACCAAGATCTTATTCAATAAAATTAGTCAAAAGATGTTATTTAGAAAATCTTAATTCTATATAGTACTCACAAACTATTAAGTGCATAACTTATATGAGATTGAATTCAAACCTATATGAGTCTTCATGTGCTTCCCCCGTTTAAGTTCTGACATCTTCATCAAGCCAAAGATCTAAACACAATCAAATTTAGTCATAAACATAATGATTGATGTATAATCAACTCCAAGAGATTTATGCTCCAATCTCTTAGTCAATATGTGTAAGGACTAGGCCTAATATGATACAATTTGAAATGATCCAGGATATCATCCCAAAAAATGGGCATAACATATTATTTAGTTTGTTGGACTTGTATACGTATCATATCCAAAATCTATCTAATGAATAATTGATGTAGCATAAAATACACACATGTATAGATTCTTGAAAAAGTTGTGCTCAAACACATTTTAGAGCTCAGCTCAAAAATAAAACCAAGCTAAAAACTAGATCATGTTTACCACAGCTTGAATCTTAGTTGAGCCAAGTTTGAAGAAGTTTTGTTGAGCTTGACTTAAGCTCAAGAAGAGCCGGAGCATGTTGTGTATAAATTGAGTCGAGTCTAAGCATAATAAAATCAGCTTAGCTTGACTCATTTGCATCTATAATGTGGCTTATCAAGTTGGTAAAATTTTTAATAATTATACCAAATAACCTATGATTCCATCTCGGCTTCACCAAGATTAAGGGTTCAAAACATTTGGAGGAGAGCTACTTCCTTATATATAGCTCATTACTTATGACATTTCCATAAAAATATACTTATAAAAAATGCTTGAAATTATGTAGAATTCAAATGATATGTAATAGTTATAAGGTCTATTATCCTGGGGTTGTTTTCCATCACATCTGCTAAAAAAATAAAAAAGACTTTTATTTGCCATTGCAATATGCTATCAAATCTGATATATTAATTATTTATCTAAATATTTTTATCAAATAAAAAATATTTATCAATAGTGCAGTGAAAACTTTCTCATATTATATAAAATTTAGATTATGAAATGTTTTCATTTAGCTGAATAATAAGCATATTAAATAATAACTAAAAATTTTGATAAAAAATAAAAAATATTTATAAATAAAATAACAGTAGGTAGCATTTGTTTGTGAATCGATATGACACACAAGAAATAGTCTACATATTAATTAAGTTACCTAGTCATGCCTTTTTATCTCATAGTTTTCAGATAATGATACTACTTGAATATCTATTATTAATTGAATATAATATATAAGGTGGTGGATTTCTTTGCAATCGATAGAACAATCATGTAATGGATGTTATAATGGTCATTATTTTACCCATGCCTCTGGTTTGTGGGTGACCCCGGATCGTCATTCGTGCTCATGGGGCTGCGACTACCCCCCATCAAAAACCCAAGCAACACACATACACCCACACAACGATGACAGAAAAGGAGATGGGTTCATGACATGCATCACTTCGTTGAGATCGAATCTTGCCTCTCTGGCCTCCTCACAGCATCTGGGTCTTTCTTTTCCTTGGACCAGGAGGAGATCCTGGCCGGCATTGGCTCTCTGGTTGGGTGCTGCCATGAGGTCCATAAGGGCCCCCAAGACTGACAGTAAGGCGGAACTCGGGGAGAACAACGCCCCCATGAATATGGTGAGCAGTTATTGATCGTGGCTCCATGAGTTCTTAAATAAAATGTTCATTTTCTATTCTCAAAAAATTGAAAAAGAAATTTTTTAATGTCATATGGTGTCAAGATTCAATCTTTCATGATATGTTAGAAATTTTATATTCTTTTATGCCAAGATATGCTCCTATGCTCATGTAAAATCAAGATAAAAAATAAATTATATTTTACGCCATTGTATCTAACATGATGATCCCATAGCCTACAGAGCTTCTGATCTTCTCTTCTAGGGTGTTTAATCTTCTTTCTTCTTACCCTTCTTCGTAACGTGAACAATTATGGAAATTGTTCTCACCTTTCTGAGAGTTGGAGAACAAGGACTAGGCCATCTCTATTTATACTTATAATTATCTCTTCCTTTATGAGTCCTACTCAAATTAGAGTTTTTTCAGTCTATTTTGATCAAGAATAGGTCTCTTTAATTAATTGGGCTCATTGTAATTGATTCAAAACTTGATCCAATTAGTTAAACTTGATTTAGTGACAATTAGACCATATTAGGAGCCAAATCCAATATTCTCTCACTTGATCTATATTATCACTTAAAATTAACTTTTGATTTTACCAAAATATTTTAAAAATAAATAAATATATTTTTTAATTTTTAAAATAATAATTCTAAATCAAAAATTTGAAATTGACCCGATAAGTATACTCATTTAAAAATTTTGTCTAATTATCTATTTCTTACAAAAAAAATTTATACTTTGATCAAGCAAAAATCATTAATATAGATCATAGTGGTTATACACCTTAATTAACATACTTCCTTTCATGTATCATGATATTAATAATTCTCACTTAGTCTAGACTTATATACTAGAGTACATAAGCTATCAAAAATCATACTACCTATGATAATGGTCCTATTATTATGTCATATGAATGACGCTTCTGTTTAGTTTAATTTTAATAAAAATTAATTATAATATATATAAATAATAATTAAATAAAAATAATAGTTGTCATTAAACTATTAAGAGATCTCAAAATAAGTATCTGTTACATATTAAATATCCCAACGACAAATGCTCATAATTTTTATATGCTCTTTGAAAACTTTGAGTGCTAAATCTTTAGTCAATGGATCAGTTATCATATAAGCAGTTCGAATAAAATCAATAGACACTTGATGACTACTAATTTTCTCACTCATAGCAAGACACTTTACATCAATGTGCTTATTTGCATTGGAAGCCTTACCACTATTAAAAAAAAATTATAGCAGAAATATCATAATAAATTATCACTAGCTTGAAAATAAAATCCATAATCCTGAGCCTTGTGATAAGTTTTCTCAGTCATAAAGCATATGATAAAGCCTTATATGTAGTAACTTATGCATTCAGCTTCTATAGTAAAGCAGGCAATAATGCACTATTTTATACCTCTCCATGAAATTTCTCTACTAGCCCACAGAAAAATATAACTTGTTGTGGACTTTCAACTATTGAGACAACCAGCATTGTCTGCATCCGAGTAATCGATCATCTCCAACCGATCAGTCATCCTATAAGTGAGCATGTAGTCTTTAGTTTCCTAAAGATATTGCATCATCTTTTTAGCAGCTTTCTAGTGGTCTATACTTAGATCACTCTAATATCTATCAAGTATTTTTAAAGCAAAAACTAATATCTGGACGAGTACATACTTGAGCATATATCAAACAATCTACTATAGATGTATAAAGCATATCCTTCATCTGATTTCTCTCAATCTTGATCCTAGGATACTAAAATTTACTAAATTTATCATCTTTAACAATTAACACTTCACTTGATGAGAAGCTTGACATTCTAAACCTTTCTAGGATCCTAGTAATGTAAGTTCTTTGAAATAAGCCAAGTAATCGTTTACTCTTATCAGCCAAGTAATCGTTTACTCTTATCACGATGGATTTATACACCAAGAACATAAATTATTCTACAACAAAAATAGGTTTTGGGAGTGGTTTTTATTGTTTTTAATGGCAATTATATCCACCACTAAAGGATTTACCGACAAAAGGCATTTTGCCATCTAAGGCAGCATTGGAAAAGGTTTTATTGGTGATTAATGGCAGTACTGGTGAAGGCCTTTTAATTGCCGAAAAAAAATTGGAGCTTTTGGCAGCAAATGTTTGTGGCATTTATTTTTGCCGTAATAGGATATTAGATAGATGAGGGTTGGAACACCTGTAGTGGCAATTACAGTCACCAAAAAAAGACTTTCAAAATTTAAATTAACAATTATTAATGCCATAATAAGGTAAGTCCACCAATGGTTACAACTTCTATTGTAACAATTATAATCGCCAAAAAATTTTTTTGAAACCTTAAACCGACAAATGTTTATGCCACTAAAACCTATAAATATTGCCTCTAAATCTAAACTTTTGCAGCTACAATAATTACCACTAAAATCATAATTCTATATTTTATGGCAATTAGTATTGCCATGAAAGAGTTACTCTGAACCATATATTTGCATGCTATACAATTTCCTTTTAATAGGAAAAGTAACAAAGCTAGATTAAAACAGGGATAATACAAGGTCTCAAAATTACAGATAAAGATATGATCCACCAAAATATAACTCCAAAACAAGACATAAAGAGTGAGATGTGGTAGTTGACATGCCTCCCTACGCAAACAACAAATAAGAGGGAGGAATATGAAATTACAAAAATGTTAGAGGGATAAAAGCTAACAGTGCCTTGCCACCATTTCCAATAAATAGATATACAAGGAACAACAACAGTTAGAAGGAACTGAAAGATATTTTGGATCCTGAAGCACTGAAAGACCTCCCACATTCCAATTTGAAGCCTGTTAAGTAGCAGATAAAGGTTGAGAAAATCGTTAGAGTCGGAGAAGACGAGGTCGCCGTCAGTGACCTGCAAGATAAGTCTTGTCCAGAGCCTAGGATGGGTGGCTCCGGTAAAATCTTCCGATGATCAAGTCAGCTCTTTCGGCCAACAGAAATGGAGTACTCAATAGAAAAAGTTGTAGAGTATCGAGAAGAAGAAGAGAGCTTAGAAAAAATATATCTGAAGGATCCTTTTTATAGTCTAGAGCCTGTAATAAACTGATAGTGACAGCCGCAACCACTTGGTAGTGGGGCGTTCGAGGCCATGTAGAATTTATTACAGAGAGTGGTGTCCGTTATCGTGACGTGCTAGTCTGTTGGAGACCCAATAGCTAGAGTTCGAACGAGGTAGTTGCAGGTGATGAAGGGCTCTCGGATGTTGTTATTCTGAAGAAGTTCGGAGGCTCTCAGGATTGACCGTGTGCTGGCTTTTATTTGCTATGTTGAAGGTGTACGCCGTGATCCTTTTAGACAGCTAGAAGGAATTCGATCAGAAGAGAAGTCCAGTAGGGGTTCGATCGGTGAAGAAGCTCGAAAGATGTTCGACTGAAAGGAGTTCAACTATGAGGGGTCCTCCTAGGCTAAGTACTGATTGATGGTTGTAATAGGCAAGCGCGATTGAAACACTAGTCTCTACTGTTCATTTGAGGTTCGGCCACTTTCAAGGTCGCTCATTGGTGAATAACGATAAAGCACTGAAGTTCATTTGAGGATAGTTCGAAAGAAGCTCAGTTGCTGGGGAAATTTGGCTGAGATTCTGCCAAACAAAGAGAAATCCAAGAAAGTTCGTCCAAGTGGGGCCACACAGGCTATCGAAAGGAGATCGGCCAAATGGGATGCATAGGAGCCAAAGACTTGGCTGATTCTCCATGGTAGAAGTATTGACTATTCAAGCTCGTCTGGAGAAGAAATCCGCAACGTCCTATCAAATCCAAAATTGGCTTTCCCAGCCAGTCAGATTATCTATTCGCAGTGTTGGAGGTCGGCCATCTCGAAGTGATTCAGGTTTTGAATACTCCTGCGGGTTGAGGTTTGATTTTTATAACTGCAACCGGACCGAACTGATTAAGAGTCGGAGTCTTAGTTGGACTTTGGCAGGTGTGGATCTATCTCCAACATTAATTATAAAGTAAATTTATACATATCTTTTTTTGTAATTTAATAGTTAAAAGTACTTTTTTTGAAAGATTTGCTAAATATAAATTGTTTCGTAAATATTGATAAAAGTGCTTATCAAATGATTTTACCAAATATATGTTAGATATGTGTGTCCTAGAAGCCAGAATTAGCTGATACTTGTAATACACTTCTAGGGGCAAAATTATAATTTTGACTATAAAAATAAAATGGATTATTTTCTAACATAAATGTGTATTTAGTGTCTGTGATATATCCCTTGAGTTAATGATAATGATAATTCATATTTTCAAGAGTTAAAAATTTAAGATATGAATTTTCATTTATTAACTCATAAAATGCTTCTGACCGTAGGATCATCATGAGGATGGTGATTGATCCGAAAGGTTGGTATACAATCGCTTTTTCATAGTAGATGAGTCTTGAGTCTACGGTGTAGAGACATCGGAGCGAGAGTACAGGTACTCGTTAGAGAATGAGGGCATTGAGCGTGACCACCTCGAGCAGTCATAAGAAAGTCTACCTTCTCGTCGATGATTGACTCGAAGTTGAAGTGGTGTGTCTGGTTCTTTGACTTGAGGTGCATCGATAGTTTATCTTGAGAGTGTTATAGTTTGACTATACCATGACTTGGTCTCCTAGCCATTCGAAATCCTAAGGTGTATGTTGGCAATAGCATGTTCATTATAGGAATTGGATTGCACCAAGAGGAAATCCATCTAGCTCGGTGGATGAGGAGCAGCCCTATAATGATCATGAGAATCAAGTCCATAAGCCCATGGCCATGGCAGAGTGAAATAATAGAAAGAGTTTCTATTAAGATTTTTACATCGGACTTGAATCAAATGATTAAATCATATGATAGAAATTAGGGTTTGATGAGTTCACCTTAACCCTAATCTGATTGGGGCTTAAGATAGAAGAACTTAATCACACAAGTAGCTGCATTGAGAGGTTCATTTTTAGTTTTGATGGGTTGCCACCATATACTACTAGGTGTCACTGGTGGATTTTGAGAGCAATTAGAATGATTTAGATGATTGATCATTCTAGTTGTCTGAATCAGAAGAGTTTTGATCCATCGAAAGGAGTTTCGATGATATTGATGATAGAGATCACGACGTATCCCATTACCATATAGAATTAAATCTAACTAGGTCACACAAATAAGGATTTAGATCTGGATATCATCAACTGGACTAACCCAGTTCAATTGATTTGAATTAGATTCAATTAAGTTCAAAGAAATCGTGCTAGCATATGATTGAACCTAACGTTCTCCTTTTATTATTATTAAAAATTATCTTGATTGAGCCAAATGAGTTTGTGCTCGCTCAGGTATCTTTACTTGATCTGACTGGAGCTTGTCCAGGTCAGAAAAGAGTTGTCTTAATTTATGAGATAAATTTGAGATAATACCTTCTATTTTCCATCACCTGCTAATTCTTATCCTTTGACTCTGGTCAAACATTGATCTTTGACCCTTGGACACTTGCCCATGTGTCATGCACTTATTGGAGAGCAGACAGGGGCTTGTCCCCTTACTGAAAATTGGAAAGGAGGGGGTGCACGCCGACGCTTGGAGTTCTATATGGATGGGACTACAGGTTGCTTCTTAGATTCTACTTAGGTGACCCTTACCTATAGACTTTGATCAGTCTTAGGTGCCATCTAAGGATGAATTAGTGGGGCTCTCATCTGATTGGATCAGACAATGTCATCCCATCAATTAGATTTAGATCTGATTGCACGAAGCAACACGATTGGTTGGGATGATGTGGCACTACATGGCGCAGCAGGATCTATATAAACCCTGTCTGCACCATACTTTGATAGAGTTTCCTCTTAGCCATGCCCCAAGGCTTTCCCTCTCCCTCCTCCATGCCATCTTTTGATCCTCTCTCTCCTCTCCATGCCCAAGGGAAGTTGGGCTCCAGTTTGATGCGATTCAGGCAAGAAAAAGCTGACGAGAAAGGAAGAAGGCAGCACTACTGCAGAGACGACTGCTGATCTTCAGAAGGAGTTTTGAAGATTCTCCAAATTAGATCTAGATCTAATTTTTGAAGAGATGATAAAGAAGGAGAAGATCTCTAGATCCAGTCTGAGTGGATATTGATAGAGGTCAGGAGCTTGCGTAGCTAGATCCAAAATCTCAGGCAATCAGTAGGATCATTAAAGGGTAATCAGATTATCCAACATTAAGGTATAATTAAATTAGATTTAATTTATTTTTATTTTATTTATTAGATCTATAAAATCAGATCTGAAACATCTCAGATCTAATTTGGATCCATGAGAGAAAATTTTTGAAATATCTCTCTTGATCCGATCAGATCTGAACGAACTTGATCCGAAAAATCAAGATTTCTCCTTCAATACAAACAGCTTTTCTCTTGCTGCACTTTTTTTAAAATTTTATTTTTTAAAAAAATAATTTTAAAATAAGCTGATTTTCATAGCTTGGCCAAATAGGCCCTATGTTTGAGGTCTTTAAAAAGCACTGTGGAGTAGACAAAGGTTGTGGCATTATGTGCAGTTAGCAAACAGTAGCAGCAACCAGGTTTTTCCAAGAGAGAAAAGAAAAGAGAGAAAGAGAGATTGAGAGAGGGCTTGGGTCTTCTCATGAGTAATCCTAGGATGCTACCAGATGTGTGAAGCATCTCTAGGAGAGGTTTTTTCTTTCTGTTGGGGTTGTTCTTGCTTCCAAAAAAGAGAAAAAATGAGAGAGGTTTTTTTTTGTTTCTCATCTCTTGTACTTCTTTAAAAATTTTTATTTCATAGTGAAAAATATTATTCTATGCATTCATGGATGTAGCAGCAAGAGACTCTAAACCACATAAATTCTTTATATTTCATGCTTATGTGTTCCATATTTTTTTAGATTTGTCTTCTTTCTCCTATGACTACTATAATCTGCTGTGCATTGTTCCCTAATAACTGATATCAGAGTATCAGGCTTAAGAAAAAGAGTGGGAGCAATTACAAGAGATAAAGAAAAGGTTAAGATCGATAAGTTCAATGAAAAAGACTTTAGCTTCTAAGAGATACAAGTTGAGAATTATCTATATCAGAAGAGGCTTCATCTATCTCTTGAAGAAAAAAAATTTGAAGACATGTCATAAGCAAATTAAGAATTATTGAACCGCCTGGCCTTAGAAGTTATCTGATGTTGCCCAGGAATGTCGCATTCAATATTCTGAAGAAAAAGATGATGGTTAATTTGATGAAGGCTCTATCCAATATGTATGAGAAGCTTTTGGCCTCTAATAAGGTATACCTTATGTGTAATCTATTCAATTTAAAGATATTCAAAGGTGCATCTATTACTAATCGTATTAATAAATTCAATCTAATTATTAGTCAGTTAAGTTATGTTGATATTAGTTTTGATGATAAAATTCATGAATTAATATTACTGTCTTCTTCTCCTGAGAGTTGGGGTGCTATTGTGATTATGGTGAGTAGTTCTTATGGTTCAAGTAAGTTGAGATTCAAAGAGGTCCGAAATTTGATTCTCAGTGAAGATATTAGGAGGAGAGAATCCAAAGAAAACTTTAGTTATACCTTAGTTACTCAAGAAGATAAAGGAAGAACTACACAATGCAATAAAAGCCATGGAAAATCCAAGTCCAAATAGAGAAGTCAATGAAGACCGAAAGGTGATGACAGTTGGCACTAGGGCAAGAAAGGGCATACCAAAAAGTACTGCTGGATAAGAAAGGAGAACAAAGGGTAGAATGAGGAATTCATTAATGTAGTAATAGAGGCAACCAATTGATGCTTTAGTCCTCAACATGGACAATTCGATAGAGTCATGGATTTTCGACTCTAAAGCTTCATTTCATTCCACCTCACAAAAAGAGTGTATAATGAATTACATTGCTAGAGACTTTGAAAAGGTTTATCTTGCTGATGATGAACCATTGAATACTATGAAGAAAGGTGATGTGCATATAAAAATGCCAAACTAGTTAGTGTGGAAGCTCAAGAATGTCATACATGTTCCCGATTTAAAGCAAAATTTTATTTCAGTTGGGCAATTGGATGCTGAGGGTAATTATAACCTTTGTTGGTGGTTTTTGGAAGATCACCAAAAGTGCTATGGTGGTAAAATGAAGAAGCAAGTTGGGTACCCTCTACATGATTAGTAATACTAGATATTTTGCAGCATTGGCATAGATAGATTCAGAGTTATGGCATAGTAGACTGGGTCACATGAGCGAGAAAGGTATATAGGTACTATTGAAGAAGGGTAAGCTGATAGGTTTAAAGTTTATTTATATTGGTCTTTATGAGAGTTGTATTCTTGGAAAGTAGAAGAAAGTCGGTTTCTCAAAGATTGACAGAACACCAAAGATAAGAAAGCTGGAGCTTGTACACACACGTGTAAGGTCCCTCTCCGATCACATCCCTTGGAGGCGCATGATATTATGTGACACTCATCGATGATTCCACCAAAAAGGTATAGGTTTATTTTCTAAGGAATAATCTGACATATTTTTTACTTTTAGAAATTGAAAGAGTCTAATGGAGAATGAATTTGGTGAGAAAATTAAGTGCCTGAGATCAGACAATGAAAGCAAATATGATAGCATCGAGTTCAAGAAATTCTATGCAGCAAGTGGAATCAACATGGAAAAGACCATCCAAGCATGCCACAACAAAATGGGGTAGCCAAGCATATGAACCGAACCTTGAACGAGAGAGCCAAAAGCATGAGAATTCATGTTGATTTACCCAAGATATTCTGGGCTGAGGTAGTTAGCACTGCTGCCTACTTGTTAAATAGAGGTCCCTTAGTTTCTATTGATAACAAGCTACCAAAAGAAGAGTGGATAGAAAAGTCAATAAATTTATCTCACCTAAAGATCTTCGGCTATATTTCTTATGTGCTCATCAATGCTGAAAAGAAAGACAAGCTTAATGCAAAATCAAAGAAGTGTTTCTTCGTTGGATATTACACTGATAAATTCGGCAATAAGTTTTGGAGTAAGCAGGATAGAAAATTCATCAGAAGCAAGGATGTGATCTTCAATGAAAGAAACATCTATAAGGACAAGGACGATCCCGATAGTGCAGGGGAGATAGTTAAGGAGAATGAGCAAGTGGAGTTGGAAGAAATCACAAAGGATGATATTACCAAGAGAGCAAAAAAAAGATCCTAAACTAATGCTAGGGATACCTTAGCTAAGGAGACATTCAAGAGTCTCAAAGCCATCGAAAAGATATTCACCTTCTCTTCATTATTTGTTGTTAACAGATGGCGGTGAACTTGAATGCTATGAGGAAGCTATGCAGAAAAAAGATTCGATCTAGTGGGAGCTAGCCAAGAAGGATGAGATGCAGTCCTTGAGCAAAAATCAGACTTAATTGGAAGCTCAGTACACTACCGGAAGGAAAGAAGACTCTACCCAATAAGTGGGTTTACAAGATCAAAGAGGAGCATGATGGTAGCAAGAGGTATAATGCTAGATTGGTTGTTAAAGGCTTCCAACAGAAAGAAGGTATCAACTACACTGAAATTTTTTTTGCCTGTTGTTAAGCTCTCTATTATTAGAGTGATTCTAAGTATAGTAGTGGTTGAGAACTTATACTTAGAATAGTTTAGATGTTACTACTACTTTTCTATGCATGGTGAGATAAATGAAGATATGTATGTAGCAGCCTATTGGCTTTATAGTCCTTGATAAGGAAGACCTTGTGTATAAGTTGAGAAAGAGCTTGCACGGTTTGAAATAGGCCCCTATATGATGACACAAGAAATTTAATGGATTCATGACTAACAATAGTTTTGTAAGGTGTTAGGAAGATCATTGCTATTATATCAAGATACTATTGAAAAATGTGTCATAAAGCCAATCATCTAAGTGGTAGATGATTGAAATTAGTATATGAATTATCTAATAATAATAGTTATTTGGCTGATTCATCATAAAAGTTATATCTTCTTTAAATGAACTCCTAAATTATGATGAAGTTTTTAGAATCATAATCAATCGATAAAGAAGGATTTATCGAATGGTTTTTAAATTGTTCATGACCAAATGATAAGTTATTAAATAAGGATGAAT
>QRFJ01000906.1:270338-289222 GCA_006176705.1 Cocos nucifera | reverse complement strand
AAAGAACCAGACACACTACTATAGCTTCAAGCCAGTCATCGATGAGAAGGTAGACTTCCTCATGACTGCTCGAGGTGGTCATGATCAGTGCCCTTATTCTCTAACGAGTACCTGTACTCTTGCTCCAGTATCTCTACACCATAGACTCAAGACTCATCTATCCTAAAGAAGCGATCGAACATCAACCTTACAGATCAATCACCATCCTCATGATGATCCTATGATCGAAAGCATTTTATGACTTAATAATGAAAATTCATGTCTTAAATTTTCAACTCTTGAAAATATGAACTATCATTACTATTAACTCAAGAGATGTATCATAGATACTTTCAAATACACACTATAATAGAAAATAACTCAATTTATTATTTATAGTCATAATTATAATTTTGCCCTTAGAAGTGTATTACAAGTGTCAGCCAATTTGGCTTCTAGGGCACATATGTCTAACAAACTCCCACTTGATCTGAAGTCAATTGGCTACAAAGCTAAGTTCTATCTTCTCAAGGTGGGCTTCGATCTTCTCCTAGCCCAATGACTTTGTAAGTGGGTCTGCCGCATTATCTATGGAGTCAACTCTCTTGATCTCGATGTAACCTTTCTTGAGGTAATCATGGATGAGGTGGTATCGCCGCTCGATGTACTTGGATTTTTGATGAGACATCGGCTCCTTAGCAAGGTCTATGGCACCATTATTATCGCAGTACAGAAGAATGGCATCCGATGGCATTACTCCGATCTCTGCGGCAAACTTTTTGTACTAGAATACCTTCTTCATAGCTTTTGATGCAGTGATGTACTTTGCTTCCATGATGGAATCTGCTATCACTGTCTGCTTGGAAGTCTTCCAGCTGACAGCACCACCATTACACACAAACAGACTCCTAGATGTCGACTTTCGATCATCTATATTAGACATAAAATCCAAGTCTGTATACCCTTGGACTTGGAGTTCTCCATTACCAAAAATCAACAACATATCCTTAGTTCTTCTCAAGTACATAAGGATACATTTCACAGAAATCTAGTGTTCTTCATATGGATTTGACTGATTTCTGCTAGTGACACTCATAGCATGGGCTATATCAGGTCATGTACATAACATGGCATACATGAAGCTCCCAATGGCTGAAGCATAAGGGATCATGCTTATGCGTTCAATCTCCTCAGGTGTGTTGGGACACATTTTCTTAGAGAGATGAATGCCATGTCTGAAGGGTACCAGTCCCCTCCTAGAGTTTTCCATGCTAAACCTCTTTAGCACTTCTTCTATGAAAGACCTAGCATCCTATTCGATCTATCTCTATAGACCTTAATTCCTAGAATAAAGGATGCTTCTCCTAGGACTTTCATGGAGAATTTATTAGATAACCATATTTTAATTGTAGTCAACAAGAAAATATCATTTCCAATAAGGAGGATATTATTCACACAGTATGAGGAAGACAATAGCACTCCCACTGACATTTTTGAAAATACATGATTTCTTTTTCATTCTTAATGAAACCAAACAATTTGATCACATTATTAAAATGAGTATTCCAACTCTGAGATGCTTGCTTAAGTCCATATATGGACCTTTACAGCTTACATACTTTGTGATCAGCATCATTGGATGTGAAATCTAGAGGCTGTTCCATATAGATATCTTCCTCATGGTATCCATTTAAGAATGCCATTTTCACATTCATTTGCCATATTTCATAATCGAAATAGGCTGCAACAACAAACAAGGTATGGATAGATTTTAGCATGGCTACTGGCGAAAAGATATCCTGATAGTCAATGCCTTTACACTGACAATATTCTTTTGCCACTAATCTAGCTTTGAATGTCTCCACATTTCCATCTGCACCAATCTTTATCTTATAGATCCATTTACATACAATAGGTACTATACCTTCAGGTGGATCTACCAAGGTCCAGACTTGATTTGAGTGCATCGGGTCAATTTCTGACTTCATTGCCTCTAACCATTTCTTGGAGTCGATATTCGATATCGCCTCATCATAGGTTTTGGGATAATCACCATGAATCCCATTACCTATGAGGAATATTTTCTCTACTTCCTTTGAAATAGTACCTAAGTACCTCTCAGGAGGATGGAAAACTCTTTTCGATCTACGAGGTAGAGGAGGTAGTGATTGTATTGGCTCAACCTGATTTGGATCCATAGGATCCTTAGCTCATTATTCTTGGAAGACTTTCTCCTCGAACATGATCTACTTTCCACCATCTTGAGTAAACTATTTTTCAAGAAAGATGGCATGCCAACTCACAATCACATTATGGTCTTCTAGAATGTAGAAATAATATCCTAATGACTCTTTAGGATATCCTATGAATCAAGCTCTAAAGGACCTATAGTCTAACTTATTCGCTTGTTGTCTTTGGACATGAGCTGGACAATCTCAAATTTTGAGATGACTCAGACTTAGTTTCTTACCATGCCATATCTCATACGATATAGTAGAAACGATTTTAGAGGAAGTCCTACTCAGTAAATATATAGCAATTAACAAACTATCTCTCCAAAGAAAATCAGGGAGGTCTATGAAGCTCATCATGGATTGGACCATATCTAATAGGGTTCGGTTCCTCCATTCTAAAATCCTATTGAGTTGAGGTATTCTAGATGGAGTCCATTGAGAGACTATGCCATATTGCTTGAGATAGTCTAGAAATTTTTGACTAAGGTATTCACCTCCTCGATCTGATCGAAGAATCTTAATGGATTTTTCAGTTTGCTTTTTTACTTCATATCTGAATTTTCTAAACTTTTCAAAGGCTTCAGACTAGTGTCTCATAAGATACACATATCCATACCGAGATAAATCATCGATAAAGGTTATGAAGTAGATAAAGTTGCCTCTAGCTGGCATATCAAATGGGCTGCATCGGCACATCAAATGGGCCACACACATCAGTATGTACTAGGGCAAGTAGATCTATAGCCCTTTCCCTATGTCCTACAAAAGAGAGCTTAGCCATTTTGCCATGAAGACATGATTCACAAATTGGAAGTGACTCGAAAGTCAATGGACTCAATAGCCCGATTTTCTTCAATTCGTTAACCCTATCTTCTGCTATATGACCTAGCCTTAGGTGCCATAGATACCTATCATTTGGACTATCCCTAGGTCATTTTGCTCCTATGGAATTCATATTTTGCTTGATATTAAAGACAGATACGTCAATATGTAACTGGTAGAGACCGTTAATAAGAAAACCCCTTGCAATTTTATTTCTTTCATAAAGAATATTATAATAATCCTTAAGAAAACTAATTACATAGCCTTCTTGTGCTAAACATGAAATAGAAATCAAATTCTGCTTGCACCAGGCACATAATAACAATCCTTAAGTACTAAATCTAAGCCAAATGATAGTTGAAGAGGGTAGGTTGCCATGGCTACAACAGCAACCCTTGCTCCATTTTCGATGCATAGGATCATCTCACCATCCCTCAACCTCTTGCTATCCTCAAAACCCTGCATGGAAGTGCACAAATGAGCACTAGAACCAGAGTCGAGCATCCAATTGGATGTGGAAGAAACCATAAGGTTAGATTCAATATCGAGCATACCTCCAAAAGGACCTATCTCCTTCTTATTCTTTAGGGTGACCAGGTATGTAGGGCAGTTCTACTTTCAGCGGCCATCAGTATTATAATAGAAATAATTTTCTTTATCAGTGGCCTTCTTTTTCAACTCTGTCTTCTTTCTCTTTTCACCTTCCGCCTTCTGCTTTTTCACAGACTTCTTCTTCTTTTCAAAAGACTTTCTCTGAGAAGAAGTCTGTTCCATAGCAAGTACTGAGCTTTTTGAATCTTTTATAGAAAGCTCAGCAGTAACCAGTATATTCATAAGCTCGGCTAGAGTATTCTGAAGTTTATGTATATGGTAGTTAATGATAAACTGCCCATACGCATCAGTCAAGGATTGTAAAATTATATCATTTTGTAGATCTTGGTCTAACTTCACTTCGAGCTTCTCAAGCTCTTTCAAGTTCTTGATCATCATCAGATAATGATCTTGGACTGACTGCCCATCATGCATTTTAGTCTTAAACAGTTATTTAGTGATCTGATATTTGGCTGCACGACTCTATTCACCAAATAACTTTTGCAGGTGAGCCAATATTTGGCGAACAATCATGATATCTTCATGTTGGTGCTGAAGCTCATTAGACATCGAGCCCAACATGTAGTATCTGGCCTTATTATCTTCATCCATGCACTTATCAAGAGAGACGATCTCTGTTCAACGAATGGATGAGTTGGTAAGGTGGGGGGATCCTAGTCTAATACATAAGTCAACTTCTCAGAACACAAAATAATTTTGATGTTTTGGAGCCAGTCCTTGTAATTAGGTCTGATCAGTCAATGGGTGTCCAGGATACAGGCTAGTGGGTTAGATGCAGACATTTTTTTTTCTATAGTAAGTCAAAGTTTTTAGTTAGATTTTGTAATTAAGACTTGACCAATTTATATAGGAGTTTGATTTTTAAACAAATTAGCTCCTACTATTTTCTCGGATCCCTACACTCCTTCTGTAGAGATGGAAAAATCTTCATGATTACTGATTCTAATGGGTGGTGCAGTCCCACCAACTGACTCATCACCTCATCTAATAGTTATTGGTGATGAGTTAGCCAATGAGTGAACAACTATTGTCTAATGATTCTCTAATCATGGTGCATCCAGACTTGATCTCTAATTCATGAATCTCATCATGTCCGAAATATTGATCCACTCCTTAGTTAAGTCAGACCGACCATTTGCACAGACTGGATTCCTAATTGGGTCTCTCAGCATATCCAAAATATTGAGCCAAATTTATCCTCCAGCCCATACCATCCAATGCCTAATAGATAAAGTTGCATCTTTCTAGTGCAACTGAACCACTATGACCAGCCGAGAACAATCAATCCCAAGAAGGGCCCACACATCTACAATGGTGGAAGACCTTAGGCTTAATCTTTTCTTAGAAAAATTTGATTTAGGTCTCTTTAAACTTGACTTGACATAGCCATAACCATTATGACTAACGTAGTGGCATGGGTTAGCTCGGATTGTTAGCCACCTTAGATCAGGACTGGGCCAACAAATATGGCCAGATAAGTGAGATCGGTGGAAGGGATATGCCATTAACTCAATAAGAATGCATTCAAGTCGAGTAGCTCCCAATTAAAAATCAGTCAGTCGTATCTATCAAACTTATCTTAGACACCAAATTGTTGAGCCAAAACAAATTAGGTTAGCCTACAATCCAGACTCTAACCATTGAGCCTAATTAGGTCTTAACTTGATCGATCATGCATGTGACTCGACCTTGACCCAGACTTAATCCTATTAGGATGATCAATTTAAGCACTCTTGATCCCAGCTAACTAACTCTTGATTCAATTTGATGAACCACTAGACCTAATTGAGCTACCCAAGCTCGAACCTAATTTTATGAATATGTCTTAGATCTAAAAATTCAAAATTTTAGATTTAATATATTTTATAATCTTAATTCTTAATTAAGTTTAGGACTCATAAACAAAATATGTATATAAAATCTTAGGATTTTAGGATCTAGGATTTTATAGAAAATAAATTTTTGATTTCTAATTAAGGACGAACGCGTAGCACCCCTACACGACATAAGAACACCCCATCGAATGGAAGGAGAGGGCTTTTAAATCTGACTTCATTCTTATGATCGGAAGGGCAAGGAAAATACCTTAATCAAAAATATGATAAATCTACAAAACTAGTTAGATCTACATGATATATCACATATATAAAAATTGATCTAACTAAAAACATATTTTGCATACATCTCATGTAACATATCATGCATATTTTTAGATCTAAATTATCTCATAAATATCTAAAAAATAAGATTTAAATTTGATCATATCAAATTAAAATTTATTTTAGATAATTTTGTAGAACTATTCTATAACTAGTCTAAACATATATCTATCATATCTGATATGAATAAATTAAATAAATTTATTTTCTATTTTTTAGATTTAATTATAATATTTATAATATCAAAAAAAGATAAATAAATAGATCTAAAAATTATAATTAATTAAATTAAAATTATGATTATGCTGGACTATACATAGAATAATTCTATTCCTAATCTTGTCATGCTTCTCATACATCTTAGATCTTGATTATGTAATTTTTAATTTTTTAATTTTAGATCTAATCATATCTAATGTGACATCTAAAATCATTTAATTATCAAATTAAAAATAAATTAAAATCAGATCTAATGAATTATGGAACTTGGCTCTGATACCAGTTGAAGGGAAAAATCTATTTTCTAGGTCAGGTTCGTTCAGATCTGATTGGATCAGGCGGGATATTTCAAAAAATTTTTCTCTAAGATTCTAATCAAATCTAAGATTTCTTAGATCTGATCTTATTTATCTAATAATAAAATATAATAAGATAAAAATTAAATCTAATTTAATTATACCTTTATTTTGGGTAATCCAATTATCGTGTGATGATCCTGATGTTTGCCTGAGGTTCTGAATGTAGCCATGCAAGCGCCTGGGCTCTACCGATATCAAATCAGGTAGGATTTGAAGATATTCTCCTTCTCAATCAATCCTCTAAAAATCAGATCTAGATCTGATCTTGAAGATCTTCAAAAATATCTTTTGAAGAATAGCCATTGTCTCTTGCAGCAGTGCTGCCTTCTTTCTTTCCTTGGGCCTTTCGCTTGCTTGGATCGTACCTTATTCATGCCTAAAATCCCTTGGGTGTGGAGAAGAGAGAGAGGACTAGAGGGTGGAATGGAGAAGTAGGGAGAGAGGCTTTGTGCCATGGGCTAAAGCAGAAGCATCAAAAACTAGGTGCAGACAGGGTTTATATAGACCCTACTGCGCCATATAGTGCCACATCATCCCAACCAATTACGACCCTTTGAGCAATTAGATATAAATCTGATTGGTGGGATGACATCATCTGATTCAATCAGATAAGAAATCCTCAAAACCCTCCTAAGGTGGCACCAAGATTGGGTCAAACAAGAGTTCTTGGCACCACAGAGTTTAATCCTATGAAGCAACCCTGGAGTCCCATCTGTATGGGACTCCTCCTTTATTCTCATGGGGTGCATGCCTCCCTAGGCATACACCCTCTTCCTATCTGCATTTAGTAGGGGGATAAGGCCCCAGGTACTCTCCTATAAGTGCATGACACATGGGCAGATGTCCAAGTATTTAGGGTCAATATTTGACTAATGTCCAAAAATAGAAATTAGCAGGTGACTGAAAATGGCAGGTATTGTCTTAAATTTATGTCATAAATTAAGACAATCCTTTTCTGATCTGGACAAGCTCCAGTTAGACCATGTAAAGGTTCCTGAGTGAGCCCAAATATATTTGGCTCAATGGAGACAAGCTATAATGATTATTAAATGAGAACATTAGGTTCAATCATGTGCTTGCATAATTTTCTTAAACCTAATTGAATCTTATTCAAATTAATTAAACTGAGTTAGTCCAATTGATGACATTGAGATCCAAATCCTTATTTGTGTGACCCAGTTAGGTTCAGTTCTGAATGGTAATGGGATATGACGTCATCTCTATCATCGACATCATCGAAACACCTTTCGATGGATCAGAACTTTTTTTATTCAGACAACTAGTATAATTGATCATCCAAATCATTCTAATTGCTACCAAAATTCATCAGTGACACCTAGCCACATATGGTGACAACCCATCAGAATTGAAAGTGAGCTTCTTGGTGTAGTTACCTGTGTGATTAGGTTCCTCTATCTTGAGCCCGATCAAATTAGAGTTAAGGTGATCTCATCAAACCCTAATATCCATCATATGAATTAATCATTCGATTCAAGTCCAATGTGAAAAACCTTAATAGAAATTCTTTCTATTATTTCACTCTGCCATAGCCATGGGCTTATGGACATAATTATCATGATCATCATAGGGCTGCTTCTCATCTACCTAGGTATTTAGATCCCCTATTGGTGTAATCCAATTCCTACAATGAACATGCTATAGCCAACATAAACCTTAAGGTTTCAAATATCTAGGAGATTGAGTTATGGTGTAGTCAAACTATAACACCCTCAATATGAACTGTCAATGCACCTCAGGTCAAAGAACCTAACACACCACTACAGCTTCAAGCCAATCATCAACGAGAAGGTAGACTTCCTTATGACTGCTCGAGGTGGTCATGCTCAATACAAGTGCCTATACTCTCGCTCTGATGTCTCTACACCGTAGACTCAAGACTCATCTATCCTAAAGAAGCAATCGTACATCAACCTTTCGGATCAATCATCTAAAGGAGAAATCCTGATTTTCTGGATCAGGTTCCTTTAGATCTGATCGGATCAAGAGAGATATTTCAAAAATTTCTCTTGTATGTCCAGATCAGTTCTAAGATGTTTTAGTTATGATTTTATAAATCTAATAAATAAAAATAAAAATAAATTAAATTTGATTTAATTATACCTTATGCTAGGTAATCAGATTACCCTTTGATGATCCTGCTAATTGCCTGAGGTTCTGGATCTAGCCATGCAAGAGCCTGGCCTCTACCGGTATCTACTCAGCCTAGATCTAGAGATCATCTCCTTTTTTATCATCTCTCCAAAAATTAGATCTGGATCTGATTTGGAGGAACTTCAAAACTTCTTCTAAAGATCAGCAGTCGTCTCTATAGCAGTGCTGCCTTCTTCCTTTCTCGTCAGCTTTTTCTTGCCTGGATCACACCAAACTGAAGCCCAACATCCCTTGGGTGTGGAGAGGAGAGAGAGGATCTGAAGATGGCATGGAGGAGGGAGAGGGGCAGCCTTGGGGTGTGGGCTAAGAGATAACTCTTTCAAAGTTGGGCACAGATAGGGTTTATATAGACCCTGCTTCGCCATGCAGTGCCGCATCATCCTGGCCAATCACGTTACTTCATCCAATCAGATCTAAATTTGATTGATGAAATGACATCATCTAATCCAATCAGATGAGAGCCCCACTAATTCATCCTTAGATGGTGCCTAAGACTGATCAAAGTCTATAGCTAGGGGTCACTTAAGTAGAATCCAAAAAGCAACCTGGAGTCCCATCCGTATAGGACTCCAGTAGTCCCTATCCATGGGCACACACCTCCCTAGGCATGCGACCCTCCATTCCAAAATCTTGCAAGGAGACAAGCCCCTATCTACTCTCCAATAGGTGCATGACATATGGGCAGATGTCCAAGGATCAAAGGTCAATGTTTGACCAAAGTCAAAAGACAAGAATTAGCAGATGACGAAAAATGGCAGGTGTTGTCTCAAATTTATCTCATAAATTAAGACAATCCTTTTTTAACCTGAACAAGCTCTAGTTAGACCAAGTAAAGATACCTGAGTGAGTAAAAACTCATTTGGCTCAGTCGAGACAACTTTTAATGATAGTAGAAGGAGAACATTAGGCTCAATCATGTGCTAGCATGATTTTCTTGAACCTAATTGAATCTAATTCAAATCAATTGAACTAGGTTAATCCAATGGATGATATCTAGATCCAAATCCTTATTTGTGTGACTCAGTTAGGTTCAGTTCTGTATGGTAATGGGATATGTCATGATCTCTATCATCGACATCATCGAAACTCCTTTCGATGGATCAGAACTCTTCTGATTCAGACAACTAGAATGATCGATCATCTAAATCATTCTAATTGCTCCAAAATCCACCAGTGACACCTAGCAGTATATGGTGGCAACCCATCAAAGCTGAAATGAACCTCTTGGTGCAGCTACCTGTGTGATTAAGTTCTTCTATCTTGAGCCCCGATCAGATTAGGGTTAAGGTGAACTCGTCAAACCCTAATTTCTATCATATGATTTAATCATTCGATTCAAGTCCGATGTGAAAACCTTAATAGAAACTCTTTCTATTATTTCACTCTGCCATGGCCATGGGCTTATGGACTTGATTCTCATGATCATCATAGGGCTGCTCCTCATCCACCGAGGTAGATAGATTCCCTCTTGGATGCAATCCAATTCCTACAATGAACATGCTATAGCCAACATACACCTCAGGATTCCGAATGGCTAGGAGATCGAGTCATGGTGTAGTCAAACTATAACACCCTCAAGGTGAACTACTGATGCACCTCAGGTCAAAGAACCAGACACACCACTGCAGCTTCGAGTCAGTCATCGATGAGAAGGTAGACTTCCTTATGACTACTCGAGGTGGTCACGCTCAGTGCCCTCATTCTCTAACGAGTACCTGTACTCTTGCTCCGATGTCTCTACACCATAGACTCAAGACTCATCTACTATGAAGAAGTGATTGTACACCAACCTTCCAGATCAATCACCATCCTCATGATGATCCTATGGTCAGGAGCATTTTATGAGTTAATAATGAAAATTCATGTCTTAAATTTTCAACTCTTGAAAATATGAATTATCATTACCATTAACTCAAGGATGTATCACAGACACTAAATACACATTTATGTGATAGAAAATAACCTATTTTATTATTTATAGTCAAAATTATAATTTTGTCCTTAGAAGTGTATTACAAGTGTCAGCCAATTCTGGCTTCTAGGGCACATATATCTAACAAACTTCCACTTGACCTAAAGCCAATTGGCTACAAATCTAAGTCCCATCTTCTCAAGGTGGGCTTCGATCTTCTGCTGGCCCAATGGCTTTGTAAGCGGGTCTGCCACATTATCTGTGGAGTCGACTCTCTTGACCTCGACGTAACCCTTCTCGAGGTAATCGCGGATGAGGTGGTATCGCCGCTCAATGTGCTTGAATTTCTAATGAGACCTCGGCTCCTTAGCAAGGGCTATGGCACCATTATTGTCGCAGTATAGAGGAATGGCATCTGATGGCATCACTCCGATTCTCTGCAGCAAACTTCTTATACCAGAATGCTTCCTTGCATAGCTTCTGATGCAGCAATATATTCTGCTTCCATGGTGGAATCTGCTATCACGGTTCTGCTTGGAAACTTTTCCAACTGATAGCTCCACCATTGCACACAAATAGACTCCCTAGATGTTCGACTTTCGATCATCTACATCGGACATGAAATCTGAGTCTGTGTATCCCTTGGACTTGGAGTTCTCCATTACCAAAGACCAACATGACATATCCTTAGTTCTTCTTCAAGTACTTAAGGATACATTTCACAGAAGTCCAGTGTTCTTCACCTGGATTCGACTGATATCTGCTCTTGACACTCACAGCATGGGCTATATCAGGTCGTGTACATAACATGGCATACATGAGGCTCCCTATTGCTGAAGCATAAGGGATCTTGCTCATGCGTTCTATTTCCTCAGGTGTGCTAGGGCACATCTTCTTGGAAAGATGAATACCATGTCTGAAGGGTATTAAACTCCTCTTAGAGTTTTTCATACTAAACCTCTTTAGTACTTCCTCTATGTACATCTTCTGTGAAAGTCCTAGCATCCTATTCGGTCTATCTCTATAGACCTTAATTCCTAGAATAAAGGATGCTTCACCTAGGTCTTTCATGGAGAATTCTTTAGATAACCATATTTTAACTATGGTCAATCATGGAAATATCATTTCCATAAAAAGGAAAGTCATCCACGTACAATATACGAGGAAGACAACAGTGCTCCCACTGACCTTTTTGAAGACACATGGCTTCTTCTCATTTTTTGATGAAACCAAATATTTTGATCACATCATTAAAATGAGTGTTCCAGCTCCGAGATGCTTGCTTAAGTCCATATATGGACCTTTGCAGCTTGCAAACCTTGTGATCAGCATCACTGGAATGTGAAACCTAGCGGCTTATTCCATATAGATATCTTCCTCAAGATATCCATTTAAGAATGTCGTTTTCACGTCCATTTGCCATATTTCATAATCAAAATAGGCTGCAATAGCAAGCAATGTGCGAATAGATTTTAGCATAGCTATTGGTGAAAAGGTATCCTGATAGTCAATGCCTTCGCATTGACTATAACCTTTTGCCACTAATCTAGCTTTGAATGTCTCCACATTTCCATCTGCACCAATCTTTCTCTTAAAGATCCATTTACACCCAATAGGTACTATACCTTCTGGTGGATCTACCAAGGTCCAGACTTGGTTTGAGTGCATCGAGTCAATTTCTGACTTCATTGCCTCTAACCATTTCTCAGAGTCGATATCTGATATCGTCTCGTTATAGGTTTTGGGATCATCACCATGAACCCCATTACCTACGAGGAACATTTTCTCTATTTTCCTCTGAAATAGTATCTAAGTACCTCTCAGGGGGATGGAAAACTCTTTCCGATCTATGAGGTGGAGGAGGTAGTGATTAGATTGGCTCAACCTGATTTGGTTCCATTTGGTCCTTAGCTCGTTGCTCTTGTGAGACTTTCTCATCGAGCTTGATCTGCTTTCCAATGCCGCTATCTTGAATAAACTATTTTTCAAGAAAGATGGCATGTCGACTCACAATCACATTATGATCTTTTGGAATGTAGAAATAATATCCTAATGACTCTTTAGGATATCCTATAAATCGAGCTCTAAAGGACCTAAAGTCTAACTTGTCTGCTTGTTGTCTTTTGACATGAGCCGGACAACCCCAAATTTGAGATGACTCAGACTTGGTTTCTTACCATGCCATATCTCATACGGTGTGGTAGGAATAGTTTTAAAGGAACCCTATTCAGTAAGTATATTGTAGTTAACAAACAGTGTCCTTAAAAAAAATCAGGGAGGTCTGTGAAGCTCATCATGGATCGGACCATATCTAATAGAGTCTGATTCTCCATTCTTGAAACCCATTGAGTTGAGGTGTTCCTGGTGGAGTCCATTGAAAGACTATGCCATTTTTCTTGAGATAGTCCAGAAATTTTCGACTAAGGTATTCACCTCCTCGATCTTATCGAAGAACCTTAATGGGTTTTCAATTTTTTTTCTACTTCATGTCTGAATTCTTTGAACTTTTCAAAAGCTTCAGACTTGTGTCTCATAAGATACACATACCCATACCTAGATAAATCATCGGTAAAGGTTATGAAGTAGATAAAGTTGCCTCTAGCCGGCACATCAAATGGGCCGCACACATCAGTATGTACTAGGGCAAGAAGATCTATGGCCCTTTTTCCCCATGTCCTACAAAAGAGAGCTTAGTCATTTTGCCATGAAGACAAGATTTCACAAATTGGATATGACTCGAAAGTCAACGGACTCAATAGCCCGATTTTTTTCAATTTGTTAATCCTATCTTCTGCTATATGACCTAGTCTTAGGTGCCATAGATACCTATCATTTAGACTATCCCTAGGTCATTTCATGGTATTCACATTTTGCTCGATATTAAAAATAGATACATCAATATGTAACTGATAAAGACTATTAATAAGAAAACTACTTGCAATCTTATTTCTTTCATAAAAAATGTTACAATGGTCCTTAAGAAAACTAATTACATAGCCTCCTAATGCAAGGCAAGAAATAGAAATCAAATTCCTGCTTGTTGCAGGCACATAATAATAGTCTTTTAACACTATGTTTAAACCAGATGGTAGTTGAAGAGGGTATGTTTCTACCGCCACGATAGCAACTCTTGCTCCATTTTCGATGCATAGGATCATCTCGCAATTCCTCAGCCTCCCGCTATCCTCATGACCCTGCATGGAAGTGCATATATAAGCACTAGAACTAGAGTCAAGCACCCAACTGGATGCAGAAGAAATCGTAAGGTTAGACTCAATAACAAGTATACCTCCAGAAGGACCTACCTCTTTCTTATTCTTCAAGGTGACCAAGTAAGTAGGATAGTTCTGCTTCCAGTGGCCGTTATTGTTGTAATGGAAACACTTTTCTTTGTCAGCGGCCTTCTTCTTTAGCTTTGCCTTTTTCTTCTTTCCTCCTTCCACCTTCTGCTTTTTCATAGACTTCTTTTTCTTTCCAAAAGACTTTCTTTTGGAAGAAGTCTATTCCATAGCAAGCACTGAGCCTTTAGAACCTTTCATAGAAAGCTCAGCGGTAACCAGTATGTTCATAATTTGGGAAATTTTGAAGTTTATGCATGTGATAATTCATGATGAATTGCCCATATGCATCAGTCAAGATTATAGAATAATATCATTCTGCAGATCCAAGTCAACTCACCCGAGCTTCTCAAGCTCTTCTAAGTCCTTGATCATCATAGACAGTGATCTTGGATTGACTGCCCATCACACATTTTAGCCTTAAATAGTCATTTATGACTTGATACTGGCTGTGACTCTGTTCACCAAACCTCTCTTACAGGTGAGCCAACATTTGGCGGCAGTCCCGATATCTTCATGTTGGTGCTGGAGCTCATCAGACATCGAGCCCAACATGTAATATCTGGCCTTGTTATTTTCTATCCATTTTTTAGAGACGCTCTCTGTTCAGCAGATGGAAAGTTGGTAAGGTGGGAGGTCCTGTCCAATACATGAGTTAACTTCTTGAAACCCAAAATGATTTTAAAGTTCCTGAAGCCAATCTTATAATTGGATCCGGTTAGTCTATGTGTGTCAGGATACATGCAATGGGTTGGATGCAGATATTTTCCTGTAGAGAGTCAAAGATTCTAGTTAGATACTATAATTATGGCTTGACCAATTTGTTTAGAAATTTTATTTTTAAACAAATTAGCCCCCACTATTTTCTCAAATTCCTACACTCCCTCTATAGAGATGCAAAAATCTCCTTGATTAATGATTTTAGTGGGTGGTGCGGTCAACAATACTCATCACCTCACCTAACAGTTATTGGTGATGGGTTAGCCAATGAGTGAACAACTCTTGTTCATGATTCTCTAATCATGGTGCACCAACTTGGTCTCTAATTCATGAATCTCATCGTCCGGAATATTGATCCACTCCTTAGTTAAGTCAGACCCACCATTTGCATAACTGGATTTCTAATTGAGTCTCTCACATATCCAAAATATTGAGCCAACTCATCCTCGCATAGCATCCAATGCCTAATAGACATGTTGCATCTTTTCGGTGCAACTGAGCCACTGTATCCACGAGAACAATAACCCGAAAAAGCCACACATCTACAATGTGGAAGACTCAGACTTAATCTTTTCTTAGGAGATTGATTTAGGTCTCATTAAACTAGACTTGTCATAGTCATAACATTATGACTAACCTAGTGGCATGGGAAGCTTGGATTATTGACCACCTCAATCAGAACTAGTCAACAGATATGCCAGGTAAGTGAGATCGTGGAAGGGATATGCCATTAACTCAACAAGAACGCATTCAGGTTGAGTAGCTCCCAATTAAAAATCAGTCGGTCATATGTGCCAACTTATCTTAGACACCAAATTTTGAGTCAGAAAATCATAGCCTACAATCCAGACTCTAACCTCTGAGCTAATAGGTCTTGCTTGATCATGATCAATCTTGATCAACTTAATCCTATTGGCTGGTCAATTTAAGCATATTGATCCGTCTAATCAACTCTTAATTCATTTGATCAATCACTAGATCTAATTGAGCTATCCAAGTCCGAACCCAATATTTGAATATGTTTAGATCTAAAATTTTCAATTTTAGACCTAATTAATATTTCATAATCTTAATTCTTAATTAAGTTAGGGTTCACAAAAAAATATAAATAATCTAGGTTTTAGGATCTAGGGTTTTGCAGAAAGTGGTTTTGGATTTTGATTAAGGACAAACCGTAGCACCCCTACACATCATAAGAACACCCATCGATGGGAGGAGAGGGAATTAAACCTCTTTATTCTTATGACAGATGGCAAGGGAATATTAATCACAATAAAATATACAAAACTAGTTGATTACATCATATATTCATATTAAATTGATTAACTTAATAATTTATGCATACATCTCCATATCATATCACGCATGTTTTGCAGATCTAATATCTCATAATTATCTAAAAAATCAATTTAAATTGATCACATCAAAATAATTCTATTTAGACATTATGTAGAACCATTCTACACCTAGTCTAAACATAACATTCACAATTCATATGACTAAATTAAATAATTTTATTTCCTATTTTTTAGATCTTATTATATATTTATAATTTAAAAATAAAATAAATAAATCTAAAATTATAATTTAATCAAAATAAATCATGATTATGCAAGACTATGTATAGAACTATTCTATTTTACAACTAGTCATACATATTATAGAACTTAGATCTATATTATTTAATTTTAATTTTTTTTTAATTTTAGATCTAATCACATCTCATGTGATATCTAAAATCACCAATTATTAGATCAAAATAAATTAAAAATTAGATTTAAATAATTTAGAGAACCTAGCTCTGATACCAGTTGAAGAAGAAATCCTGATTTTTTCGATCAGGTTCATTCAGATCTGATCGGATCAAAAGAGATATTTCAAAAATTTTTCTTATGTATCTAGATTAGATCTGAGATGCTTAAATTTAATTTTATAGCTCTAATAAATAAAAATAAAAATAAATTAAATCTAATTTAATTATACCTTGATGCTGGATAATCAGATTACCCTTTGATGATCCTGCTGATTGCCTGAGGTTCTAGATCTAGCTATGCTAGTGCCTGGCCTCTATTGGTATCCACTCAGGCTCGATCTAGAGATCTTCTTCTTCTTTATCATCTTTCTAAAAATTATATCTAGATCTGATTTGGAGGATCTTCAAAACTCTTTCTAAAGATCAGTAATTGTCTCTGTAGTAGTGCTGCCTTCTTCCATTCTCGTCAGCTTTTTTTTGCTTGGATTGCACCAAACTAAAGTCCAACTTTGCTTGGGCATGGAGAGGAGAGAGAGGATCAGAAGATGGCATGGAGGAGGAAGAGGGGCAGCATTGGGGCATGGGCTAAGAAAGAACTCTTTCAAAGCTGGGTGCAGATAGGGTTTATATAGACCCTGCTACGCCACGCAATGCCACATCATCCCGACTAATCACGTTGCTTTGTGTAATCAAATCTAAATCTGATTAGTGGGATGACATCACCTGATCCAATTAGATGAGAGTCCCACTAATTCATCCTTAGATGGCACCTAAGACTGGTCAAAGTCTATAGCTAGGGTTCACCTAAGTAGAATCCAAGAAGCAACCTGGAGTCCCATCCGTATGGGACTCCAGTCATCCCAATCCATGGGTGCATGCCTCCCTAGGCATGCACTCCCTCCTTTCCAAAATCTAGAAAAGAGACAAGCTCCTATCTGCTCTCCAATAGATGCATGCATATGGACAGATGTCTAAGGGTCAAAGGTCAACGTTTGACCAAAGTCAAAAGACAAGAATTAGCAGGTGACGAAAAATAGCAGGTGTTATCTCAAATTTATCTCATAAATTAAGACAATCATTTTCTAACCTAGACAAACTCCAGTCAGACTAAGTAATGGTACTTGAGTGAGCACAAACTCATTGGGCTCAGTCGAGATAACTTTTAATGATAGCAGAAGGAGAACGTTAGGCTCAATTATGTACTAGCACGATTTTCTTGAACCTAATCAAATTTAATTAAAATCAATTAAATTGGATTAATCCAATTGATAATATCCAGATCCAAACCCTTATTTATGATGAAAAAAAATCCTAATTTTTCAGATCAGGTTCGTTCAGATATGATCAAATCAAGAGATATATTTCAAAATTTTTTCTCTTTGATCTAGATCAGATCTGAGATATTTCAGATTTGATCTTTATTATTTTAATAATTAAAATAAATTTAGAAAAATTAAATCAAATTTAATTTATCTTGAAGTAGGATAATTCTATTATCCGTTGATGATCCTATAAGCAGCGGAAGGTTCTGAATATAGCCACGCAAGTGCTTGGCCTCTACCGGTATCCACTCGAGCTAGATCTAGAGATCCTCTTCTTCTCTATCACATCTTTAAAACTTAGATCTGGATCTGATTTAGAGGATCTTCAAAATACCTTTCGAAGATCAGCAGTTGTCCTTTGCAACAGCGCAGCCTTCTAGCTTTCTGTCACCTTTCTCTCATCTGGATTACACCAACCAAGATCCCAAACCACTTTGGGCGTGGAGAGGAGAGGGAGAAGATGGGCTTGGCATGGAGGAGGAGGAGAGAACCAGCCTTGGGGCATGAGATTTTTTAATTTAATTTTAGATTTACCTTAAGTTGGGCATAGGGTCTTATTTATATACTATGCGTGATCCAACTCCTCTTCTTCCCAACCAATCACAACCCTTTGTGAAATTAGATATAAATCTGATTAGTGGAAATAGAGTCCCTTGGATTTTTTCTTAGATGGCGCCTAAGACCAGTCATACTTGGTTCTTAGGAGAAGTCTAATTAGAATCCAAAAAGGAGATGGAGTCCCTGTCCAACACGGACTCTTAGGCGCCTCCAACTTGGGCCTCCAACTTGGGCACATGCCAAGGGTGGCATGCGCCCTCCTCCTTGCTAGGTTCTGGCAGGGGGACAAGCCCCCACCAGCCCTCTAATAGGTGCATGACATGTGGATTGAAGTCAAAGTGCCAATGGTCAATATTTGACCAGTCAAAAAAAAAAAAAAAAAAAAAAAAAAAAAAAAAAAAAAAAAAAAAAAAAAAAACACAAAAAAAAAAAAAAAAAAAAAAAAAAAAAAAAAAAAAAAAAAAAAAAAAAAAAAAAAAACAACAAAAAAAAAAAAAAAAAAAAAAAAAAAAAAAAAAAAAAAAAAAAAAAAAAAAAAAAAAAAAAAATCAAAAAAAAAAAACAAAAAAAAAAAAAAAAAAAAAAAAAAAAAAAAAAAAAAAAAAAAAAAAAAAAAAAAAAATAAAAAAAAAAAAAAAAAAAAAAAAAAAAAAAAAAAAAAAAAAAAAAAAAAAAAAAAAAAAAAAAAAAAAAAAAAAAAAAAAAAAAAAAAAAAAAAAAAAAAA
>QRFJ01000906.1:232822-269695 GCA_006176705.1 Cocos nucifera | reverse complement strand
ATTCTCTCTTAGATATGTGATAAACTTCATTGGATAAGTATTCGCCTTCTCGATCTAATTGAAGAGTTTTAATACCTTATCCAGATTTTTTTCCTATTTCATTATTGAATCATTTGAACATTTCAAATAATTCAGACTAGATGCACCCATTACCAAATAGTCATCTGTAATGAAATATTAATATCTTTTTTTAGCACTTAAGTTCATAGGTCCACATACATCACCATGTATGAGACTTAAGACTTTATCAGCTCCTTCACCTTTTTCAATAAAAGGTTACTTTATCATCTTTCCAAGAAGACAAGATTTATAGGTTATCAATGATTCACAATCAGTGATGTCGAGGTTTCCCTCTTAAGCTAATATGTTTATCCTATTCTTGTCAAGATGACTAAGCCTATAATGCCAAAGATAAATATCCATGACATAATCTAACTTGGATGTGTATATTATACTTTAACAGGCTGTATAAATATTAAATATTATTTTTTTATTATCCATGTATTATTATAATATTATTCATAATAATATCACAATAATCTTCTTTATTGATAAATGATAACCATCTCTAACCAAAAGGCCATCAGAGATTACATTTATCATAAATGATGGATAATAGTAACAATCACTCAAAATGATATCTATTGAAAATAAGCTTGAAAATTCCTAAAGTTAGGATTGGATCAAGACTTCCATCCAAAATGTTTAGGTATTTCTCATCATTTTCAAACATTCCACTTACTTGTAGTCTTTGCAAAAAATTGCATAAGACTACCGGCATCTAATACCCATGTATTAGAATTATATACAAAGAAATTTTAAAGTGTTATCATATGACATCCTTAATGAGCAACTTTTGCTCCTTTCTCTTATTCAGCCTATAATGGTCAAGGAAAGCAAGACAAATCTTCTTCCTATAACCCTGTTTCTAACATTGGAAGAACTATGCCTAATTTGGGTTAACCTTGGACTAATTATTTTGACTGGACTTTGAAGCTCCAATACGAACCCATTCGTACTGCTGAACCAAATTTAACTTTTGATACTAATTATCGAAGTTGGGTCCCATAAGTCATCACTATCTAATAGTGATAGAGCAATTAAGGTTTAGCCTTAATTTGAGAATAGAGTATAATGACCTATTGTATGTGAATTATGTTAAGCCTAGAGACTTAGACTTTAGTCTTAAGGTTCTCCCACTATTTTATTCGAAGTGATAGTCTCTACCTCCAATTTGAGGAATTACTTTAATTCCTTAGTGGGTACTAGAATCCACATAGATTGCATATAAGCCCAACTATAGTTGGTCAACCCATGTACATCTAAGGATAGATTCATAACAAATTATTTCTCTAAATAATTTTTGGTAATTTAGTTTTGCCCCAAAAACCTAATCAGTAGGCTAGGGCCTCCACTGTAAGGATTCAGTTAGATCCAACCATTAACATGACTATACCTGGTGCATCTAACCAATGAATGATTAAGCCCAACTATGGTTGGTCAACCTAACCACCATTAGAGAGGCACATCCAAGTCGTCATATGATGAATGATAATTTCACTAGTCAACAAGCACCAGGCCTATGGGCCTCTAATGATTATTGAGTTAATGGACCCATTATCAAACAACTTAATGGAAGTCTATAACTCAGTTATCTACATAACTTTATCATTTTAAGGACTTACTAATTTTAGAGAATTTAAATTACTAATGATTTAAGGATAGAATGGATATGGACTAATTTATTCCCACTGACTTCACTAAGTCAAGTCCTCCCACTGACTTCTCAAGTCACTAATGAGGACTACAATCAATTACGGTCCATGGGCACCTAAATCAGTCTCACTAATCAAAAGCTGATTAACCACATTAGCCAGGTAAGTGAGATCGGTGAGAGTGTCTGCCAAGGCTTGCCTTAGGCACCATTAAAAATGGTCAGGTAAGTAGGCTGCCAATTAAAAACCACCAGTCTGGGATGCCAAACTTATCTTAGATACCAATTGATTTATCAGTTTTGATTTCGTTTGCCTAAAGACTCGGGCTCAACCACTGAGCCATGATCAGTATCCTTTTGTCAGATTTATAGACTTTGATCAACTACAACTGTTGAATTGATCTAAAGAAATGACCTAATCCTAATTAACTATTAATTAGGTTTGATCAATTTCTTAACTAGGTCTACATTTAATCTAACCCTAGGTCTAACCCAGTTAAGGACCTGATCAAAGCTAACCCATTTTTCTTTAATCCATATTTTATGAAATTATCTTGAGATCTTTAAATCACAAACCTAGATCCTAAATAATCACTTAATTCTCAATTAAGTTCAAACCATATGGGTTTGGGTTTATGAAACCTTAGAACAAATTTTTGATTTTCTTATCTAAAATATTTTCAAATTGTAAATACTTTACTTTGAATCAAATTCAAATGATGGTTTTAGATCTAATTTGTTTCAATGTTTTGATCATGTCTTAGAATTTTGAATCTAGGATTTTGTAGAAAGTAAGTTCGCAATTTAAATTCTATAAAACTTATATGTCATACATATGCAAACTAGATTCAAAAGTGAAGCTACATATCAATATATGTAACATGAAGATCTAGATCGAAACATAAAACATATCACATAGATCTCATGTAAATGATCAAAATTAGATCATAAATTATTTAATATTATATTTAAAATTTAAAAATAAATTATAAATTATTTTAGATCTTATCCAACATATTTATGATTTAGGTTTCTCGAATCAACACATACTAAGACAACCTTTTCACTATATGGGGTAAACCATACAGCAGGACAACCTTTTCATTATAAGGGGTTAACCTTACAATAGGACAATCTTATGATAGTATGTGCGATCTTTAATTAATTTTAATTTTAGATTTATTCTAAAGCATACATGAATATGTTATAAAAGAACCTAGATGCTCTGATACCATAGTTGGGGAACATATAGTATTTCATGCATAGATTTCAAAACTTTTTGAAATTAAAATAGTAAAAGACATTGATTAAATAGTTTAATCTATAATATGCATGTAATCAGATTACAAAATCCTACAACAAGGATCTATAATATGTCATGATGTAAATATAAATCTGAAATTAAATTAATCACATCTGGTATTGATCATATCAATACCTAGATCTAGAATAATTCTAGATCTAACCCTAGATCATATCTAGATCACCAAGAGATCAAATCTCTTATCTTTGCATGGATCGAGAACTCCATGGTTGATTTTTGTTGTTGCTTTTGGAGCCACATGTGCATCTGACCTCTATAGATGATCTACACAAACCTGCAACACAGATCAGAGGTTTGTCAAAAGAAGATCTGCTCGAAGTGCTAGCTTCTCGCGAATCTCTCATAATGGTTAATCAAATACATGTTCTTTGGATCTCATAGACAATCCAAGAGTTGAAGAACATGAGGAGGAGTAAGGGAGGAATCCAACCCTTGGATCTCCCATAAATCAAAAATAAAAATATATGAAAAAAATCCTAGGTGAAGACAAATCTTCTCCTTCAGGACATCAATGGTTGATGTCCTGACAACATCTCTATGCTAGGATCAAAGGAGACCTTCTCCTCTAGAGTTTTTTCTATTTTTCTAGATCTCACATCCTTATATTTTTCTCATAAAAATCTCACAAAAAAATAAAGAAGAAGGGCTCTCAAGGAAACCCTAAGAGAAGACCTTTTTCTCTTCTTCTTCTCGCATCAAGACATGATCAGATCATGTCCAAAAAGAATCTCTATGCTCCAACACCTTGGAGCACAAATCTCATGCCCTAATCCTATCTCTCTTAGATTTTTATCATATAAAAATCACAAAGAAATATGGATAAAAAAAACATTGAAATAAAACTATAAGAGAAGGCGTTCTTCTCTCTTACCTTTTCTCTACAAGACATCAACACTTGATGTCTTAAAGAAGCTTTCTCCTCCAAGATTCTTGGTGCCTCAAACTGAGGGAAAAAATCTTGTTTTCCAATGCAGGTTCATTCAGATTTGATTGGATCAAGAGAGATATTTCAAAAAATTTTCTCTAAGATACTAATCAGATCTGAGATTCTTCAGATCTAATCTTATTGATCTGATAAAATAAAATAAAATAAATCTAATTTAATTATACCTTTATTTTAGATAATCCATTTATCCTGTGATGATCTCGATGTTTGCCTGACATTCTGGATGTAGCCACACAAGCGCCTGACCTCTATTGGTATCCACATGGGCAGGAACTGAAGATTTTCTCCTTCTCAATCTATCTTCCAAAAATCAAGTTTAGATCTAATCTTGAAGGTTTTCAAAAACTCTTTTAAAGATCAACTGTTGTCTCTTACAGCAGTGCTGCCTTCTTCCTTTTCTATCATCTTTCACTTGCTTGGATCACACCTAACTCGTGCCTAAAGTCCCTTGGGTGTGGAGAGGAGAGAGAGGACCTGAGGATGGCATGAAGAAGGAGGGAGAAGGGTTATATGGTATGGGCTTAAGCAGAAGCTCTTTCATTCGAGGTGCAGATAGGATTTATATAGACCCTACTATGCCATGCAGTGCCACATCATCCCGATCAATCACGACCCTTTATGCAATCAGATCTAAATCTGATTGGTGGAATGACATCATCTAATCTAATCAAATTAGAGACCCTCAAAACTCTCCTTAGATGGCGCCAAGATTGGGTCAAACAAGTCTTCTTGGCACCATCTAGGTTGATTCCCTGAAGCAACTGGAGTTCCGTCTGTATGCTTTTTAGCAGGGGATAAGGGCAAAAGATCTCTCCTATTGGTGCATGATACATGGGCAAATGTTTAAGTGTCAAAGGTCAACATTTGACCAAAGTCCAAAAACAAGATTCAGCAGGTGATGGAAAATGATAGGTGTTATCTCAAATTTATCTCATAAATTAAGACAATCCTTTTTTGACTTGGACATGCTCCAATCAGATCAAATAAAGGTTTTTGTGTGAGCCCAAACATATTTGGCTCAGTCGAGACAAGTTTTAATGATTGTTAAAAGGAGAACATTAGGCACAATCATGTGCTAGCATGATTTTCTCGAACCTAATTGAATCTTATTCAAATTAATTAAACTGGGTTAGTCCAATTGATGATATCCAGATCCAAACCCTTATTTGTGTGACCTAGTTAGATTCAGTTCCATATGGTAATGGGATATGTCATGATCTCTATCATCGACATCATCGAAACATCTTCCGATGCATCAAAACTTTTTTAATTCAGATAACTAGTATGATCGATCATCCAAATCATTCTAATTGCTCCCAAAATCCACCAGTGACACCTAGCAGTATATGGTGAAAATCTATCAGAATTGAAAGCGAACCTCTCGGTGCAGTTACCTGTGTGATTAAGTTCTTCTATCTTGAGCCTCGATTGGATTAGGGTTAAGATGATCTCGTCAAACTCGAATTTCCATCATATAAATTAATCATTCGATTCAAGTCCAATATGAAAATCCTAATAGAAACTCTTTCTATTATTTCACTCTACTATAGCCATGGGCTTATGGACTCGATTCTCATGATCATCATAGGGCTGCTCCTCTTCTACCGAGATAGATAGATCCCCTATTGGTGCAATCCAATTCCTTCAATGAACATGCTATAGCCAACATAAATCTTAGGATTTCATATGGCTAGGAGACCGAGTTATAGTGATGTCAAACTATAACACTATCAAGATGAACTATCGATGCACCTCAGGTCAAAGAACTAGACACACCACTATAGCTTCAAGCCAGTCTCGATGAGAAGGTAGATTTTCTCATGACTGCTCGAGGTGGTCACGCTCAGTGTCCTCATTCTCTAACGAGTATCTGTACTCTCCTTCGGTATCTCGACACCATAGATGTTAGATATATGTGCCCTAGAAGCCAGAATTGGCTAACACTTGTAATACACTTCTAGGGGCAAAATTATAATTTTGACTAATATCAATAAAATGGATTATTTTCTATCATATATGTGTATTTAGTGTCTATGATACATCCTTTGAGTTAATGGTAATGATAATTTGTATTTTTAAGAGTTGAAAATTTAAGACATGAATAATCATTATTAACTCATAAAATGCTCCCGACTATAGGATCATCATGAGGATGGTGATTGATCCGAAAGGTTGGTGCACAATCACTTCTCTTTAGTAGATGAGTCTTGAGTCTACGGTGTGGAGACACCGGAGCGAGAGTACAGGTACTCGTTAGAGAATGAGGGCACTGAGCGTGACCACCTCGAGTAGTCATTAGGAAGTCTACCTTCTCGTCAATGACTGACTCGATGCTGCAGTAGTGTGTCTGGTTCTTTGACCTGAGATGCATCGGCAGTTCACCTTGAGGGTGTTATAGTTTGACTACACCATTACTCGGTCTCCTAGCCATATGGAACCCTGAGGTGTATGTTGGCTATAGCATGTTCATTGTAGGAACTGGATTGCATCAAGATGGAATCTATCTACCTCGGTGGTAGAGGAGCAGCCCTATGATGATCATGAGAATCAAGTCCAGAAATCCATGGCCATGGTAGAGTGAAATAATAGAAAGAGTTTCTATTTAGATTTTCACATTGGACTTGAATCGAATGATTACATCATATGACAGAGACTAGGGTTTGACGAGTTCACCTTAACCCTAATCTGATCGGGGCTCAAGATAGAAGAACTTAATCACACAGGTAGCTGCACCAAGAGGTTCACATTCAGCTCTGATGGGTTGCCACCATATACTGCTAGGTGTCACTGGTGGATTTTGGGAGCAATTAGAATGATTTAGATGATCGATCATTCTAGCTGTTCGAATCAGAAGAGTTCTGATCCATCGAAAGGAGTTTCGATGATGTCGATGATAGAGATCATGACATATCCCATTACCATACAGAACTGAACCTAACTGGGTCACACAAACAAGGGTTTGAATCTGGTGATCATCAATTGAACTGATCTAGTTCAATTGATCTGAATGAGATTCAATTAGGTTCAAGAAAATCGTGCTAGCACTCGATTGAACCTAACGTTCTTCTTTTACTATCATAAATAAGTTGTCCTGACTGAGCCAAAGGAGTTTGTGCTCAATTTAGAGGCCTTCATATGGTCTGACTGGAGGTTGTCCAAGTCAGAAAAGGTTGTCTTATTTTGTAAGACATTACCTGCCATTTTTGGTCACCTGCCATTTCTTGTTCTTTGACTTTGGTCAAAAGTCTACCTTTGACTGGTCAAATGTTGACCATTGACACTTTGACTTTTGACCACATGTCATGCACCTATTGGAGAGCTGGTGGGGGCCTGTCCCCCTGCCAGAACCTGGCAAGGAGGAGGGCGCACGCCACCCTTGGCGTGTGCCCAAGTTGGAGGCGCCCAGGAGTCCTTGTTGGACAAGGACTCCATCTCCTTTTTGGATTCCAATTAGAGTTCTCCTAAGAACCAACTTTGACTGGTCTTAGGCACCCTCTAAGGAGGAATCCAGGGGACTCTATTCCCACCAATCAGATTTAGATCTGATTTCACAAAGGGTTGTGATTGGTTGGGAAGAAGAGGAGTTGGATCATAGCTAGTCTATAAATAAGACCCTGCGCCCAACTCAAATCAAAAGAATTCAATGAGAATTCCCCATGCCCCAAGGCTGCCTCTCCCCTCCTTCCTCCATGCCAAAGCCCTCTTCTTCTCCCCTTGCCTCTCCACATCCAAAAGGAGTTTTGGACCTTGGTTGGTGCGATCCAGATCAAGAAAGACGATCAAAAGCAAGAAGGCTGCGCTGCTGCAAAGGACAACTGCTGATCTTCAAAAGGAGTTTTGAAGATCCTCCAGATCAGATCCAGATCTTGAATTTTTGGAGGTGTGATAGAGAAGAAGAGGATCTCCAGATCCAGCCTGAGTGGATACCGGTAGAGGCCAGGCGCTTGCGTGGCTAGATCCAGAACCTTCCGCTGCAAATCAGGATCATCAACAGGGTAATAGGATTACCCAAATTCAAGGTAAATTAAATTTGATTTAATTTATCTTATTTTATTTTATTTATTAAAATAATAAGAATCAGATCTGAAAATATTTCAAGATCTGATTAGATCAAAGAGAAAAAATTTTTGAAATATATCTCTTGATCTGATCAGATCTGAACGAACCTGGACCGGGAAATCAGGATTTTCCTTCAACTGGTATCAGAGCCATGGTTCTAAAATTGTTTAGATCTAATTTTAAATTTTATTTTAATTAAAAAATAAATAATTTTAGATGTCACATGAGATGTGATCAGATCTGAAAATTAGAAAAAATTAAAATTAAATAATTTGGATCTAAGATTAGAAGATATGCATGACTAGTTCTAGAATAGAATAGTTCTATAGAATAGTCTTGCATGTTTTGATTTAATTTGATTAAATCATATTTTAGATCTTTTATTTACTATTTTTTGATATTATAAGTATGTTATAATAACATCTAAAAAATAGCAAATAAAAATTATTTAATTTTAAATATCATATGAGATATGATTGATGCATGTCTAGACTAGTTGTAGAATAGTTCTACATAATTGTCTAGATTAGAATTTATTTTGATTAGATCAATTTAAATCTAATTTTTTAGATTATTATGAGATAATTTAGATCTAAAAATATGCATGATTTGATACATGAGATGTATGCAAAATATGCCATGATTAGATCTAATTTGTATATGAGATATATGATATAGATCTATAACTATGTTTTGTAGTATTTATCATGTTCCTGATTAAGGCGTTCCTCTTGGCCGTCCGATCATAAGAATGAAGAAGGGTTTAAAGGCCCTCTCTTTCCCATTCGATGGGGTGTTCTTATGATGTGTAGGGGTGCTGCGTGTTCGTCCTTAATCAGAAAACCCAAAACTTACTTTCTGCAAAACCCTAGATCCTGAAACCCTAGGATTTATTGTGCATATTTTATTTATGAACCCTAACTTAATTAAGAAATTAAGATTATGGAATATTAATTAGGTCTAAAATTGAAGAATTTCAGATCTAAGACATATTCATAATACTGGGTTCGGGCTTGGGTAGCTCAATTAGGTCTAAGCGGTTGATCAAACCGAATCAAGAGTTGGTTAGATGGGATCAACAATGCTTAAATTGACCAGCCTAATAGGATTAAGTCTGGGTCAAGATCGAGTCACGATCAAGCAAGACCTAATTAGGCTCAGAGGTTAGAGTCTGGATTGTAGGCTAACCCAATTGGTTCTGACTCAACAATTTGGTGTCTAAGGTAAGTTTGGCACATACGATCGACTGATTTTTAATTGGAAGCTACTCGACCTGAATGCATTCTTGTATGAGTTAATGGCATATTCCTTCCACCGGTCTCACTTACCTGGCCATATCTGTTGACACAGTTCTGATCTGAGGTGGTCAATAATCCGAGCTAACCCATGCCACTAGGTTAGTCATAATTGTTATGACTATGCCAAGTCTAGTTTAATGAGACCTGAATCAATTCTCCCTAAGAAAAGATTAAGTCTGAAGGTCTTCCACCATTGTAGATGTGCGGGCCCTTCCCGGGGTTGATTGTTCTCGGCTGGATACAGTGGCTCAGTTGCACCGGGAAGACGCAACCATGTCTATTAGGCATTGGATGCTATGGGCTGGAGGATGAGTTGGGCTCAATATTCTGGATACGGTGAGAGACTCAATTAGGAACCCAGTCTATGCAAATGGTGGGTCTGACTTAACTAAGGAGTGGATCAATATTTCGGATACGGTGAGATTCATGAATTAGAGACCAAGTTTGGGTGCACCATGATTAGAGAATCATTGAACAAGAGTTGTTCACTCATTGGCTAACCCATCACCAATAACTGTTAGGTGAGGTGATGAGTCAGTTGGTGAGACCGCACCACCCACTAGAAATCATTAATCGTGGAGATTTTTGCATCTCTACAGAGGGAGTGTAGGGATCCGAAAAAAATAGTGGGAGCTAATTTGTTTAAAAATAAAATCCCTAAACAAATTGGTCAAGTCAAAATTACAGTATCTAACTAGAATCTTTGACTCTCTACAGGAAAATGTCTGCGTCCAACCCATTGGCACGTATCCTGGACACACATAGACTGACTGGACCCAATTATAAAGATTGGCTCAGGAACTACAAAATTATTTTGGGTTTCGAGAAGTTAACCCATGTTTTGGACCAGGACCCTCCCACCTTACCAGTCCATCCATCTGTTGAACAGAGAGCGTCTCTGGAAAAATGGATTGACGAAGATAATAAGGCCAGATATTACATGTTGGGCTCGATGTCTGATGAGCTCCAGCGCCAACATGAAGATATCGGGACTGCTCGCCAAATGTTGGCTCACCTGCAGGAGATGTTTGGTGAACAGAGTCGCGCAGCCAAATATCAAGTCACAAAATGACTTTTTAAGGCTAAGATGCGTGATGGGCAGTCAGTCCAAGATCACTGTCTGACAATGATCAAGGACATGGAAGAGCTTGAGAAGCTCGGTGTGAAGTTAGACTTGGATCTGCAGAACGATATTATTCTGCAATCCTTGACTGATGCATATGGGCAATTCATCATGAATTACCACATGCATAAACTTCAAAATTTCCTTGGCCGAATTAATGAATATGCTGGTTACCGCTGAGCTTTCTATGAAAGGTTCTAAAGGCTCAGTTCTTGCTATGGAACGGACTTCTTCCAAAAGAAAGTCTTATGGAAAGAAAAAGAAGTCTGTGAAAAAGCAAAAGGTGGAAGGATCAAAGAAGAAGAAGGCAGAGCCGAAGAAAAAGGCCGATGGCAAAGGAAAGTGTTTCCATTGCAACAGCGACGGCCATTGGAAGCGGAACTGCCCTACTTACCTGGCCACCCTGAAGAACAAGAAGGAAGGTCCTTCTGGAGGTATGCTCGTTATTATCTCGAGCAAAACGTGAGGATGCAGGAGGCTGAGGGAAGACATGATCCTACGCTAATGGAGAATAGTCCAAATACCCTCTGATTACCAGATTATCTGTTATGGCACTAGCAGGAATTTGATTTCTGTTTCATGATTAGGTTGTAACATTCTTTATAGAAATAAAATTGCAGAAGATAGGATCAACAAATTGGAGAAAAATGGGCTATTGAGTCCATTGACTTTTGAGTCATATCCAACTTGTGAATCTTGTCTTCAAGGCAAAATGACTAAACTCCCTTTTGTTGGACATGGGGAGAGGGCCACAGATCTCCTTGCCCTAGTACATACTGATGTGTGCGGCCCATTTGATGTGCCGGCTAGAGGCAATTTTGTCTACTTCATTACCTTTACCGATGATCTGTCTAGGTATGGGTATGTGTATCTTATGAGACACAAGTCTGAAGCCTTTGAAAAGTTCAAAGAATTCAGACATGAAGTAGAAAAACAAACTGGAAAACCCATTAAGGTTCTTCGATCAGATCGAGGAGGTGAATACCTTAGCCGGGAATTCCTAGACTATCTCAAGGAAAATGGCATAGTCTCTCAATGGACTCCACCAGGAACACCTCAACTCAACGGGGTTTCAGAATGGAGAAATCGGACTCTATTGGATATGGTTCGATCCATGATGAGCTTCACAGACCTCCCTGATTTTCTTTGGGGACATTCATTGTTAACTTCAATTTATCTACTGAATAGGGTTCCCTCTAAAACCGTTCCTACCACACCGTATGAGATATGGCACGGTAAGAAACCAAGTCTGAGTCATCTCAGAATTTGGGGTTGTCCGGCTCATGTCAAAAGACAACAAGCGGACAAGTTAGAGTTTAGGTCCTTTAGAGCTCGATTCATAGGATATCCTAAAGAGTCATTAGGATACTATTTCTACATTCCAGAAGACCACAATGTGATTGTGAGTCGACATGCCATCTTTCTTGAAAAATAGTTTATTCAAGATAGCGGCATTGGAAAATAGCAGATCAAGCTTGATGAGAAAGTCTCACAAGCAAAACGAGCTAAGGACCAAGTGGAACCAAATCAGGTTGAGCCAATAAGAACACTACCTCCTCCACCTCGTAGATCGGAAAGAGTTTTCCATCCCCGTCAAGTAGCCATTGAAAGCAGATTAAGCTGAAAGACAAGTACTAAGGACCAATAAACCAAATCAGGTAGCCAATAAGAACACTACCTCCTCCACCTCGTAGATAAAGAGTTTTCCATCCCCCTGAAAGATACTTAGGTATTATTTCAGAGGAAGTAGAGAAAATGTTCCTCATAGGTAATGGTGCTCATGGTGATGATCCCAAAACCTACAACGAGGCGATATCAGATATCGACTCCGAGAAATGGCTAGAGGCAATGCAAGTCAGAAATTGACTCGATGCACTCAAACCAAGTCTGGACCTTGGTAGATCCACCAGAAGGTATAGTACCTATTGGGTGTAAATGGATCTTCAAGAGAAAGATTGGTGCAGATGGGAAATGTGGAGACATTCAAGGCTAGACTAGGTGGCAAAAGGTTATAGTCAACGCGAAGGCATTGACTATCAGGATACCTTTTCCCCAGTAGCTATGCTAAAATCCATCCGCACATTGCTTGCTGTTGCAGCCTATTTCGATTATGAAATATGGCAAATGGACGTGAAAACGGCATTCTTGAAATGGATATCTTGAGGAAGATATCTATATGGAACAGCCGCTAGGTTTCACATCCAGTGATACTGATCACAAGGTTTGCAAGCTGCAAAGGTCCATATATGGACTTAAGCAAGCATCTCGGAGCTGGAACACTCATTTCAATGATGTGATCAAAAAGTTTGGTTTCATCAAAAATGAAGAGGAACCATGTGTTTTCAAAAGGGTCAGTGGGAGCGCTGTTGTCTTCCTCGTATTGTACGTGGATGACATCCTCCTTATTGGGAATGATATTCCCATGTTGACATCAGTCAAATGTATGGTTGTCCAAGGAATTCTCCATGAAAGACCTAGGTGAAGCATCCTTTATTCTAGGAATTAAGGTCTATAGGGATAGACCGAATAGGATGCTAGGACTTTCACAGAAGATGTACATAGAGAAAGTACTAAAGAGGTTTAGTATGGAAAACTCTAAGAGGGGATTAATATCCCTTCAGACATGGTATTCATCTTTCCAAGAAGATGTGCCCTAGCACACCTGAGGAAATAGAACGCATGAGCAAGATCCCTTATGCTTCTGCAATAGGGAGCCTCATGTATGCCATGCTATGTACACGACCTGATATAGCCCATGCTGTGAGTGTCACAAGCAGATATCAGTCAAATCCAGGTGAAGAACACTGGACTTCTGTGAAATGTATCCTTAAGTACTTGAGAAGAACTAAGGATATGATGTTGGTCTTTGGTAACGGAGAACTCCAAGTCCAGGGATACACAGACTCGGATTTTCATGTCCGATATAGATGATCGAAAGTCGACATCTGGAAGTCTGTTTGTGTGCAATGGTGGTGCTGTCAGCTGGAAGAGTTTCCAAGCAAACTGTGATAGCAGATTCCACCATGGAAGCAGAATATATCGCTGCATCAGAGGCTGCGAAAGGAAGCATTCTGGTACAAGAAGTTTGCTGCAGAAATTGGAGTAATGCCATCAGATGCCATTCCTCTATACTGCGACAACAATGGCGCCATAGCCCTTGCTAAGGAGCCGAGGTCTCACCAGAAATCCAAGCACATTGAGCGGCGATACCACCTCATCCGCGATTACCTCGAGAAGGGTTATGTCGAGGTCAAGAGAGTCAACTCCACAGATAATGTGGCAGACCCACTTACAAAGCCGTTGGGCCAGCAGAAGATCGAAGCCCACCTTGAGAAGATGGGACTTAGACTTGTAGCCAATTGGCTTTAGGACAAGTGGGAGATTGTTAGATATATGTGCCCTAGAAGCCAGAATTGGCTGACACTTGTAATACACTTCTAGGGGCAAAATTATAATTTTGACTAAAAAATAATAAATGGGTTATTTTCTATCACATATGTGTATTTAGTGTCTGTGATACATCCTTTGAGTTAATGGTAATGATAATTCATATTTTCAAGAGTTGAAAATTTAAGACATGAATAATCATTATTAACTCATAAAATGCTTCCCGACCATAGGATCATCACGAGGATGGTGATTGATCCGGAAGGTTGGTGTACAATCGCTTCTCTTTAGTAGATGAGTCTTGAGTCTACGGTGTGGAGACACCGGAGCGAGAGTACAGGTACTCGTTAGAGAACGAGGGCACTGAGCGTGACCACCTCGAGTAGTCATTAGGAAGTCTACCTTCTCGTCAATGACTGACTCGATGCTGCAGTAGTGTGTCTGGTTCTTTGACCTGAGATGCATCGGCAGTTCACCTTGAGGGTGTTATAGTTTGACTACACCATTACTCGATCTCCTAGCCATATGGAACCCTGAGGTGTATGTTGGCTATAGCATGTTCATTGTAGGAACTGGATTGCATCAAGATGGAATCTATCTACCTCGGTGGTAGAGGAGCAGCCCTATGATGATCATGAGAATCAAGTCCAGAAGTCCATGGCCATGGCAGAGTGAAATAATAGAAAGAGTTTCTATTTAGATTTTCACATTGGACTTGAATCGAATGATTACATCATATGACAGAGACTAGGGTTTGACGAGTTCACCTTAACCCTAATCTGATCGGGGCTCAAGATAGAAGAACTTAATCACACAGGTAGCTGCACCAAGAGGTTCGCATTCAGCTCTGATGGGTTGCCACCATATACTGCTAGGTGTCACTGGTGGATTTTGGGAGCAATTAGAATGATTTAGATGATCGATCATTCTAGCTGTTCGAATCAGAAGAGTTCTGATCCATCGAAAGGAGTTTCGATGATGTCGATGATAGAGATCATGACATATCCCATTACCATACAGAACTGAACCTAACTGGGTCACACAAACAAGGGTTTGAATCTGGTGATCATCAATTGAACTGATCTAGTTCAATTGATCTGAATGAGATTCAATTAGGTTCAAGGAAATCGTGCTAGCACTCGATTGAACCTAACGTTCTTCTTTTACTATCATAAATAAGTTGTCCTGACTGAGCCAAAGGAGTTTGTGCTCAATCAGAGGCCTTCACTATGGTCTGACTGGAGGTTGTCCAAGTCAGAAAAGGTTGTCTTATTTTGTAAGACATTACCTGCCATTTTTGGTCACCTGCCATTTCTCGTCCTTTGACTTTGGTCAAAAGTTGACTTTTGACTGGTCAAATGTTGACCATTGATATTTTAACTTTTGTCCATGTGTCATGCACCTATTGGAGAGCTGGTGGGGGCCTGTCCCCCTGCCAGAACCTGGCAAGGAAGGAGGGCGCACGCCACCCTTGGCGTGTGCCCAAGCTGAGGCGCCTAGGAGTCCCTGTTGGATAGGGACTCCATCTCCTTTTTGGATTCCAATTAGAGTTCTCCTAAGAACCAACTTTGACTGGTCTTAGGCGCCCTCTAAGGAGGAATCCAAGGGGACTCTATTCCCACCAATCAGATTTAGATCTGATTTCACAAAGGGTTGTGATTGGTTGGGAAGAAGAGGAGTTGGATCACACTTAGTCTATAAATAAGACCCTGCGCCCAACTCAAAGAGCATGACAATTCTCCATGCCCCAAGGCTGCTTCTCCTCTCCTCCTCCATGCCAAACCCACCTTCTCCCTCTCCTCTCCATGTCCAAAAGGAGTTTTGGATCTTGGTTGGTGCGATCCAGATGAGAGAAAGGCGACTGAAAGCTAGAAGGCTGCGCTGCTGCAAAGGACAACTGCTGATCTTCAAAAGAAGTTTTGAAGATCCTCCAGATCAGATCTAGATCTGATTTTTGGAGACATGATAGAGAAGAAGAGGATCTCTAGATCCAGCCTGAGTGGATACCGGTAGAGGCCAGGCACTTGCGTGGCTAGATCCAGAACCTTCCACTGCTTACAGGATCATCAACGGGTAATAGGATTACCCACTTCAAGGTAAATTAAATTTGATTTAATTTATCTAAATTTATTTTATTTATTAAAATAATAAGAATCAGATATGAAACATCTCAGATATGATATGGATCAAATAGAAAAATTTTGAAATATATCTCTTGATCTGATCAGATCTGAATGAACCTGGACCGAAAAATTAGGATTCTCTTCAGTAGACTCAAGACTCATCTACCCTAAAGAAGCGATCGTACACCAATCTTGTGGATCAATCACCATCCTCATGATGATCCTATGATCGGAAGCATTTTATGAGTTAATAATGAAAATTCATATCTTAAATTTTCAACTCTTGAAAATATGAACTATCATTACCATTAACTTAAGGGATGTATCACAGACACTTTCAAATACACACTGTGATAGAAAATAATTCAATTAATTATTTATAATTAAAATTATAATTTTATCCTTCAAAGTGTATTATAAGTGTCAGCCAATCTGGCTACTAGGACACACCTATCTAGCAAACTCCCACCTGACCTAAAGTCAATTGACTATAAATCCAAGTCCCATGTTCTCAAGTTTGGTTTCGATCTACTACTGGCCAAACAGCTTTATGAGTGGGTCTACCACATTATTTACGGTGTCAACTCTCTTGACCTCAACGTATCCTTTCTCAAGATGATCGCGGATGAGGTGATATCACTGCTCGATGTGCTTGGATTTCTAGTGAGACCTTGGCTCCTTAGCAAGGGCTATGGTGCCATTATTATTATAGTATCACTCTAGCCTCTGCAGTGAACTTCTTATACCAGAATACCTCCTTCATAGCTTCTGACACAGCAATGTACTCTGCTTCCATGGTGGAATCTGCTATCACTGTCTCCTTGGAACTCTTTCAACAGATAGCACCACCATTATATACAAATAGATTTTCAGATGTCGACTTTTCATCATCTATATCGAACATAAAATCCGAGTCTATATATCCCTAGACTCGGAGTTTTTCATACTAAACCTCTTTAGCACTTCCTCTATGTACATCTTCTGTGAAAGACCTAGCATCCTATTCGGTCTGCCTCTATAGACCTTAATTTTTAGAATGAATGATGCTTCTCCTAGGTCCTTTGTGGAGAATTCATTAGATAACCATATTTTAACTATGGTCAACATGGAAATATCATTCCGAATAAGGAGGATATCATCCACGTACACTATGAGATAGACAATAGCGCTCCCACTAATCTTTTTGAAAATACATGGTTTCTTCTCATTCTTGATGAAATCAAATAATTTGATCACATCATTAAAATGAGTATTCTAGCTCCGAGATGCTTGCTTAAGTCCATATATGAACCTTTGCAGCGTGCATACTTTGTGATCAACATCACTGGATGTGAAATCTAGCGGCTATTCCATATAGATATCTTCCTCAAGGTATCCATTTAGGAATGCCATTTTTACGTCCATTTGCCATATTTCATAATTGAAATAGGTTGCAATAGCAAGCAATGTGCAGATGGATTTTAGCATAGCTACTAGCGAAAAGGTATCCTGATAGTCAATGCCTTCATACTGACTATATCCTTTTGCCACTAATATAGCTTTGAATGTCTCTACATTCCCATCTGCACTAGTCTTTCTCTTGTAGATCCATTTACACCAAATAGGTACTATACCTTCAGATGGATCTACCAAGATCTAGACTAGGTTTGAGTGCATCGAGTCAATTTCTAACTTCATTGCCTTTAACCATTTCTCGGAGTCAATATCCAACATCGCCTTGTCATATGTTTTGGGATCATCACCATGAACTTCATTACCTATAAGGAACATTTTCTCTACTTTCTTTAAGATAGTACCTAAGTGCCACTTAGGAGGACGAAAAATCCTTTTCGATCTACGAGATGGAGGAGGTAGTGATTATATTAGCTTAACCTGATTTGGTTCCATAGGATCCTTAGCTCATTGCTCTTGTGGGACTTTCTCCTCGAGCTTGATCTGCTTTCCAATGCTGCTATTTAGAATAAACTATTTTTCAAGAAAGATGGCATGCCGACTCACAATCACATTGTTATCTTCTGGAATGTAGAAATAATATCCTAATGACTCTTTAGGATATCCTATGAATCAAGCTCTAAAGGACCTATAGTCTAACTTATCTGCTTGTTATCTTTTGACATGAGCCAGACAATCCCAAATTTTGAGATGACTCAAACTTTGTTTCTTACCATGCCATATCTCATACGGTGTGGTAAGAATAATTTTAGAAGGAACCCTATTCAGTAAGTATATTGTAGTTAACAAACAGTATCTCCAAAGAAAATCAGAGAGGTCAGTGAAGCTCATCATGGATTGAACCATATCTAATAGGATCATAAGTAAATAACATAATAACATAATAGAGGAAGCATCACCCATAATTATTCTCCAAGATTTGTTAAATCCCTATTTGGCCCATTATGAGGTAGATGATTTTGATGACGATGGGTATAATATAGAAGTTAACAACCAAGTAATTAAATACATCCTACCCTAAAACTACCTCACATTAGATTGAAAAACTTGAGCCACCACCTAGCCCACTAATAGCATTTTTGTTAGAACCACCAACTGCTCAAGAGTTAAAACCACTTTCTGATGAATCTACTGACATCTTACTAGTGATACCTACCTAGGAAGACCAACTTATGGATGTTCTAATCACATATAAAGAAGCTATTAGATGGGATATTGTTGATATGAGAGATAATAATTTTAAGAATGATTTTTCTATATTTGACAGTACTTTTGAGGATGGCCTCCAAAATTTATCTATAATATTAAAATGATGTATAAGGGCTAAATTAAAATTAATTTAGAAAAATTATCATACCTTGGATCAGGAAGAGTTGATGCCTAGTTATATCAAACCTAAGAAAAAGAGTAGGATAGATCAGATTATAATTGAAGAAATTTAGATACTACCACCCCTAATCTCAACCCAACAAACATAATTTCTTCCTAGTTATAAAAACTATGATAATCGTAAATTCTGTTATAACATGCTTGCTCCATATACTTTATTGATCAAGGCTAAATCTAATCATCGTAAAGCATACCATGAACATTTTTCTACCATGATGACAAGACCTCCTGATTGGCCTTATCATTTTGAAATCCTAAAGGGCATACTAAAATTGATTATAGCTAAAACTTCTTCATAGGATCTAGTTGAAGATGTTAAACTTAGTGCTTACTGAGAGGCAACTCAGCTTTTGCTTTCACATTTTCTTTTTCTTTTTAATTTATCTTTTTTTCAGGACTAAGTTGGGGGGAGAATTACAAACCCATGGATAAAGAATAATTAAGCCCAGACTGAGACCAAAAATATATTAAGTTAGGTGAACTTTTTTCTTGATTATCTTCTTATCATTTATCATACTCTATTTCTTTCCTCCATTGAGGATAATAAAAATTAAGGATATACAAAAATTTTTAAGTCCTCATGTGTGATAATAATTAGTCCTATGTACCTAATTTTATCTAGATTTAAAATTTTTCAAGCATTTTAATCAATGATTGATTAATGGTCTAGAGAGTTTTTGAAATACTGAGGATCCAATTACTAAGAAAATCCAATAAATGGTTAGGTTTAGAACAAAATAAATTTCTGAGTGACTCTAAAACCTTTTTGCAACCTATATTCAATAAAAAAATCTACTTTACATGGATATGAGTAAAAAAAATTTAAAAAAAATAATTAAAAAAAAAAGTAAGTTCTAAACATTGGTCTTCTACCGAGTAATCGGATCCCATTGCCTAAGTAAGCAATGTTATTTGCATCAAAAAATGGACAATGTGAAGAAGCTTGTTATATAGTTAGTTTTAACTTGTAGCCTATTTGACTCGAGTTAGTAAGTCCGAGGAGTGTTTTGCACCTAATGCACTAAAGCCAATTGGTTTGAGAGTCATTGGTCCAAAGCTCGCAACAAGGATCAAATAGAAAGCTTAAGAGGTTAAAATATTACACTAGCTATAAAAAAATAAAAATAAAATAAAATAAAATAAAAATTTTAGTTCATAATGAAGATAGAGGATTTAAAGAATAAAGATGGAGAATTAGTCAAAGAAAAGCTCTAAATTTTATATTCTTCACTTAACCACTACTTAGGATTGAATTAATAATCCGATGATGTATTTCTTAAATCTCTAATCAGGTATCAACTGACTTTAGGATGATCTGAAGAAACTTTCACATCTTATCGAGTCGGTACATACTTCTAATTTTTTTTTATTTAAGGATGAGTAAAACTCAAGTTGGAGGGTGTGATAATTATCATAAACTATTAAATAAAAATATTAAAATATATATTAATTTAATATTTATTTAAAAAAATTAATACTTTTATGAATATTTTATAAGAAAGAAGCTCACCAATTTAAAGAGCTCGATTTATGGATTTTAATACAATAAATTTTACTCAAATTAGAGCTAAAATGAAAAAGTTATGAAGCCCAGAAGTTAAAATAAAAGAAAATTAAAAAAAATAAGATTGGTGTGCGGTGGACCGACTGACAGGTCCATGGAATAGGCTAGACTGGCCAACTCAATAGGCATGGCAAATCGGCGTGTGACACGTGGCAAGCATAGACCCTTAAAGGATCTACCGCATTTTTATCACAGCGTACAAGGGCAAAGTTGTCATTTCATCGGGCCAGGCGCATAGGGATTGGTTTGGGTCTATGGTGAAGGGAAATCCTGATTTCCCGGTCCAGGTTCGTCCAGATCTGATTAGATCAAGAGATATATTTCAAAACTTTTCTCTTGATCTTAATCAGATCTTGATATGTTTCAGATCTGATTCTTATTATTTTAATAAATAAAATAAAAGAAGATAAATTAAATCAAATTCAATTTACCTGATTTGGGTAATCCTATTACCCTGTAGATGATCCTGATTGCAGCGGAAGGTTCTGGATCTTAGCCACGCAAGCGCCTGGCCTCTACCGGTATCCACTCAGGTTGGATCTGGAGATCCTCTTCTTCTCTATCACACCTCCAAAAATCAGATCTGGATCTGATCTGGAGGATCTTCAAAACTCTTTTGAAGATCTGCAGTCGTCCTTTTGCAGCAGCGCAGCCTTCTTGCTTTTGATCGCCTTTCCTTGATCTGAATCGCACCAAACTAAGTCCAAAACACTTTTGGACGTGGAGAGCAAGGGGAGAAGAGAGTATGGCGTGGAGAAGGAGGGGAGAGGCAGCCTTGGGGCGTGGGAAATCTCTATTGAATTCACTTAGGATTAGGGTTGGGCGCAGGGTCTTATTTATAGACCTCTTGTGATCCAACTCCTCTTCCTCTCAACCAATCACAACCCTTTGTGAAATCAGATCTAAATCTGATTGGTTGGAATAGAGACCCCTGGATTCCTCCTTAGAGGGCGCCTAAGACCAGTCAAACTGGATTCTTAGTAGAACTCTGATTGGAATCCAAAAGGGAGGTGGAGTCCTTGTCCAACAAGGACTCCTAGGCGCCTCCTACTTGGGCTCACGCCACCCTTGGCGTGCGCCCTTCTCCTTGCCAGGTTCTGGCAGGGGGACAAGGCCCCCACCAGCTCTCCAATAGGTGCATGACATGTGGTCAAAAGTCAAAGGGTGAATGGTCAACGTTTGACCAGTCAAAGGTAGACTTTTGACCAAAGTCAAAGAACAAGAAATGGCAGGTGACCAAAAATGGCAGGTAATGTCTTACAAATAAGACAACCTATTCTGACTTGGACAACCTCCAGTCAGACCATATGAAGGCCTCTGATTGAGCACAAACTCCTTTGGCTCAGTCAGGACAACTTATTTATGATAGTAAAAGAAGAACGTTAGGTTCAATCGAGTGCTAGCACGATTTCCTTGAACCTAATTGAATCTCATTCAGATCAATTGAACTAGATCAGTTCAATTGATGATCACCAGATTCAAACCCTTGTTTGTGTGACCCAGTTAGGTTCAGTTCTGTATGGTAATGGGATATGTCATGATCTCTATCATAGACATCATCGAAACTCCTTTCGATGGATCAGAACTCTTCTGATTCGAACAGCTAGAATGATCGATCATCTAAATCATTCTAATTGCTCCCAAAATCCACCAGTGACACCTAGCAGTATATGGTGGCAACCCATCAGAGCTGAATGCGAACCTCTTGGTGCAGCTACCTGTGTGATTCAGTTCTTCTATCTTGAGCCCCGATCAGATTAGGGTTAAGGTGAACTCGTCAAACCCTAGTCTCTGTCATATGATGTAATCATTCGATTCGAGTCCAATGTGAAAATCTAAATAGAAACTCTTTCTATTATTTCACTCTACCATGGCCATGGATTTCTGGACTTGATTCTCATGATCATCATAGGGCTACTCCTCTACCACCGAGGTAGATAGATCCCATCTTGATGCAATCCAGTTCCTACAATGAACATGCTATAGCCAACATACACCTCAGGGTTCCATATGGCTAGGAGACCGAGTAATGGTGTAGTCAAACTATAACACCCTCAAGGTGAACTGCCGATGCATCTCAGGTCAAAGAACCAGACACACTACTGCAGCATCGAGTCAGTCATTGACGAGAAGGTAGACTTCCTAATGACTACTCGAGGTGGTCACGCTCAGTGCCCTCGTTCTCTAACGAGTACCTGTACTCTCGCTCCGGTGTCTCCACACCGTAGACTCAAGACTCATCTACTAAAGAGAAGCGATCGTACACCAACCTTCCGGATCAATCACCATCCTCGTGATGATCCTATGGTCGGGAGCTGTTTATGAGTTAATAATGATTATTCATGTCTTAAATTTTCAACTCTTGAAAATATGAATTATCATTACCATTAACTCAAAGGATGTATCACAGACACTAAATACACATGTGTGTGATAGAAAATAACCCATTTCATTAATTATAGTCAAAATTATAATTTTGCCCCTAGAAGTGTATTACAAGTGTCAGCCAATTCTGGCTTCTAGGGCACATATATCTAACAATCTCCCACTTGTCCTAAAGCCAATTGGCTACAAGTCTAAGTCCCATCTTCTCAAGGTGGGCTTCGATCTTCTGCTGGCCCAACGGCTTTGTAAGTGGGTCTGCCACATTATCTGCGGAGTTGACTCTCTTGACCTCAACGTAACCTTTCTCAAGGTAATCGCGGATGAGATGGTATCACCGTTTGCTAGGAACTCTTCCAGCACAAACAGTCTGCCAGATGTCGACTTTCGATCATCTATATCGGACATGAAGTCCGAGTCTGTGTATCCCTGGACTTGGAGTTCTCCATTACCAAAGACCAACATCATATCCTTAGTTCTTCTCAAGTACTTAAGGATACATTTCACAGAAGTCCAGTGTTCTTCACCTGGATTTGACTGATATCTGCTTGTGACACTCACAGCATGGGCTATATCAGGTCGTGTACATAGCATGGCATACATGAGGCTCCCTATTGCAGAAGCATAAGGGATCTTGCTCATGCGTTCTATTTCCTCAGGTGTGCTGGGGCACATCTTCTTGGAAAGATGAATACCATGTCTGAAGGGTATTAATCCCCTCTTAGAGTTTTCCATACTAAACCTCTTTAGTACTTCCTCTATGTACATCTTCTGTGAAAGTCCTAGCATCCTATTCGGTCTATCCCTATAGACCTTAATTCCTAGAATAAAGGATGCTTCACCTAGGTCTTTCATGGAGAATTCCTTGGACAACCACATCTTGACTGATGTCAACATGGGAATATCATTCCCAATAAGGAGGATGTCATCCACGTACAATACGAGGAAGACAACAGCGCTCCCACTGACCCTTTTGAAAACACATGGTTCCTCTTCATTTTTGATGAAACCAAACTTTTTGATCACATCATTGAAACGAGTGTTCCAGCTCCGAGATGCTTGCTTAAGTCCATATATGGACCTTTGCAGCTTGCAAACCTTGTGATCAGTATCACTGGATGTGAAACCTAGCGGCTGTTCCATATAGATATCTTCCTCAAGATATCCATTTAGGAATGCCGTTTTCACGTCCATTTGCCATATTTCATAATCGAAATAGGCTGCAACAGCAAGCAATGTGCGGATGGATTTTAGCATAGCTACTGGGGAAAAGGTATCCTGATAGTCAATGCCTTCGCGTTGACTATAACCTTTTGCCACCAGTCTAGCCTTGAATGTCTCCACATTCCCATCTGCACCAATCTTTCTCTTGAAGATCCATTTACACCCAATAGGTACTATACCTTCTGGTGGATCTACCAAGGTCCAGACTTGGTTTGAGTGCATCGAGTCAATTTCTGACTTCATTGCCTCAAGCCATTTCTCGGAGTCGATATCTGATATCGCCTCGTTGTAGGTTTTGGGATCATCACCATGAGCACCATTACCTATGAGGAACATTTCCTCTACATCCTCTGAAATAATACCTAAGTATCTTTCAGGGGGACGGGAAACTCTTTCCGATCTACGAGGTGGAGGAGGTAGTGTTCTTATTGGCTCAACCTGATTTGGTTCCACTTGGTCCTTAGCTCGTTTTGCTTGTGAGACTTTCTCATCAAGCTTAATCTGCTTTCCAATGCCACTATCTTGAATAAACTATTTTTCAAGAAATATGGCATGTCGACTCACAATCACATTGTGGTCTTCTGGAATGTAGAAATAGTATCCTAATGACTCTTTAGGATATCCTATGAATCGAGCTCTAAAGGACCTAAACTCTAACTTGTCCGCTTGTTGTCTTTTGACATGAAGCCGGACAACCCCAAATTCTGAGATGACTCAGACTTGGTTTCTTACCGTGCCATATCTCATACGGTGTGGTAGGAACGGTTTTAGAGGGAACCCTATTCAGTAAATAGATTGAAGTTAATAATGAATGTCCCCAAAGAAAATCAGGGAGGTCTGTGAAGCTCATCATGGATCGAACCATATCCAATAGAGTCCGATTTCTCCGTTCTGAAACCCCGTTGAGTTGAGGTGTTCCTGGTGGAGTCCATTGAGAGACTATGCCATTTTCCTTAAGATAGTCTAGGAATTCCCGGCTAAGGTATTCACCTCCTCGATCTGATCGAAGAACCTTAATGGGTTTTCCAGTTTGTTTTTCTACTTCATGTCTGAATTCTTTGAACTTTTCAAAAGGCTTCAGACTTGTGTCTCATAAGATACACATACCCATACCTAGACAGATCATCGGTAAAGGTAATGAAGTAGACAAAATTGCCTCTAGCCGGCACATCAAATGGGCCGCACACATCAGTATGTACTAGGGCAAGGAGATCTGTGGCCCTCTCCCCATGTCCAACAAAAGGGAGTTTAGTCATTTTGCCTTGAAGACAAGATTCACAAGTTGGATATGACTCAAAAGTCAATGGACTCAATAGCCCATTTTTCTCCAATTTGTTAATCCTATCTTCTGCTATATGACCTAATCTCAGGTGCCATAGATATCTGTCGTTTGGACTATCCCTAGGTCGTTTGGCATTCACGTTTTGCTCGATAGTTAAAACAGGTACATCAATATGCAACTGATAAAGACCATTAACAAGGAAACCATTTGCAATTTTATTTCTTTCATAAAGAATGTTACAATGGTCCTTAAAGAAGGTGATCACATAACCTTCTTGTGCTAAGCATGAAACAGAAATCAAATTCCTGCTAGCTGCAGGCACATAATAACAGTCTTTTAAAACTAAGTCTAAACCAGATGGTAATCGCAGAGGGTATGTTCCCACGGCTACTGCAGCAACTCTTGCTCCATTACCGACGCGTAGGATCATGTCTCCATCCCTCAGCCTCCTGCTATCCTCAAGACCCTGCATAGAAGTGCACAGATGAGCACTAGAACCAGAGTCAAGCACCCAACTGGATGCAGAAGAAACCGTAAGGTTAGACTCAATAACGAGCATACCTCCAGAAGGACCTTCCTTCTTGTTCTTCAGGGTGGCCAGGTAAGTAGGGCAGTTCCGCTTCCAATGGCCGTCGCTGTTGCAATGGAAACACTTTCCTTTGCCATCGACCTTTTTCTTCGGTTCTGCCTTCTTCTTCTTTGATCCTTCCACCTTTTGCTTTTTCACAGACTTCTTTTTCTTTCCATAAGACTTTCTTTTGGAAGAAGTCCGTTCCATAGCAAGAACTGAGCCTTTAGAACCTTTCATAGAAAGCTCAGCGGTAACCAGCATATTCATCAACTCGGCCAAGGAATTTTGAAGTTTATGCATGTGGTAATTCATGATGAATTGCCCATATGCATCAGTCAAGGATTGCAGAATAATATCGTTCTGCAGGTCCAAGTCCAACTTCACACCGAGCTTCTCAAGCTCTTCCATGTCCTTGATCATTGTCAGACAGTGATCTTGGACTGACTGCCCATCACGCATCTTAGCCTTAAAAAGTCATTTTGTGACTTGATATTTGGCTGCGCGACTCTGTTCACCAAACATCTCCTGCAGGTGAGCCAACATTTGGCGAGCAGTCCCGATATCTTCATGTTGGCGCTGGAGCTCATCAGACATCGAGCCCAACATGTAGTATCTGGCCTTATTGTCTTCGTCAATCCATTTTTCCAGAGACGCTCTCTGTTCAACAGTGGATGGACGAGCTGGTAAGGTGGGAGGGTCCTGGTCCAAAACATGTGTTAACTTCTCTGAACCCAAAACAATTTTGTAGTTCCTGAGCCAATCTTTATAATTGGGTCCAGTCAGTCTATGTGTGTCTAGGATACGTGCCAGTGGGTTGGACGCAGACATTTTCCTGTAGAGAGTCAAAGATTCTAGTTAGATACTGTAATTTTGACTTGACCAATTTGTTTAGGGATTTTATTTTTAAACAAATTAGCTCCCACTATTTTCTCGGATCCCTACACTCCCTCTGTAGAGATGCGAAAATCTCCACGATTGAATGATTTCTAGTGGGTGGTGCGGTCTCACCAACTGACTCATCACCTCACCTAACAGTTATTGGTGATGGGTTAGCCAATGAGTGAACAACTCTTGTTCAATGATTCTCTAATCATGGTGCACCCAAACTTGGTCTCTAATTCATGAATCTCACCGTATCCGAAATATTGATCCACTCCTTAGTTAAGTCAGACCCACCATTTGCATAGACTGGGTTCCTAATTGGGTCTCTCACCGTATCCGGAATATTGAGCCCAACTCATCCTCCAGCCCATAGCATCCAATGCCTAATAGACATGGTTGCGTCTTCCCGGTGCAACTGAGCCACTGTATCCAGCCGAGAACAATCAACCCCGGGAAGGGCCCGCACGTCTACAATGGTGGAAGACCTCGGACTTAATCTTTTCTTAGGGAGAATTGATTCAGGTCTCATTAAACTAGACTTGGCTTAGTCATAACAATTATGACTAACCTAGTGGCATGGGTCAGCTCGGATTATTGACCACCTCAGATCAGAACTGTGTCAACAGATATGGCCAGGTAAGTGAGACCGGTGGAAGGAATATGCCGTTAACTCGCACAAGAACGCATTCAGGTCGAGTAGCTTCCAATTAAAAACCAGTCGGTCGTCTGTGCCAAACTTACCTTAGACACCAAATTGTTGAGTCAGAACCAATTGGGTTAGCCTACAATCCAGACTCTAACCTCTGAGCCTAATTAGGTCTTGCTTGATCGTGACTCGATCTTGACCCAGACTTAATCCTATTAGGCTGGTCAATTTAAGCATTGTTGATCCCATCTAACCAACTCTTGATTCGGTTTGATCAACCGCTTAGACCTAATTGAGCTACCCAAGCCCGAACCCAGTATTATGAATATGTCTTAGATCTGAAATTCTCAATTTTAGACCTAATTAATATTCCATAAACTTAATTCTTAATTAAGTTGGGTTCATAAACAAAATATGCACAATAAATCCTAGGGTTTCAGGATCTAGGGTTTTGCAGAAAGTAAGTTTTGGGTTTCTGATTAAGGACGAACACGCAGCACCCCTACACGTCATAAGAACACCCCATCGAATGGGAAGAGAGGGCCTTTAAACCCTTCTTCGTTCTTATGACCGGACGGCCAAGAGGAACGCCTTAATCAGGAACATGTAAATCTACAAAACAATATCAGATCTATATCATATATCTCATATATAAAGTAGATCTAATCATGGCATATTTTGCATACATCTCATAATCATGTATCATAATCATGCATGTTTTCAGATCTAAATTATCTCATAATAATCTAAAAAAAATTAGATTTAAATTGATCTAATCAAAATAAATTCTAATCTAGATAATTATGTAGAACTATTCTACAACTAGTCTAGTCATGCATCTATCATATCTCATATGATATTTAAAATTAAATAATTTTATTTGCTTTATCAGATGTTATTATAACACTTATAATATCAGAAAATAGTAAATAAGAAGATCTAAAATATGATTTAATCAGATTAAATCAAAGACATGCAAAACTATTCTATAGAACTATTCTATCTATTCTATTCTTCATGTTCTAGTCATGCATATCTTCATGTTCTTAGATCCAAATCATTTAATTTTAATTTTTCTGATTTCAGATCTGATCACATCTCATGTGACATCTGAAATCACTTTATTTTCTAATTAAAATAAAATTAAAATCAGATCTAAACAATTTTAGAACCATGGCTCTGATACCAGTTGAAGGGAAATCCTGATTTCCCGGTCCAGGTTCGTCCAGATCTGATTAGATCAAGAGATATATTTCAAAAATTTTCTCTTGATCTCAATCAGATCTTGATATGTTTCAGATCTGATTCTTATTATTTTAATAAAAAAAATAAAATAAGATAAATTAAATCAAATTTAATTTACCTGATTTGGGTAATCCTATTACCCTGTAGATGATCCTGATTGCAGCGGAAGGTTCTGGATCTTAGCCACGCAAGCGCCTGGCCTCTACCGGTATCCACTCGGGTTGGATCTGGAGATCCTCTTCTTCTCTATCACACCTCCAAAAATCAGATCTGGATCTGATCTGGAGGATCTTCAAAACTCTTTTGAAGATCTGCAGTCGTCCTTTTGCAGCAGCGCAGCCTTCTTGCTTTTGATCGCCTTTCCTTGATCTGAATCGCACCAAACTAAGTCCAAAACACCAAAACACTTTTGGACGTGGAGAGCAAGAGAGAGAGTATGGCAAGAGGAGAGGGGAGAGAGACGTGGGAAATCTATGGCATGGAGAATTCTTGGAGGGTTGGGAGGCAGCCTTGGGGCGTGTCTGATAGCATTAGAATTAGGGTTGGGCGCAGGGTCTTATTTATAGACCTCTTGTGATCCAACTCCTCTTCCTCTCAACCAATCACAACCCTTTGTGAAATCAGATCTAAATCTGATTGGTTGGAATAGAGACCCCTGGATTCCTCCTTAGAGGGCGCCTAAGACCAGTCAAACTGGATTCTTAGTAGAACTCTGATTGGAATCCAAAAGGGAGGTGGAGTCCTTGTCCAACAAGGACTCCTAGGCGCCTCCTACTTGGGCCTCCTCACGCCACCCTTGGCGTGCGCCCTTCTCCTTGCCAGGTTCTGGCAGGGGGACAGGCCCCCACCAGCTCTCCAATAGGTGCATGACATGTGGTCAAAAGTCAAAGGGTGAATGGTCAACGTTTGACCAGTCAAAGGTAGACTTTTGACCAAAGTCAAAGAACAAGAAATGGCAGGTGACCAAAAATGGCAGGTAATGTCTTACAAATAAGACAACCTATTCTGACTTGGACAACCTCCAGTCAGACCATATGAAGGCCTCTGATTGAGCACAAACTCCTTTGGCTCAGTCAGGACAACTTATTTATGATAGTAAAAGAAGAACGTTAGGTTCAATCGAGTGCTAGCACGATTTCCTTGAACCTAATTGAATCTCATTCAGATCAATTGAACTAGATCAGTTCAATTGATGATCACCAGATTCAAACCCTTGTTTGTGTGACCCAGTTAGGTTCAGTTCTGTATGGTAATGGGATATGTCATGATCTCTATCATAGACATCATCGAAACTCCTTTCGATGGATCAGAACTCTTCTGATTCGAACAGCTAGAATGATCGATCATCTAAATCATTCTAATTGCTCCCAAAATCCACCAGTGACACCTAGCAGTATATGGTGGCAACCCATCAGAGCTGAATGCGAACCTCTTGGTGCAGCTACCTGTGTGATTAAGTTCTTCTATCTTGAGCCCCGATCAGATTAGGGTTAAGGTGAACTCGTCAAACCCTAGTCTCTGTCATATGATGTAATCATTCGATTCGAGTCCAATGTGAAAATCTAAATAGAAACTCTTTCTATTATTTCACTCTACCATGGCCATGGATTTCTGGACTTGATTCTCATGATCATCATAGGGCTACTCCTCTACCACCGAGGTAGATAGATCCCATCTTGATGCAATCCAGTTCCTACAATGAACATGCTATAGCCAACATACACCTCAGGGTTCCATATGGCTAGGAGACCGAGTAATGGTGTAGTCAAACTATAACACCCTCAAGGTGAACTGCCGATGCATCTCAGGTCAAAGAACCAGACACACTACTGCAGCATCGAGTCAGTCATTGACGAGAAGGTAGACTTCCTAATGACTACTCGAGGTGGTCACGCTCAGTGCCCTCGTTCTCTAACGAGTACCTGTACTCTCGCTCCGGTGTCTCCACACCGTAGACTCAAGACTCATCTACTAAAGAGAAGCGATCGTACACCAACCTTCCGGATCAATCACCATCCTCGTGATGATCCTATGGTCAGGAGCTGTTTATGAGTTAATAATGATTATTCATGTCTTAAATTTTCAACTCTTGAAAATATGAATTATCATTACCATTAACTCAAAGGATGTATCACAGACACTAAATACACATGTGTGATAGAAAATAATCTATTTCATTAATTATAGTCAAAATTACAATTTTGCCCCTAGAAGTGTATTACAAGTGTCAGCCAATTCTGGCTTCTAGGGCACATATATCTAACATATGGTGCACTCGATCCATGAGCATAGTAAAAGAGAAATCTAGTAGCTGAGAGTGATGCTAATTTAGATCTAATGGCTGAGATTCCAGCGCTGATGGATGGCTGAGATTTAGGCACTTACGGACGGCTGAAAAGGTAGGTCGTGAAGTTCTAACAATTGACATTATTTTTAAATTTGAACAAGATTTCTAGGCCCTTCTAAGTGCAATCGAATGGCCCAAAATCAATCTGATGGTGATCGGGAGCTCCCAGCGGTGGTTTTTTATGGATATAGAGCCGTTTGATTTCAAAACGGATGGCCAGGAATAAACTGAGTGATTAAATTCAATCCGGACTTTGATTTAAGCTCGATAAGGATCCAGAAACTCTTAATTTTCTTTTTTATTTAATCCCCTATATGCTAGAAAATAGTAAAGAGACCCCTTGGGGGAAAATTAGACATTTTTCCTCTCTTTCTCTCTCCCTTCTCTTCTTTTCTCCTTTCTTCTTTTTTTTCCTTCTTTCTCCTTTGCTTTTTCTTTTTCTTTTTCTTTTTCTTTAGAGATCTAAAGATGCCAGGGAGCAGATCATCAACTATGTGCAACTAAAGATCATGATTCTAGAAGAGTAGATGAAGTCTTTGAACACGGATTGTATTTTTTTTTATTTTTTTATAATTATTTTTTATGTAATGAATAAATTATTCTCCTGCCCAATCCAAAATTCTATCTTCCATGCATGAGCTTAATATTGATTGATATTTAAATAGGCTATGTTAATGGAGATGGATTATGATTGGGAGGTACAATCCATGCTCGATTTAATAGTTTATATTAGAAAAAATCAATAAAAGCCATGTTACCAATTTTTAAGAATTAACGTATTGAATAATTCATGATTGTATTGAGATGGATCATGATCGGAAGATACGGTTCATGCACAAAGGAAATAGGTTATAGTCATTACTAAATTCTTAAAAATATAAATTCTTACATTAAAAAGAATTACCATAACCCTATTAGAGATGGATTCGAAATTTTAGAATATTTTTTATTAATTCAAAAATCCTAATTAAGTATTTGCTTTCTTTTTATTTTTGCTTTAAATTACTAAACTTTTGATTACCTCTCTTTAATCTACTTATTAAATTCCTGCTTTAAAATTTATTTATTTATTTTTAATCAAATTAAATATAACTTAGCCTTCAATCTTTGAGAAAATCGACATCTAACTCATCACTATTCTAATCCATAGTAAGATCGATTTTAAATTATTATTTGATGCTCTAACAATAAACAGTCAATCGAACAGCAAATCATGCATCCAAACCTTCCATCTCAGTAAAAAATTTCTTCTCATTAATTCTCTTAGCTTCCACCTTCAACCCGCTGCTCTCGGTTAGCCAAACCATAACAACAACAAAGATAGATCTGAGACATACCATGAAATACTCGTGCAAACTTTTGATTTCATACTGTATGACTTCTTCTTCTCTTCATGCACCATCAGACTCTAACACCAATTGTTGGTGCATCACCATACCATCACCTAGCTTTGATACCAATTGTTCTTCCATGGTACTGCTCTGATGCCATGTTGCAGAAAACTCCTGATCTTTAGCATGGATATGGAGAGATATTTGATGTTCTCTAAGGCAGCATACCATAGATTCACCACTAGGATCTATACTGGGGTGCCTCCCTCCTTAGGCTTGAGGGAGGCATCCCCTTTCTCTAAAGCTTCTTCAAGATCATAGGACAACAACACTAGAGAGAAGAGAGAAGAAAGATTGATTGAGAAAAGATCTATATTTCTGCACCTTCAATCAATGAAAATCCTAATACAACATATGTATTTATACATAGCCATTAGGCCCGACCAAAAACTCCATTGGCTAACCTAATAAATGAAAGCACTCACTGAGCCCATGTACACCCATGTCTCCAATGCTCTCATCCCCTGGATCTAAATTCGACTCATACATGAGTTAGCCCCCTTAATACCTCTTAAACCAGGCCTTAAGACCCTTAGGATAAGTTCCTATCCTAGCTCCAAATAGACCCTCATATAGCTCTACCCGTGCACCGAGCCGGCTCAATCTCCGCACTAAGCCAGCTAACCTGAGACTGGGTCAGCTCAATTTCAGACCGAGCCAACCCAGTTGCATGCTGTGCCTATAGTCCTGAACATGTCTTTTCTATTTGACCTATCCTTTGAGACTTAGCCAATCTAGTTTCAGACTGAGCCAGCTAACCCGCAAAAATGATCTTTTTTGCAGTCTTGATTCTCCAGCTTTGGTTCCTTACTACTTTTTGTGGCCTGCAGCTAGCAGGAATTTGATTTCTGTTTCAATGCTTAGCACAAGAAGGTTATGTGATCACCTTCTTAAGGACCCATTGTAACATTCTTTATGAAAGAAATAAAATTGCAAATTGGTTTCCTTATTTAAGTCTTATATCGACATACATATTGTGTACCTGTCTATCTATCGACGCAAAAAGGAATAGACAAGTGACCTAGAGAATAGTCCAAACGATAGATATCTTATGGCACCTGAGATTAGGTCATATAGCAGAAGATAGGATTAACAAATTGGAGAAAAATGGGCTAATGAGTCCATTGACTTTGAGTCATATCCAACTTGTGAATCTGTCTTCAAGGCAAAAATGACTAAACTCCCTTTTTTGGCATAGGCAGAGGGCCACAGATCTCCTTGCCCTAGTACATACTGATGTGTGGGCCCATTCGATGTACCGGCTAGAGGCAATTTTGTCTACTTCATTACTTTACCGATGATCTGTCTAGGTATGGGTATGTGTATCTTATGAGACATAAGTCTACTGGCCTTTTGAAAAGTTCAAGAATCAGAATGAAGTAGAAAAAACAACACTAGAAAACCACAATATAGATATCAAGAGATAAGTCGAGGAGGTGAATACCTTAGCCGGGATTCCTAGACTATCTTTAAGGAAATGGCATAGTCTCTCAATGGACTCCACCAAGGAATCACTCAACTCAACGGTTTTCAGACGGAGAAATGCGACTCTATTGATATGGTTCGATCCATGATGAGCTTCACAGACCTCTCTGATTTTCTTTGGGGACATTCATTAATTAACTTCAATCTATTTACTGAATAGGGTTCCCTCTAAAACCGTTCCTACCACACCGTATGAGATATGGCACGGCAAGAAACCAAGTCTGAGTCATCTCAGAATTTGGGGTTGTCTGGCTTATGTCAAAACACAACAAGCGAACAAGTTAGAATTTAGGTCCTTCAGAGCTCGATTTATAGGATATCCTAAAGAGTCATTAGGATACTATTTCTACATTCCAGAAGACCACAATGTGATTGTGAGTCGACATGCCATATTTCTTGAAAAACAGTTTATTCAAGCAGATGTACCCCAGCACACCTGAGGAAATAGAACGCATGAGCAAGATCCCTTATGCTTCTGCAATGGGGAGCCTCATGTATGCCATGCTATGTACACGACCTGATATAGCCCATGTTGTGAGTGTCACAAGCAGATATCAGTCAAATCCAGGTGAAGAACACTGGACTTCTGTGAAATGTATCCTTAGGTACTTGAGAAGAACTAAGGATATGATGTTGGTCTTTGGTAACGGAGAACTCCAAGTTCAAGGATATACAGACTCGGACTTCATGTCTGATATAGATGATCGAAAGTCGACATCTGGAAGTCTGTTTGTGTGCAATGGTGGAGCTGTCAGCTGGAAGAGTTCCAAGCAAACTGTGATAGCAGATTCCACCATGGAAGCAGAATATTACATGAATAAGAGCTGCAAAGAAAGCGTTCTGGTACAAAAAGTTTGCTGTAGAAATTAGAGTAATACCATCAGATGCCATTCCTCTTTACTGCGACAACAATGGTGCCATAGCCCTTGCTAAGGAGCCGAGGTCTCACCAGAAGTCCAAGCACATTGAGCGGCGATATCATCTCATCCGCGATATCTTAGAGGTTACGTGAGGTCAAGAGAGTCAACTCCGCAGATATGTGGCAGACCACTTACAAAGCCGTTGGGCCAGCAGAAAAATTCGAAACCCACCTTGAGAAGATGGGACTTAGACTTGTAGCCAATTGGCTTTAGGACAAGTGGAAGATTGTTAGATATATGTGCCCTAGAAGCCAGAATTGGCTAACACTTATAATACACTTCTAGGGGCAAAATTGTAATTTTGACTAAAGTATAAATGGTTTTATTTTCTATCACATTGTGTATTTAGTGTCTGTGATACATCCTTTGAGTTAATGGTAATGAAATAATTATATTCATAGAAGATTGAAAATTAAGACATGAATAATCATTATTAACTCATAAACAGCTCCTGACCATAGGATCATCATGAGGATGGTGATTGATCCAGAAGGTTGGTGTACGATCGCTTCTCTTTAGTAGATGAGTTTTGAGTCTACGATGTGGAGACACTGGAGTGAGAGTACAGGTACTCGTTAGAGAATGAGGGCATTGAGCGTGACCACCTCGAGTAGTCATTAGGAAGTCTACCTTCTCGTCAATGACTGACTCGATGCTGCAGTAGTGTGTCTGGTTCTTTGACCTAAGATGCATCGGCAGTTCACCTTGAGGGTGTTATAGTTTGACTACACCATTACTCGATCTCCTAGCCATATGGAACCCTGAGGTGTATGTTGGCTATAGCATGTTCATTGTAGGAACTGGATTGCATCAAGATGGAATCTATCTACCTCGGTGGTAGAGGAGTAGCCCTATGATGATCATGAGAATCAAGTCCAGAAATCCATGGCCATGGTAAAGTGAAATAATAGAAAGAGTTTCTATTTAGATTTTCACATTGGACTCGAATCGAATGATTACATCATATGACAGAGACTAGGTTTGACGAGTTTACCTTAACCCTAATCTGATCGGGGCTCAAGATAGAAGAACTTAATCACACAGGTAGCTGCACCAAGAGGTTCACATTCAGCTCTGATGGGTTGCCACCATATACTGCTAGGTGTCACTGGTGGATTTTCGGGAGCAATTAGAATGATTTAGATGATCGATCGTTCTAGCTGTTCGAATCAGAAAAGTTCTGATCCATCGAAAGGAGTTTCGATGATGTCTATGATAGAGATCATGACATATCCCATTACCATATAGAACTGAACCTAACTGGGTCACACAAACAAGGGTTTGAATCTGGTGATCATCGATTGAACTGATCTAGTTCAATTGATCTAAATGAGATTCAATTAGGTTCGAGGAAATCGTGCTAGCACTCGATTGAACCTAACATTCTTCTTTTACTATCATAAGTAAGTTGTCCTGACTGAGCCAAAGGAGTTTGTGCTCAATCAGAGGCCTTCATATGGTCTGACTGGAGGTTGTCCAAGTCAGAATAGGTTGTCTTATTTGTAATACATTACCTGCCATTTTTGGTCACCTGCCATTTCTTGTTCTTTGACTTTGGTCAAAAGTCTACCTTTGACTGATCAAATGTTGACCATTGACCCTTTGACTTTTGACCACATGTCATGCACCTATTGGAGAGCTGGTGGGGGCCTGTCCCCTCTGCCGAACCTGGCAAGGAGAAGGGCGCACGCCAAGGGTGGCGTGAGCCCAAGTAGGAGGCGCTTAGGAGTCCTTGTTGGACAAGGACTCCACCTCCCTTTTGGATTCCAATCAGAGTTCTACTAAGAATCTAGTTTGACTAGTCTTAGGTGCCCTCTAAGGAGGAATCCAGGGGTCTCTATTCAACCAATCAGATTTAGATCTGATTTCACAAAGGGTTGTGATTGGTTGAGAGGAAGAGGAGTTGGATCACAAGAGGTCTATAAATAAGACCCTGCGCCCAACCCTAATTCTAATGCAATTAGACACACCCCAAGGCTGCCTCTCCCCTCCTTCTCCATGCCATAATCTCTTCTCCCTTCTCTCCCATCCAAAAAGAGTTTTGGACTTAGTTGGTGCGATTTAGATAAGGAAAGGCGATTAAAGCAAGAAGGCTGCGCTGCTGCAAAAGGACTGCGAG